>CM075506.1:12700939-13243439 GCA_037950675.1 Hypophthalmichthys molitrix
AAGTGCCATCATTCCTGCCAAAAGTGGGCCAAATTAAAGCATCAAGTGTGCACCAGATCTGGGCCACAGCAATTTTGCTATCTGGGTAATTATGTGTATTAAAAGGTGGCAATTTTCTAACTCCCATATTTTAAGCCTCCTACACACCAATGATTCCATATAGGCAAGTAATAGAATAATATGATACATGCTGCTTGGCTGGGCCTCCTTAGATGAGTAGGCTGATATTTGGAGGTCATGGTGAACTGTGAACATCCCTATAGAGCATTCATGTGTATGAGCGCACTGTGAATTGGGAATATTTCAATGGCGCTGTTCACTGAGGCCTCTCCTTCACGGGCCATCATGATCCATTTCATTTTAATGACCAGCGAATGCTCGTTTGATTCACTACATTAGTTTGACGACGCAGAGTGACACGTAACAACATTGCAGGCAGAAGCTACGCGTGTTCACGGTGGATTGAAAAATGAAGGCATTTTACTCTCATTAAGGGAGTAATTAGCTATTAGCCTGTACGAGGGAGACACTTTCATTCACACAACCTAACTTTTCAGGTCTTTTTTCTTTCATTTTGTCTGGACTAATTGTTCAGCCTGATGTGAATCATTAACACTTAATTTTGTCTATGCTGTATTGACATAATGTCGTCAATACATCAGTTGCTTCACTTCTCCAATAAAGGAGGATACAATTTTTCAGAGAGGTACTATACACATCTAATTCTCTTTGGATCTGGTAGAAAACACCACCATAACTGCAAAAACTGAACGAGATGTGATAAAAATGCAGTAATTAATCTTAATGTGTTAGGAGGTTATAAAAGTGCACACATAAAATGGTAGAAGCCCCACTAACTGGTGTGAGGAATTACAATCCCAAACAATCAGCTCAATTAACAAGCAGATATTCTACTCGACTGACAGTTTAAAGGGTCATCAATAAACGCTCATCTCTTTAATAATGAAAGTTCAGCACTGCATGATTAATTCCATCCTCCTTAGCCATCTGTCCCTGCAGGATACAGTAAATGAAGTTATCTTATACACAAGGGAGCAAACAGCAGTAAATTAAATGAGACTAAAAATAAAAGTTTTACACGTTTGCAAATGAACTCTTAATGGTCACTAGATATTCTTGGTGGAATTCACCAAGAATTAATTGCTCCATTTATTTGCACATGCTGTCTGCATTGTTATAGCGCATGATTCGCCAAAGGCATTATGCAAATTGGGTAATGCGCTAGCACGCCTTAAAAAAAAAAAACCCAATTTGGTTCTAAATACTACACTGTAAAAAATTATTTTTATGATTTGTTATCAACATTTTTTTTCTTTTCTCAAATCAACTTCAATAATTAATGTGGTTCAGATAACATAATATTTTGAGTTTCTGTTGATTAAACCAACTCAAATTTTTAATTTCAGTGAACTCAATTTTAAGGCAACCAGGTTACTTACTTTAAGTTTAACCAACAATTCTTTTTTTTTTTTTTTTTTAACAGTGTAGGTTGCAGAATTGGGCAAAATTCAGAATTGAAAATGTTGGAATTTGAACTAAATTGGCCACACCCACAGGAAGTTGAATTGGAATGACAGGAATTGAAATTCAAAGATGGTTGGTTGGTTGGTGTTTTAATGCCACATCAGATTCCTTGGCTTTTTTCTAGTTGGATAACAGGTTTAAATATTACAAAAGAGCAATTTAAAAATGTTTTTTTTTGTTGTTGTTGTTTTTTTGTTTTGTTTTTTAAGAACTGGAATGTGCTATTCGGTATATATGAGTATATATGATCTGATGCAATTTTTTAAGAAATTCAACACTGATAATGTATTCCAGGAAAGGAAATTTTCTTCTATGCTGGTCTACATTAAATATAATGAAACATATAAACTAAATCAAATTAAAATAAACTTCTCAGTTTTTAAGGCCTAAAAACCTTTAGAAACTTTTTAAATACTTTTTTTTTTTAGAACAATCAAAGTTTGTCTTGACACACTTTGCTTTTCTTTTAAAAATTATTGCTATGTTATATTCTTTGCAATTCATTTTAATTTCTAATATTAGAATTCAAATTGAAATTCTGCATCCTGTTCACAGCCTCGATCCAAATTCAGGAATCAAATTGGAATTTAAAAGGCATTGTTAATTTAATTTGAACCGATAATCTATCATGACCCTAATTTACATATAAAGGAGGCGTGTTGTAGTGAAAATAACAACAATTACATAATAAAGGCTTAGTTCAACCAAAAATGAAAATTCTGTCATCATTTACTCACCCTCGTGTCGTACCAAAGACTTTTGTTTGATCCTAAGATGATGAACATGCTTGCTTGCTTGACGTGAGAAACCAATCAATCAGTTTTGTTCTTGAGCATAAAGCAAGCATGGTTGAGCTTCTGTTTACCATATTTGATGTGCTCTGTGTGTGTGTGTGTGTGTTAATGTTTATATGTGAATAAAAGCCTAAAATAAAGCCATTCATCATATAATGCAATCATGTCTTAACTTAAGAGTAAACTGCTCGATTAATATGGATTACTTTAACTTTAACTCCATTTTCAATGGATGGTGAAGAATATAAAAAAAAATCAATATTTTTCTTCCAAAGATGAACAGAAGTCTTATTAAAAGGTGAATAATTAATGACACAATTTTCATTTATAGGTGAACTACTTTAAATATGCATGGCACTACTTGTGCAGGTATCACTTGGTTAAACTAGACTGCATATGGATCATGAATGATATGCAAAGTGGCGCAAAAAATAATATGCAAAGTTGACTCTTTTACTCATAAAAAGACAAGCAAAATGCAGCCCAATATATTCCAATCATGGAAACATCGTAGAACCTATTTAAATAATCAAGGTGTATACGCAAAGTAAGCAACTGCAATGAAAAGAAAGTCGCAATATTTTTCTGTAGTCATCATGAAATTTACATGCAGGTAAAAACAACTGGAACATCAAAGGACATAGTTTGGAGAGGAGGGGAGGAGCCCTGTAAAAGGTTCAAAAGTTATGTTGAAAGGAAATGCGGTACTGTGAAAGTTACTGAAACATGCTTGAAACTGGAGAATAAATAAACCATTGAGATCAACCACTTGCAGCATCTACTGTAGCATTTTTAAGGGTTTTCCTAATTTGGATATAATTGTACACCGGTAGCAGCATATCCAAAGCAGCACAAGATGAAAGGACGTCAGTGTAGCGAGCGTCTGTAAACCCGCTGCTTGTCAAAATGTTTAGACTGAACATAAAAGAGCGAGATCGTCATACCCAGCAATCGCTCTGGGGAAATGTTTTTCAGCAGAGCTTTTGATGTCATTTCCATGGTTGGCAGGACACGGCATCAACTTTTTTTTTTTTTTTGATTCCATATTCAACACGGAAGATAATTTGTGCAGTCAGAGCGCAGTGGTTGCTCAAGGGTAACAGTCTCCGTAAAAAATTGGGAATGGATGAATTTTCATGACCTGTCTGAGGGGATTTAATACTAGAAATGTGACAGTAGAGAGTTATAATGGCTGGTTAGGGATGAATGCAGTGATCCTGATGTGAGTGAGGGATAATCCTGTACATGAGAGGATGAAGCTGGGCCTGTGTGTTTACCTTCTGCTCATCAGTGTGGATGACATCACCAGCACCATGCAAGCCACATGACACAGTCACATCATATGCACGCACATGATTGGTTGAAAGGAAATTGGAAGAGGTTGCATGAAAGATACAAAAATACAGACACAAATGTAACTATGCAAAAAAAGATCAAGTCAAGGGTTAGAACAAACTGCAGTGAAACATAAAACCAAGCAAATCAAAATGGTTTTAATCACAAAGATCACAACATTGAGCACAGAAGCAGAAACACACTGAGCAGGATTTCCTCTGAGAGATTGAGCATATGGTCTCATTTTAAACAACTGAAAAGCTAAAACTAGTATATATATTTTTTTTAGATATTCTAAAGAAAATGTGAGTGGTACGCACTTATACAAAACTTGCAACAATAAGGGTGTTCTGCTATGTGGCTGCTATATTGTTCCTATTGGTTCTTAGAGTGTTGCTATGTTCTTGGTGGTTGCTAAGGTGTTGCTAAGTGGTTGTTCTAGATGGTTGATCTATATGACATTCTGTTCTCTAGATATGGCTTGGGTCCCTTACTTAATGCTCTGGTGCTCTGTCATTTGTGACTGAAAAATTTTGTTTTGTGTTTTTGTTTTTTATTCGAAAAAGTTAAATGGTCCTGAAAACAATAGTCAAATTTGTGCTCCTCACGGTCAAAAATTGAAAATGAATGGAAAATTAATTTCATCTAATGGAATCTTTTGGTACTGCGCCCAAACAAAATCTTACTAAAAGCTCATTTTTTGATATCAACTTCAAATTTGAAACAACTTTATTGCTTTGATTTTCTTGCAATTTTAGAGTAAAACATGTTTTGGAAAATATATAGTTCATAAAAATTGAAAATAGTATCTTTGTACATTTTTCATAATAAAATTCTATAACTCAACTTCATTTCAGCAATAATCTGCCAAGTGTCGTCTTTAAAAAGAGACAAAACATTCAAGATTTACGACAGTTTAAAGGTGCAGTGTGTAAACTTTAGCGGCATCTAGTGGTGAGGTTGTGAATTGCAACCAATGGCTCAGTCCACAGCTCACTCCTCCATTTTGAAGCACATAGAGAAGCTACGGTGGACGACACAGGACAAAGATGTTGTCGTCTGAGACAGCAGAGAGTAGCCAGTCAAGCAAATGTGCTCTGTAGAGCAGTTTGTCCATTTAGAGCTACTGTAGAAACATGGCGACGCAAAATGGCGAATTCGATGTAAGGGGACCCGCTGTGTATGTAGATAGAAATGGCTCAGTCTAAGGTAATAAAAGCATTATGGTTCATTATGTAAGGTCTTTATACACCACTGAAAACATAGTTATGTATATTATATTGCATTTCTGTCAATAGATCCTCCCTAAATATTACACTCTGGACCTTTAAGTTGGAAATTTCATTTTCAGGTCTATGCTCAAAAAGTAAATAAATGGATTATAACTACTGCATAAATATAATTTAGTACCATAAAATCCCCTAAACTACAAAATATTAAATAAAAACATTATTGAACTAAAATAAAGTACATTCATTTCATTGAAGAAAAAAAGGATCATTTTTGACCGCCACTTGAAGAGCACCAGAGGGTTAAGGTTAAACTCTTATGGGACCTCTGTAACTGCCTGTTTTATCATCCGCCAAGTGAAAAAAGCTCTTATTGCTTATTAAAGTAATAACACTCTTTTTGCCACATGATTTGAGGTATTATTCATGTGCTCAGAAAAAACAGTACGGGTTAAGTTAGGCATCCAAGTTTAATACTTGGCATTACAGGTTTGTTCAAATCCTATATAAACTGTGATAGTGATGCTTGCTTTAGTTGTCAAATCATATTTCTCAATGAAAAACAGAGGAAACACTAAGTATTCATATAATACTAGGGGATCATGCATTAGTTTTTGGACAAAGCATGTGATACAGTAAGCACACAACACTGCATCTCAATCTCTAAAGAAATATTCAAAGTTGATAAACTTTAAATACTTCATATGTACTACTAATTGGATTTACTGTGTGTTGCCTAGAGATAAAGACATGTGGAGGCTTATCTGCAGCCACAAAACCACAGAATAATGTAATATAACTCTTATATTATATACAGAAGGAACTTTTTGGTTTCTGTTTTAATATAATACAGTAATAATGAAAACCATCATACAGCTGCATAACAAACCTGTGTCCTCAGAATGAAAATGAAAAATCCCATCTAGGGAGCATATGAAAAAAGAAAATGTTCACTTTTGTTTAGTTTGATAACTGTAACTGAGGAAACAACTAGCATATTAACTTAAAGACCCCATGAGAACATATGATGAGTCCAGTTTTCTTTAATGTGTTTATGTACATCCTAGTGAAACAGTAAGCAGCCTTTAGTTTACATCACAGCCATGTAGGTTTGATATTTGCTACTGCTAAAAAGGGAGTATTAAAAGACATTCTCATTCTAAAGAGCATTTGACTGGACAAAAATGTATATATATATATATATATATATATATATATATATATATATATATATATATATATATATATATATATATATATATATATATATATAATGTTAATTTGCTCAACTTTTACAAGTACAATGACATACAGATACCCTTATTCTAGACATGGACTTAAAGGCACTTAACTCTCATTTTGATGTCATAGGGTCTTTAAATCCTACAACCACTAGAAATGCTATCAACAAATAATAAAATGTGAAAAATGTATAAAAATGAATATGATGATCACAAGGGTAGATGAAACACTTACTTGTGTAAGAATAACCTAAAGGATCCCGTGGGAAAAACAAAAAACATACAAATGGGAAACAAAATAGGGGAAGAAAATCACATAAAATGACAGGATGAAAAAAAAGAGAAGTCTGAAAATGTCAAAGGGTAAAGAGCCGGTAACAAGATCAGACAGAAATACTTTCTCTTCACTCATACTTTACCTGAATTAGAGTCATTACTCTCTGGACTACATCCTGGATATTTCGCACTAAATGGGTTTTGTTTCATGTACTGACAGGAAATAAATCCCAGTGTACAATGTGTTGAGTGTATTATGTGATAATGGCATCTCTGGAAGTTCAAAACATCCCGCTGATCACACAAACAACCACCAGGAGGAGTAAGAGGGTAGATGTGTGTGGTGTGTAATCGTGATGAGAATATCAACACAAATCACAGGAATATTCCTGTAGCGTGTGGAGTTATGATTGATTTTTATCGATGTTTTGTGGAATGTTTACAGAATTTAATCTCCTGTGTGAGAACAAGATGTTCTGTTCTTACCAGTTGGATTTCTCAATCAATTATTGCTATAAGAAATAATTTATGCAAGGTGTGACCGGTATATATATACAGCATGAACGTGCTCAGCAGCAGTAAAATTGCCAAGCATATATTATTGATATTCAGTGATTTGCAAATGCATCACGACCATTAACCAATGTTCTCAATGCACTGAATTACAAATCTTAAAGTCATAATTGACTATTTTTAATGTCAATTTTTTTTAATATTCTTATGTTCTGAAGAAGTTCTTAGCTTACATGTATAGTACATCCATAAGCTTCGACCTATAAATGATACCAGGTTTCTCTTAATGATGAATAATATATAACCTGCATACAGTGCAAAACAATGGATAGAAAACTAGGAAATTTTTATTGGTTGTCAAAAAGAGGCAAATATATTAAACCACCCAGGTATCGCCTAGAAAAGGTCATTCTTCAAAACGTAGAGACGCCACAGAGAGGCTAACAATTACTCTGAAGGAGCGACAGAGTTCAGTTCAGTTGAGAACAGTGTGAAGGTGAATCAGTCAACCATATCAAGAGCTCTACTGTTCTGTATGGGAGGGAGGCACAAAAGAAGACATTGCTCAAAAAGATCCATGCAAAAAGCATGTCTGGAGTTGGTCAGATGAGACTAAAATTGAGTTGAATGCTGTTTCATTGGATCTGTAATTCAGTGAAATGAGAGAATTGTTCAAGGGACTCAAATGTTAATATTCAAACTACTTAATTCATTATGCCCTACTCTTTAGCACCATGAGCACAGATTGTCTTTTAGCATCTGCGTCAGCCAAAGACTTCACACTAGCTGGTTGATAAGGTGTGTGGGCCGTCACGCCACGCTGCGCTGCTGTTGATGGAACTGTGTGCTCCTGAGAGAGAGAGAAGCGGGATACTCACGGACATGCTCGGTTTTGAAGACCACTGAAGGGCTGCTGTCACCTTCGCCCTTGCCGTTGATGGCAGACATCTTGACTTCGTAATCGGTTTCGGGTTTAAGCCCGGTGACTGTGACTGTACTCAGTCCTGCTGGGAAGCAGCGAGAAGCAGATTTAATCAAAAACCCATTTATTAATTCATAAACAACAGCATGCAAGTTAAATGGGCAACATAAAACCTTGCCACTGAACATGGCAGAAATACATTTGACATTTAAAGCTATGGGCGTGCCGTACAGTGATGTTGACATTCAATATCATAGTAAAAATTGATATTTCACTAAAGAATGAAAAATTTGTCCTCATTTACTTACCCTCATGTCGTTTTAAACCTGTATGAATTACTTCACCAGAAAAGAAGAAAATTGTTTTGGTTGCCATTGACTTCCATTGTAAAGAACACATTTACATTTCTCAAAATATCATCTTCTATGTTACACAGAATAAATAAAGTCACACAGGTTTGGAACCATATGAGGGTGACAAGTGATGACAATTTAAATTTTTGGGTGAACTATCCCTTTAACATATAGGGTCCATGTTATTACTACCGGACCATTCATGAAACATGAGCAGAATGCATTACAAACAAATTGTACATAAAACCATTTGGCTACTTTTATTTTAAGGTGTCCTTGTTACATTGTAATAAAACTTTTAAGTACAGAGTAATATGAATTAACTATGTACTTACTATAGGGGTTAGGATTAGGGTTAGTTGAATGTAATCATGCATAATTTACTGTTTTTACTCAAATAACATGTAACGTGTAACAAGGACAGAAGCTATGTTTCCACCCACCTATTTGTATGCGCATTTTGGAATAATCCATAAAAAACGCTGAAACGCCAAAATAAGCATAAATTCTAAAAACGCGCCTATGTATGCCCTCAATTGAAGCAGATATGTTTTTCATCCGATAAGATGCACATAAACTACGATGGAAACACATTTACCGAATAAATCCCCCAAAGCGCAACAAAAAAACCTCACATGAATTTGCCTCAACAGCGTACGTAATCGGATAACAGGACTAACCAACGGACCAATTTCATTGCAAAGCATCTCAAATGTTGGTTTGATCATTCTGAAATGTCTGACCCAAAGTCTGTCATCAGAATGATTTGGTTTAATTCCCTCCCGTTCCCAAACACTAGCCATCCGATCGCAAGATAACATGACAGCGTTTACTGTGTTTCGTCTGCCCGCCCTGAGTCGCAAGTCATTTATGACGGAGGAAAAAATGCCATTTTGGCTTCCACGATTGCAGCAACTTACATTTTTATTACAGATATTTTGCACCAATTTCCCAGGAAGTGACGTTTTTGTTCTCTTGAACATGGAAATGCTGCTTTATTTGCAAATGTTTTATGTGATATGCACAAAATTGGAATAAGTTAAATTTGCAACTTCGGACGGAAACATAGCTACTGTAAAATAAAGTGTTACCAACCATTAATTGTTTATTTTCTTCTTATGTTTCATGAATAAGGCCCATTACATACAAATCTAATTCATTATAAGAGAAATAACAGATTCTGTTGTCAACAAGTTCTTGAAACAATTGCATATTAAATACTGTACACTTTTATAGAAAGTAGATTTTTTCCCTTCAATCCAGTTATAATGTCAGTTCTGGCACCCAAAAAAGACAATTTAGTTTTTTATGATTATTTTACTTGAGTAATGGTTGCTGAAAATTTAGCTTTGCCATCACAGGAATAAATTACATTTTAGAATGTATTAAAATAGAAAGCAGTTATTTGAAATTGTAATAATAATGAACAATATTATACTGTTTTTACTCCATTTTTGATCAAATAATCACAGCCTTAGTGAGCATTTTGAAAAAGATTTCTTTCAAAAACATTACAAAACATTACCGACCCCACACTTTTGAACGGTAGCGTGTTAATGTGACCATAGAGGTGACGTTAATACCATACGAATTTCTAAATTAACCATTTTTAAAGTATAGTTTCCAAAAAGGGTCTGTAATGGAATTTTTATAATACTATACTGATCTCGTATTTTAAAAAGTGCTGTTTTTCACTATATAAGTACACTGTTAGAGTCTACAAACCACACAGCAGTGTTGATATTCCATATAATACAGATGGCTTCCTGCTTCGGTTCATGTGACAGACTTACCGTCTTTCACCTCATAGACTCGCTGCACCCATTTCCCTCGGCCCACCGCTCTCCACTCAGCTCGGTACTTGAGCACAGGAACTCCTCCAGTAGACTCGGGCTCTTCGAAAAGCACCTGAGCCGTGCTGGAGTACGGTTGCACTTGAGTGATGGCTGGCGCCGAGGGCACATCTGCACCACAGGGAAGACACTTTACAATACGCAGTGGGAAGACTGCACTTTAACAGGTTATGTCCGATAATACTGCCTGATTGTGCCGCTTTGTGCTGAGCAAAAGTTTACACAAGGAAAATTTGAGCTATTGCATTGCACTTTATTGAACAAAGGCTAGAATTGCAGGTAATTCAAAAATACAGTACCTTGAAAGCAAAAAGCATCCAAACACTATACGATTTGCTACCGCCGTAAATAACTATATTGTGTACATTTTGAGATCAATACAGAGAAACAGACCAGCTGGGATCATGATGAACTCTCTGTATTCGGTTCCGATCTCATTGGAGGCAGTACAGTTGTAGGGGCCAAAGTCGCTCTGAGACTCTGGATTGACCTGGGACAGATCAAGTGAATGCATTAACCTCTAGTCTCTATCTCATCATTTATCTTTCAAACGTGTATTTTACCACTGTCATTCCATTAGATGTGTATTTACTCCTGACAGCACGCTCACTGTGCTAAAATATTGATAAGACGCACAGGCTGCAGTAGTGCCCTAGAGCAACCCTACCCTTTCCTGTGTAAGGCTCACGAAAAACAGGTCCAGGTCACATTTCACCCCTAAACCAAAATAAATAAACTAGGTGTAATATTTCTGATACAGAAAATTAAGCTTGTTTATAAAACCATTAAGATTGTAGACAAATCATTATAAATGTGAATAAATCATTCACATGAAATGTGTGACTGCCTTCCTGCCTTCAAAAACTATAGCATGAATTTAAGCTGGAAAGGGAAAGAAACATTACTGGCTGGAATTACTGAATGAATACATTCAATGAAGGAGTCTGAACAAGTGTTATATTAGTATTATTTACAGTATATACTGTGCTGTTATAGCATTTATTAACAATTTGAACTAGCTTTTTTTTATATATATAATTTTAGTTTTTATTTTAAGTTTAGTTTAGTTCATTTTAATTTTGGTGTAATTTTTAGTACTTTTGTGTGCTTTTGTCATTTTTATTTATTTTATATATATATTTTTTTAAATATTACTCTTTAGGTTTAATTTTAGGGTTTTTTCTTTTGTTTTGTTTTGTTTTTTTTCTAGTGAGAACCTGTAGTACTTAAACTTCAACTCATTTCCAAGGCAACATTTCTAATGTTCTAATGTTCTAATATTCTAATTTGTTTTTAATAGTTTTAGTTAACAATAATAACCCAGGTCTGAATGCACTGAACATGTTTGTGAATGAACTGGCAAATGTCATTTATAAACAAAATGCAGGGATCAAATAACTTGTTTGTGCCTGAAAATCTGCTGACCAACTGCACTAGAAAGAAAGAGCATGTCTTTCATTCAGTTTCATTAGAATTAATATTAACAAATCAGTGTATGAATCAAAACAAATCAGTTTCGTAAAAAGGTTCAAAACATTCAAGTCACTAGGATGAATGTGATGAATAATAACAATGCAAACAAAAAAAATATTCATAGTCCTAAAACAGACTTCATTTTTAATTAGTAGGGCTGCCCCTTTAATAGTCAACTAACCTGGTCAATGAGAAGAGGCTTAGTCAACCAAAATGTTATTAGTTTTTTATTAGTTAATTTTATAGCACGCGATTAGCCGACTAATCACTTAAAACTACTAGTCGACCAGAAAAATCTTTAGTCGAGGGCAGTCCTAATAATTAGAGCTGCACAATCAATTGTTAAAAGATCACGATCTAGATTCAAACACCCACACAATCTTAAATCTAAATGACAACGATTCGCCCATGTCCATTAAACCTCTGACAAAATCATACTGGAACTGAACATTCAGATCTGTGTTTGTGCTGACGCTAATCCAGAATAGGTGTGAAACAGATTCACAAACAGTCTTTTCAACTACACATTATCATTATTTCTGTCTTGCATTAATTCAAATTATCACAGAAGTTCTGGGATAAAAGTTTATAGTTCGGATATAAACACTGATGTCTACAGTAGTGATAGAGCAAATCACCTGTTGAAAGCAACTTAACTTAACTAAGCTATCGATTACATCGTTACCAGACAAGTGACTGTTATACAATCTATTTGTCATTGAATCATTGATTCCAGAGATTTGTTCAAAAACACTGATCATCCAGTAATGAAACAAGTGAAGTCTTTATGAGTGAGTCATTGAATCACTGATTCAGGAGATTCGTTCAAAAACGCCGATTCCTCCAGTAATGAAACAATTGAAGTCTTTATGAGTGAGTCATTGGATCATTCATTCAAAACATTTTTTTAAATAATTAATCCAAATTAAACATTTTGAAATAGACTGCAGCAATTAATAATTTGTCAGAACCTCTAGTAAATTGTGTTTTTTTTTTTTCTAGTCTGTTTAGAATTGTGGGAGAATCGTGATCTTTATTCATAATATAATATAATATAATATAATTAATATAATATAATATAATATAATATAATATAATATAATATAATATAATAAATATAATATAATAAATATAATATAATATAATATAATATAATATAATATAATATAATATAATATAATATAATAACCATATTTCTTTCTTTTGAATTAGGGGTGAAATATAACCAGCACATGTTCTTTTTCCAGTTTCGTTAAATTTCCCATCTGTGTATATAGTATCTGTGTGTTCATGTATATATAGAATGTTTATGTTCTCAGGAAGGCGTCTGTGTGGGCCGTACCTCCAGGTAGCTGGCGGAAGGCGTGTTGTAGATCTTGATATTGGAGGTGTTAACGTTAGGCAGCTGGAGGCCGTCTCGCAGCCACGTAATAGACACATCGCTGGGGTGAGCCAGCACTTCACAGCTGATGTTGGCCGGGTTGCCCTCCCACGTGTACACCGTTACTGATCCCAGGATTTTCGGGGCATCTGTGATGAAAGGCAAAGCATATACAACTGAAAAACAAACAAACCTGCTGGTAGCGCTGACCCTTTATCTACATACCGCCCCTCTACATCCGCTAAGGGAGAACAAAACCTCCATTCTCATTATCTTTGAGGCCTTAATTCTGAGGATAAGGTGGTTATAGATCAAAATGTCCATGGCTTAAACATGGAGCTGAAAGCTGAGTGCTTAAAACACAGCGCTCTGCGATGTTGAACACATCTGTTCATGGCAGTACATAAAAGCCAATCACGCTTCACTGGCTTCAAAATGCCCCTCCTCCAAGCAGCGTCCCTGAATAGCATGCATAGAGGCCGACTTCAGGCACGAAGCTTGTGACGTATGCGGTCGGGCCCACGTTCCCTCACAGACTGTGCGCGAATAACTGTCGGCCTGCTGAGATACTGTTCTCACATTCATCAGAGATTCAGATGTCATTAGTCCCATCACAGCAATACACGGCTGCTACAAATGCACAAAACAAGTGAAGAGGGAGGCTGGTATTTTCACAGCATACGCCGCCGCTAATGTGAAAACAAATACAAACAGGCGCAGTGGGGGGAGCACAATGAGAGCGAAAATGGGCGGGAATGCTTTGCTTGCTATTGATTGCAATAAAAAAAGTTGAGGGAAGGTTAGTGCTCTGTTTTTGAAGTCACAGCAATATATGAATCGTACAAACAAGTAAATTAGTGCATTTTTGGTCTGAACTTTGTCTTTGTTACTAGACTTTAGTCAGAGTAAATGCTACTGTATTTTTCATTTAAGACAAACCAAAACGATTATGACTTCTTTTTTGTTCACTATAAATATGTGCTATATAATATGTGATATGTCCACTAACAGCGTTTTTTTTCATTCAAATGAAACATGGCATCTACTCTGACACCATTGTCCTAACCAGGCATGAAAAAAAACAAACAACAAATTTGGTCTCTTCCATGTAAATCCTAACCATTATTTTACAAACCAACCTTGCTGAGCAACAGGACATTTTGTCCGTCACTTTTCTGTCTGTCGCGTCATGCTGGGTAACCCCTCCCACTGTGAAATCTCATCGGTCTAAAATTCAGCTCTATATAGCTGCCTGACCAATTAAATTACCCTCAAAGTGAAGTTCTAATAAATTAATAAATGCCTGGTTTCACAAACAGTTAAGCCAGGATTAGGCCTTAGCTCAATTAGGGCATTTAAGTAGCTTTTAAAAACATGCCTTAGAAAAAAAAAAAAAAAAAAAAAAACATTACTGATGTGCATCTGATATGATGTGTGACAAAACAATGAGACTAAAGGCAGGAACACACCAAGCAGGCGGTCGGCCATCGGGCAGTTTTTGTTCGTCGGCCGACTAAGTTTTCTCAGTGTGTTCCTCACCATCGGCTAAAGTTGGTCCTTGTTGGCTTTTTTTCGGAGCTCGTTGGTCCGTTGGGCCATCTGATCATTCTGATTGGCTGTTCAGCTACTGCCACCTGCTGGTTCGGAAAGGCATTTCATCTTACGCAGACGCAGAACGGACGTGCTACTTGGCCATCGGCTGTCGCGCGTTAGTTTGGTGTGTAAGGCCAACTTTGGACACAGCCGCTGCCGACATGAGCCAACCCCGCAGTCTGCTTTCGTTGCCACTAGTTCGTCGGCTTAGTGTGTTCCTGCCTTAACATATTTTAAGATATGTCACTTCAAGTTGCTTTCAGTTAAAACAGCTCAAACATGCATTTTAGTCTGGGACTATGCTTAAGCCTGGTCTGTGAAACCAGGGGAAAGATTTTCTACACTTTATACAACTTTCTTGATCTGTAGCTTGTTCTGTCTTCTTTTGTCTTGTTTTAAATAATTTAAATCTTTAGGCCCTCTTAGAAGTTTGCTGAGGCCCTCCGATTGAAAATCACTGGTCTAAAGTTATTAAAATACAGTGGATTGAAAATGTATTAGATATTAGCATTTCTTAGGGTTGCACAATATATATTATATATATATATATATATATATATATATATATATATATATATATATATATATATATATATATATATATATATATAAAGATATATATAAAGAGATATATATATATATATATATATATATATATATATATATATATATATATGTGTGTGTGTGTGTGTGTGTGTGTGTGTGTGTGTATATACGTATGTATATATACACACACACACACACACACACACACACACACACACATACACACACATGTATATGTATATGTATACTCTGTATTGGATATATATTGGGTGATATCAGTTATATAATTGTGCATGCTTATTTATTCTGTTTTTTACTTTTATATTACTTTTGCCATCATCTAACACTCACTGAAAGTTAAAAACAATAACTTATTATAATTATTACTAAAATTAATTTCAGTTATCATGTTATTGGCCATAACATCAAAAAATATTGGCATCTGCAAAAATTTAATATGCATGTGCATCCCTATTATTTATTTAATTTATGATTTTGTGGTATTAACAACAACAACAATTATTTGATCATTCATTTTTAATGACAATTATGAAAATTCCTCAAAACTGACGTCCCTAGATGTCATGTACAATTTTCACAAAACCTTGTCACACTGCACTTGGTTAGGACACTGCGTGATTTCAGTCTACTGGGAGGCTGTTTTCGTATCATTTGTGTCCTGTGGTGGGGGAGGGGGGTGATAATGTTGGGGGGTGGCTGTAGTTTTGATACATTAACTACCCTTCTCTACTGAGTAGCCGTATGCTCTCTGGACTGCAGCCGAGCAGCAGTGCTACTGTGAATTAAACATATGCCTTTGAGGCATATCAGTGTGGTATCCAACAGTATGTGTGACTGATAGAAGCTAATGAGGCTACAAATACTATAGACTCACAGCGCACTTCCAGATTCACAGGCTGCGAGGTCTCTCCAATGGCGTTGCGGGCAGTGCAGAGATACTCGCCGGCATCGGTGTACTGAGCGTACTTCAGGGTGAGAGAAGACACGCGGGCGTCACTGCGGACCAACACGTCACCATCAGGACTCTGAACACAGAGACAAGGAAAAATTCACTGAAAAATTCATACTTTTCACTTCCTTCAGCCATTAAAATAATAGTTCTCCCTCAGATGAAAATTCTGTCATCGGTTACTCACCCTTATGTCATTCCAAACCTGTATGGCTTTCTTTTTTCTAACACCACAGGCTGTTAAACTCCAAAAAGGACACAAAAAAGCACCATAAAAGTGGTTTTATGGCTTCAGAAGAATTTAAATATAGTACAAGACACATATGAACTACTTTTTGGTACTTTTATGGTGCTTTTAGACTGTTTTTTGGAGCTTTTGATCACATCATGCTTTCATTTTACTGAGAAAAGCAACTCCGCATTTTGTAATATAAAGTATTTTTCTAAAGAATGAAAAAAGTCAAATGGACTTTTGGAACATGTGTCAAGATGAATGATGTTAATTTATGGGTTAACTATTCCTATATAGTTTGCAAGTAACTCCACTTCAATGCAAAAAATTTTAGGGTCTTTTAACTAGTTGCTTATTAGCATGCATATTACTAGAATATTGGCTGTTTATTAGTACTTATTAAGCACATATTAATGCCTTATTCTGCATGACCTTATTCTAAATTCTTAATCCTACCCAATACCTAAACTTAACAACTACCTTACTAACTATTAATAAGCAGTAAATTAGGAGTTTATTGAGGGAAAAGTCATAGTAAATAGTGAATGTGTGTTCCTTATACTAAAGTGTTACCAAAAACAGTTCTCTACTTTCAGACAAAAATGGCCATTTGAACAATTCTTCATTTTTAAGTATGTGAGTACTGAAAGATATCAAAAAAGCAAACCTGGTGAAAAGGAGGTTTGGTGAACGGAAGACATAAATAAGAGTCTTTTATGTGCTGAGTCTTTGGAGTGGAGATGTGAGGGGGGGGGACATAAATAATGCAGACCATAAGGTAGGGGAAGCCATTTCTACACAGCTGTTACTTCATCAAAAGCTACGTCACATGATCTCAGCTGGCTTGGACCATTTTACAACATCCCAGTGCTCATTTTAAAGACAAGCATAGATCTTAACATGCCACGCTTGCAGTTTCTTTTAGCTTGCTGTTCCACTTAACCTTGTGGATCTTATGAAGATGAGTGGCATCTATAACCAACGTTTCCTCAGTGACTGCGCAATTTGCATATACTGCAGCAGGGGTGTCAAACACATGGCCTGTGGGGTGGATACAGCCTGTGGAGGGGACTAATCTTGCCCACAGGATGATTTGAGAAAAGAAAAAGAAAAATATTGTAAACAATTTTGCTTTATACATAGACTTACAAGTTTATGAATCTAAGGATGTTTAGATATTTTTACTGGAAAATTACAAAGTACAGATTATATACACTACCGTTCAAAAGTTTGGGCTCTGTAAAATTGTTCATTAAATATATTGTTCATTATAAATAATGTTCATTAAAGAGAAAGACTACTTGCTGTGCAGTAAACTGAATACTTGGGCTAAACAGATCTCAGGATGGGTGGAATGAACTTTCCCTTTCTCTTTCAAACATTCACTCACACACACACAATCTCAGACAGGACGGTAATGAGGACAGGAAATGCATTGAAGTTTCGAAGACTTCATCAAGCACAACATTAGTATTCCCCGCTCCACTTGGAACAGAAAAAACTCCTCTCTCTACATTTCTGGTCAGCCGCTGCCCCTTGCACAAACTTTGCTATGAATGAACTCGGCAGAAGCGTAGTGTCAGAGATAATAATTATGCCGATGTCGTCCCAGGACTGAGTCACGCTTACATAATGCTGAGCCTTTTCATCCAAAAACCACCCAACAGCCACCCAGCAGAGCTGACTGGGCTAATTGAATAACCCCCTAATGGGAGCGCTGAACCCAGTCCAGCCCATTTCCGGCCTTCTTTCCCACAGTTTTCCCTGTCTGCTGTGTTCAAATGGCCAGACCGTGACCCCATATGTCATGGGACGTGCTCTCGTCACTGGACTCTGGTTACTATGTGGTACTGGGGTCAGATCGCGGCCCATATCATTGAATCTCTATGACAAACAGCTATACACTTCAATCAGCACATTCAACTGACTTTATCTTCCATTCTTCTAAGATAAGGCTCTATTTATTCATTTGCAACGTGAGAACGCTATATCATTAAAGTTTTAGAGCCATAGTTTTCAGCAGAAAGGTCTTTTTAATAATGCACACCAGCCTTCTGCAAAGCTTGGATGGAGGTGGTTTGCTCAAATGTCTATTTTTGTCAGGGCAGGAAAGGAAAAGTCTCTGTGTGAACAACAACAAAAGCATTTTGTGCAACATTAAATGCTTAAAGGAAAAATCCATCAATTCACAATAACAACTTTGGAAGGAATAACATGGTCAGACATTATAAAGATTTTTTTTAAACACATGCAACTTTGAGAATGCAGCCTTATGATGTCATAATGGAATAAAACGATGTCATACTTAATTGATTAGACAGAATGAAAAAAAGAGGCCATGCACCGGATATAAAGTGGAAACTACAACTACATCATTTCACTCTCAGGTGAAACAAAGCCATCATCATAATTCAGTAGATGGATCTGATGAGATTTCAGAGATTTGATCTGACAGGAAAGAGGAGGTTTATGGAGTTGATGGCTATCTTCATAATTTAGTTTATGGAGTCATGGATATGGAATCTCTACCTTGTGCTGTTCGGGCCGAGTCCAAGAGGCCTGCAAAGAACACAGACAAAACAACACAAAGAGGCAAAGCAGTCCTTTAGAAGGAATCCTCCGTTACTGAGAACAAAAGCACTCCACAATAAACACATGTTTACTGATTAAGCATATGGGCTAAAAAGTGTAATATTACAAAGTGATGCATATTACAAAAAATAAATTAAATTAAGAAGCAGATTAAATGTTCAATTGTTTTGCTCTGTTTTTAGCATTACTCCCTCATTCAGTTAAACAGGCTTTAATAGACTGGTCATTTGTTCTGGTTAATTAAAATTAGCTTACACATTCATCTTTTATAGTTCATAAAATAATAAATATATAAATACTTTATGAAAAAGCATATGGCAAAAAAAAAAAAAAAAAGTTTCGGAGAGTCTTGATTTTGAAGTACAATACATTTAAACATCCCTAAAACAAGATTAACTTACATGAAAAGCAAAACTGTGCAATTATAAGAAGATTTTTTTTCTTTTATTAAGTGTATTTTTGTTACCCCATGGCAAATTGTTTCTTTTTTTTCCTAACAAAATTTAGTGAGGTTTAAACAAGTCTGCCTCTCAAGTAAACAGATTTTGTTTTAAGGATATTTAGATATTTAATGGAAAACAAGACAAAAAATATTTTTGCAGAGCATTATGGTGACTTAAAAAGCATGAGTTCTTAAAAAAAAAAAAAAAAAAAAATCAGTGCTATTAATAAACAATAAAAAATAAAATTCTTTAAGTAATAACTTCCTTTTCAATTTGCAGAGAACAGGACCACTTAATTTCATGGGATACACCGAATACTTTCATACCACACAGATAAACACTTCATGCAAACACTTTCCCCATGAAAGTGGCTGAAGTTCTCTGTGGACTCACGTCACTTCACGTGGAGGCTGAGCGTGCACATGCTTAGTAACACGATGCAATGGACAGGAAATCACTTGACATGCTAGAACACATTGAGATTATCACCAGACAAAACACAAGAAGAACAACAGTAAAACACAGTGCTAATTGACCCTTCGCAAAGACCCGCTCCCCTTAGTTACTGTTGCTTTGACCGACAAGCCATGGCACTGTCACGCCACACAGAGTGAAAAATACATCGCAAAGCAAAGAGGACACTGACAACATGTCGACAGACAAGACAGAGCAGGTTACTTAAGATATTAAACAAAGTCCCAGCTTCCAAATTATGTAATTTTTTTCGAACAATTCGAACAATAAAAACCATTTTGTGGCTCTTTAATGTGTCGTGACCGATTGCTGTAGTGCCTCAGCTCAAGCGGCTCGTGAACCAATCATCTCTTCCTACAAGTTAATTTATAGCATCAAATAAACATGAATGAACATGAGAATGAATGTTGTTTAAAACACGGAAAGACACAATTACACACCATTTTTCCAAGTTCAAATCCACCGAGGTTAATCTTCTAACTCCAGACTGCATTGTCAGACAAAATGGCGGATTCAGCATTATGACTGGTTAGATCGCTTGTCAATCAAACTCCCGGCGAAGGGTCAATTGAACGATGCTTGAAATGGTCTATGCTCTGTGTTACACCCCGTTCACACCACTAGTCTGTACTGTGAAGATGCTTATGGGTGTTCCAGTGTTGGAGGTAATGCATTACAAGCAAGTTACGTAATCAGATTACTTTTTCATGTAACTAGTAAAGTAAGCATTACTTTCAAATTTACAACAAAATATCTGAGTTACTTTTTCAAATAAGTAATGCAAGTTACTTTGTTTTCCCATTCATTCACTGACAGCTGTCTTGCCCCCATGTTGAGGAGTAAGTGCAGAGGCATTGTGCGTTGTGTAAACATGATGGTTATTCTAAACTAGTTCTAGACTAAATGTGAGCACACATTTACTCATTTACTTCTCCTGTGTCGTATTTTTCTGTATTCTTCTGTATTCCTGGATGGCAGCACAGCTGAAAGGCTTGTTTGATTGAGCTGTGCCCTCTACTGTACAGGCGTGAATTTGTATTTCCTTTAGCCCGAGGCTTATTCATTTCACTTTTGGTAAGAAAGGGCCTTTACATTTGCCAAAAATATAACTTTTTTGTTGTTATAAAAGCAAACAAACAGCCCAGCCCAGATGAGAAAAAGTAATGCAAAAGTAATGTAACACATTAATTTGCATAAAAAGTAACTAAGTAACGCAATTTGTTACTTTTTTAGGGAGTAATGCAATATTGTAATGCATTACTTTTAAAAGTAACTTTCCCCAACACTGGTTCCTAGTGTTGTCGCTCTGTTATTGGTAGACTGCACGTCTGGCCATATATTTAGAAAATGCAATCATATAATATATTTAAAACGAAGATCTGACTAGGAATTAGACTTAAAATAATTAAAAGTAGCTTTTCTGCTGTTGGAGAGTGTTGTGATATAAACTACAGCAGTGCTCAGTGCGTTAAATCATTAACCAGATTAACAATTGATCAATTAACAAACTTAACTTACACATAATGTCAAAAATTACTAAAAACGTCATTCAAATTTGACGTTGCCGGCAAAATGAGTCGGAATGCGCATGGGTTAATTTTGAGCTACAGGCAAAACAAGTGAAAAATGTCAGTTTTGGTCGAAATTGAGGTTTTCAGAAAAATGAGTTCATTAAGCCCTCGTCTAGCGATCCCAATACTCCAAACAGCAATTAAACATTTCTTTATTTGTACATTTTCTGAGAGAAGTACCTTTCCTTTGTCCATAAAAAATGTAGTTTTTCTCTGCTCACTTCTGGATGACTGGCACTTCCTCTCAGCACAACTTTGGTATCGTTGTAAAGCACAGCATTCCAACTTTGTGAATATTCATAGCGAATGGCATGAGTCTGAACCAAAGAAATACGATTTACAAACTCGTGCTGATGTAAACAAAACAATTTTACTCACGCTGACTGACAGATCCGAAGCACGAGCATAAAGGCGCCGTGAACCCATTTACACAGAATTACAGTATTTCCCAAAAAAAAAAAAAAAAAAAAATCTGTATTCACGCAAACATTATCTGTTATGTCTTAAGTGAACGTTTGGGTAACTGTTGGGAAAAACGTCTGATTAACATTACATTAGATCCGTGTGATAAAGTAGGTCTTAATATAGGCTGTTTCAATAATGTTAATCAAACAATTGTGGAATTATGGAAAAAAAAAAAGTTGAACATATATTTCTTCCTATAGGTATTTGGTTTTGACTTGGTTTGTGCCAAATTTGGTGGTATTACCAGGGATTTTGGTTGCTAGGTGATTTTGTTTGGAACCTTCAGAAAACTTGATTTTTTTCAAAATTGACTTTGCTGACTCTCGACTTCAAACAGGTGTAGCTCAGCCATTTTTTGTCAGATTCCAACAAATCATACATAATTTTTAATATAGAATGTGAAAATAACAATAACTTTTGATAATTTGTGACTCATTTTGCCAGCATGGGTCACAAATAATCCATTTTCTTGTCCCTAATAATCAACATAATGCAGGGGAAACTGTAATATGAACTGCAGCAGTGCTAAACTGCTCGTTGCATCATATAATTAACAACTCAAACTATCAATGTATGAATCAAACTTATTAAGACTGCCGACAGTTTCTTTTCGTGCATCATTTTATTATATCAATGTATGTGGTTACAGTCAAATCATATAAAACAGTGAAATCACTCCGGGACTCTGTCCTGTCTTGCCTGCACTCGAGACTTGTGAGCTCCACTGACAGTCTTCACTCCTATTTATTATGAAGGTATTTTTGGAGCAAAACAACTGAGCACCTGTGACAGTGGAATTTGTAGTTGTAGAAAACAGCCACATGTACATCAATCATTTTGAAGTCACAGAGAAAATCTGTGATTTTTTCCTCTCTCCAACAAACAAAACAACATTTGCACCTTCTTAAATAAACTCAGATGTCTTGCTCCAAAAACACCTTCATACTATTGGTTGTCGCTTGCTAAATTCGCTGCTTATTTGCATCATGAAGTTAACATTTCTGAACTTTTGTTGCATGATTCGTGCCGCTTGACACGCCTACATTTTGTCGCCAACGGTCACTGTCGCTCGTGTTGCCAGCCCTCCACTAAAAATGAATGGGATCATGTTGCTTTGTCGCTGGCGGTGTGAACAGGGCTTTAGCGCACTTGAACACAACAATGCGTCTCTGTACTGTGCTTGCAACAACAAAAAAGGCAAGAACTGAACAGCGCAAGTCATTTTGCAAGAGCATCAGAAAAAAAGCGAAACCCTTGCAGGGTTGTTATGATGACAGCAGGCTGAGTCTGCTAGTCTTGCAGCTTTCATTTGGCTAACTACCTCCCTGGAGACCCGCATGGGATAAACAGTTATGATCAATGCCTTTTATTCTGCAACGCTGTTTAATTGCTACTAATTAAAGTTAATATCTTAGTATAAACTAGAGCCCTAGGCTAATGACGAATGTTTGAATGATATTTTCGAGCCTGATAAAGTACCAGAACAAAATGAACAAGCTGCTTATGTAAATGAAATGTTCAGATTATTGTTGACATTATTACATGATGATCATTCTGATTACATCAGGTGCCCGACGCCTCAGGGCTGCTCTGATCTCTCAAATGAACACAATGAACCTGGAGAACGAAACGCAGATATGCGTCTAGCAGATCTAACTGGCAGCTTATTCAAGCAAGGGTTTATGAACTCCTCAATAATGCACATTAAATCTGAGCTAATTTGAGGTTCACATTGTGTTTTGGTGATACCGTGAGGGCATTTCCAAATGCATGAGGTGTTAGTTATAAAATGCAAAAGAAAACTTGGAAAAGTTTTGTGCAATGTAGTGAGAGAGTCTGGAGCACACATGGGACAGTGGTATGAAAGTGCCTTTGTCAAAATTCATTACTTTCTTAATGGGGTTATATTCTTTTTTGTTGCACATTGTCTTTCTTTTATTGTGACTACTAACAGTCTATTAACACAATAAATATGCAGCAAAGTTTTATTGAAATTACATTTTTGGCTGCTAACCTGTTAACCTTTCATACTTGTGATGGAGCGGCAACAGGGCATTCTTGAGGCAAGAGAAAATACTGCTGTGTTGAAAAAAATGCTTCAAGCTAAATCTTGGAGCTCTGCTTCCACTCCACACTGCTCACTTCATTTATTTTGGAGGACATGCAGAGCAACAGCTGCTGCACAGCCAGAAACAAAACAAGTTTTCAGCTGCTGATTTTACTCTTATAGTTAATGTTTTGTTGGTTGAAAGATAATCTATTCTACTTTCTCCTTATAATCTTGACTGGGCAGACTATGAACTTCTGAATCAGCGTCTTTGTCAGAAACAAGACATTTTTGCAACTTGGCTCTTAAAGTTACTGTATTTTCATAGCACAATTAATTATTTAATCTCAACGATCAAAGAGAAATGGACTTCTCGTTTGAAGTGAAACCTTTAATAAATTTCTCAGGTTTTTTTTTATCAAATGTAATCAGCAATGTGCCACAGACACTGATAATAGCGCAAAAGTTGTTTTTAACCTGGAAGACTGCTTTAATCAATTCCCTCATGCAGGACAGTAAATATCAACAAGGCCACTGTAAAAATCCTACGCTTCAGTGGAACTACCATGAGAGGGACAGTGTCCATATCTTGGTTTCATCAGATCAGCCACAGTTTGCAAGGAAACACTATTAACCAAGCTCAGGGAATAGGTCGCTTTTCACTCGCTGTAGGGTCACTGGCACGAATGGACAAAGCTATCAATGATGGCACTACCAGAGGGCATTGATCTGAAAGAGCATTGTGTCTGAAAACAAGAGCTGCCCTACACATGCCCTGCTCTCTCTGGAGTGTGTCTGTGGGGTTTAGGAATGAAACTGCTCTGATCTGACTGTGTGATTTTACCACACTGTGTGCCCATTTTACTACTGGTCTTCATTTATGTTAAAGGGACAGTTCAGCTAATAATAAACTATTCTGATCATTTATTCATCCTCATGACATTCCAAACCCATATGACTTTCTTTATTCTGCTGTGGAACAGAGGTTATCTAGCTATTTATTTGATTTAAAAAAAAAAAAAAAAAAAAATTTAATTACGTGATGGCAAAGCTGAATTTTCAGCATCATTACTCCAGTCTTCAGTGTCACATGATCCTTTAAAAATCATTCTAATATGCTGATTTTCAGCTCAAGAAACATTTCTAATTATTATCAATGCTGAAAACAGTTGTGTTGTACTGCTTAATATTTTTGAAATATTCTTTTTAGGATTCTTTGATGAAGAACAGAAAAGAACAGTCAAATGAACAGCATTTATTTCAAAAATGTAAAAGTAAAAAAAAAAAAATAGTCTAAAAAATGTCTCGATTAAAAATACCTAAAATATCCTTAAAGCATAAAACAAAAATATAATTTTGATGCAAAATTGTGAATTAATACAGGCTTCTTCTTCTTATTATTAAAAATAAAATAATAATATTATATATATATTTTTTTTAAATTATATATATATATATATATATATATATATATATATATATATATATATATATATATATATACTTTAAATTATTGCATATACAATACATACAAGACTATTAAACTTAAGTTTAATGTTATTTTTCTTAAATACATTGGCAAATATTTGTTTTGTTTTTTTATCTCAAATGTGCTATATTTTGTTTAAAAAAAAAATACATTAAGAAAATTATTATTTGCAAAAGCAGCTTAAACAGGCTGCTCAACAGTCATACAGCCAAATAAAAAGTCATACATGTTTGGCACAACACAAGGGTGAGTAAAAGACGACAGAAGTTTCATTTTTTAATATGCTCTACTACAGATTCCTCAAAAGAGACCCAGAAAGGGAGGCACAACTGAAAAAAGACAAGAGAAAAAGTGCCTGATGTATTGGCTCTTGTTCAGAGGTTGAATTCTCCTCTTGTCTTTCAACCGGATTGTGATAAGCTGTGGTCCGTGGCCAATTCTTTATCGCCTTGCGGCGCTTCTACCCTGCCATTTTTATGACCCGCTCATTTGTCTGGCACCTTGGTAAGTGGCCCAGAGACTGCAATATATGACAGTCCTCAACTCATTTTTTATTGACCCAACTATTACAATCAGAAGATAAGATACGAGCTAGGTCTTTCTGAGGGAGAAAACGTTCATTTTAAAACGACAGGAAGCTCAAGACAGTGAACGATTTCGATGCACATATGAACGCGGGTGTAATACATGACACCAGCTGTGTAAAAGAGGGCAAGGAGAAGGTAGAAACATGCATCATGCAGAGCAAGAAGATCTAAAGTTCTAGTAAATATTTTCAATAAACCGTTCTCACATCCTCGAGCAAAGAAATTATAGCATGACATTGAGTTATTAAAAAGGAATTGCTCATCTGAAGCACCCAGTAAAATTCTGTTGTGAGAAAAAAAAAAAAGGTTGTGCGAACAAAAAATAATAAAGTCCCACTTCAAGCATGTGCATGTTCTGTATAGCACAAAGCAACAGCAAAGAAACAGCCCAGTGACACATTCAAAAATAATTAGCAGTTAAGGCAATTTGCTTTTCACAAGTGACTATTAGAAACATTAACTGTTGATTGTGTTTTTCCAGACTGCTTAGGTACAGTCAGCATGAAACATAATTCGCATTTAACTTCATTCATATATTGATATGCAACAAGGAAAAGAATATGTAGAGTGGGATTTGAATTCACCCCAGAAATTTATAAATATTATTTGTTGTTATGTATATAGTACATCACCATTTAGTTGTACAGGTAAACACACTAAAATCCTGATAGCTATTTGATAATTGATTTACATTTTCCTGATGGAACTAAACTAAACTAAAATATCCTTCTGGAATAACATGTTTTGGTAAATCACACACAATAAAACCAGGAATGTGTACTGAGAAAGTAAATATGATCAATTTTGATTTTAATGAAAGACAATCAAGAGAGACTATTTCGATACTGATTTATATTTTCTTGAACAAAAAAAGCAAAATGACAAAACCAACTAAATATTTTAGGCAGTGCAAGTTTTCCATTTTAATGTTTAACCCTCTGATAAATCATACCTAATAAAACCAGGAATGTATATTAAAAAAGTAATATGATCAATTTTGATTTCATGTTGACTGAAAGACAATCAACAGAGACAGCTGGTCATACTTCATGCTAACAAACAAAAAAAATTATACAGCCAAAGCAACCTGCTAATCATTTTTGTAACCATGAAAAAAATACATGGTGATCAACACAGGCCAGTGAAGAGATGCTAGCAGTCGTGACAACCCAACACCCACATGAGATGAGCAAGACTGGACAAGAAGACACACAGGAAATGACAAAGCGCTCCAGCAAAGAGCTTATATAAAACATGCTCCTCCAGGAACCCTGTGATGACGGTGACTCGGCATGATCAAAATCAGGCTTATTTTTGAGTCTTCAAAGTATTTACTTCAAGGATAGAGAACAATGGCTCTGTTCCAAAATCTAGTGGGCTGCTTCACTGTCGTTAACTAAAATATTGTTATCATTAACTAAAAAATTAATATAATTAATAATAAAGCTGAAATATAAAATTTAAGTCTTAGATGAAAAACTTTAACAATACTGAATTGAAATATATTTATAAATATCCTTTTGTCTGCAATCTTGGATTTATTATTCACTGAGCTCATTGCAATACATTCTGGTATTGCCTTCTCTGCAAATAAGAAATGCTGTGCTGCCTTAGAATCAGGTTAAATCAAGGTATCTTAGGCAGTAGCATAATTCATTTACCTAGCGTTTAGAACAGCCTTAGCGTCGGGAGCAGGCCTATGGTGCCAAAAAAGCACAAAGCAGCTCTAGGTTATGGAACAGAGCAAATGTAAGGCAATTTTTAGAGCTCATCCATCATCACTTTTCCTGTCAGGAACTGTTGCAATAGTATTGCAATTTCACCACCATGCACGTCTTTTTCACATATCAACAATTGCAGATAGTATCATGACTTGAAGAACTTCAGGAAATTGAAACACCAGACGGTCGATTAGCGAACGGCTTAAGTACGCAGACAACATCAGAGCCATTTTTGGAAAAACTGGAATTAAGAAACAGATCTAAGTGGCTCGTTACTATACCTGACCTTCTGATCTCATACCTGATAAATCCTCTTTTGGTGCTCCTGCAGACAAAAAGAATTGTATGCATGAAACAGCCAGAGGCAGGTGCACCATGACTCCATCAGTGAACTAGCTGTTCCCTGTCTGTCTGTACGACCATGATGAACATACTACTCTTCTAGCCCCTGGTCCCTCTTCTAACCAGTGAGGAGACCCCGTGCCTGTGTGTTTGGTGTTACCTGCTCTCCCTCTGTGAAGACCCGGGTGCCGAAGCTCCAGGTAATGGTGGGCGTGGGGTCTCCGGTGGCCTCGCACGTTAACGTGACCCGTTCTTCCATTTCTGTGGTAGTCTGGGTTTCCAAATATGTGATTTTGGGTTGCACTGAGAGGACACATTTTAAAAAGTTAGACGACTCCAAAATTATATTCTTTGTTTATTCAGCCAATTTTTGGACATACAGAATTGTGAATGCAAATTGAGAGCAACTTATTTCAGTCTGTTTCTAACTCAAACTATCTTTTGACTTCAAAAGACTAAGAATAAGATCATACGATTACTTCTAAGGTGATTTTTTTTTCATTTTTAGACCTCTGCCACATCCTTCCCTATTCACGTTCATTGTATGAAGGAGATGAATATCTCCCTTGTGTTCCACAGAAGAAAGTTAGTTACTTAATGTTTGATAGAAAAATTCCAGGTGAAACGTTTTTAAAAATATCTTTCACAGAAGGAAAAAAAAAAAAAGACTTTAAGGTAAAAAAACAATATAGTCATGCAACTACACTTTGCTCTCTGCAGAATAAAACTGATTTTTTTTTTCTGCTGAATTTCTAACATCGACAAAGTGCTGTCAAATCTCTAGACTCCTGTGAGACTCCATCTCTCATGGATTCTTACCAAAGACTTTAAGGCTAAGTTCGTGTTTGCTCTCCCCAGCTTTGTTCATAGCAATGCATGTGTAATCTCCCTCGTCCAGCTTTGTCACATCTAGTATTGTCATCTCTGAGCCATCTTCATTGAAGTTGTATTTATCCCCGCTCTCCAGTGGAATGTTGTTCCTGAGAGGAAAGAGAGTGCTAACTTATTGAAACAATACAGCAACAGGGAAGACAAATCTGAATATTTTTCCTTTCAAAGAGCCTGTTCTGTTAGGCATGCGAAAAACTTTATTATTTAAGACATTCTTTATAAAAATATAAAGAAATAAAAATATAATAATGTGTATAATATCTAGTTTAATAAAAAAACTACAATAATAATAATAATAAAAATAATTATTATCATTATTAGGGCCCAAGCCCAGAAACAGCAAAGGCTCTATTGTTCTCCTCAGGGTTATTATTATTTTTATTATTATTTTCCAAGGTTTTGGGGGCTTTTAGGGCCCTTATCGTGCTCAAAAACGCTTGAAAATTTGCACACGGGTCAGAATCTGCGGCCATTAGACCGGGCCAAAGCTGGGACACGGGCGTGGCAGGGTAAGGTTATATTTATGCAATTCACACCAAACTTTCTTAACTTGGTGCAAAGACATTGAAGATGTTAAATTGCGAAAAGATATTGGATATCTCAAACTGTGTTGCCATGGCGAGGGATTAACATAATGTCATTGTAAATGTTGCATACTCAGACTATTTTAAAATAGTTTTTTTTTTTTTTACATTTACCTGGTTTAAATGCATATTGCCCATCGTGCACAGTTGCTCTGAAGCCACCAAGGTGGCAGTGCCACCGGGACTTGGGCCCGTCATCGCTGCTTGCAGCTATATTTATTATTACTATTATTATATCCTGGGCCTGAAAACCAATGGAACACCGAATTCCATTTAGATTCCTTTGTCAAAATATTATTTTATATATAAACACTTTTCCGTGCAGCCCTATTTTCAATATTCACCTACTGAGATTTTCCTGAAAAAAATGTATAAAGAAAATCGGAAACTAAGGTTAGCCAACCTCTTTCAGCTGCATGGCTTTTATTCTACTTCTATTTGCCCCTCTATTAGCGGTCTTTGTGCAGATGCTCTTGGATTCATTGGATTCTTGACCATGGTGGTGATCCCTTGATTTAAGGTCAAACAGGTAATAAATATACCATAACCCTTGTCAGAGGAGAGGACCTGAGTTATTCTGAGCCAAATAAACACCTCCTTCACCCCATCCCCCCAGCACGACCGAACAAAAGATCCTTGAGGCGAGCATCCCGAGGGATCTGTGTCTCACGTTCTCTCCTCCATGAGCAGAGAGAATACGCACAACCGCTGAGAACACAACGCTGGTTGAGGAGAGATTCATACTTTAAAAGTACTAATGGTGTGCTTCACTATTCCTTGTCATCCACAAAAGTTCTTCATTTATTCAGAGGCTTTTTCATCTTGCTTTAAACTCCTAATCCAGAAAAAGTGGTGCATGCAGCAAAACTAGTGTTTCAGTAGTGCCTTTTTTCTACTGGGGTGATTTTGAGGAAGAACGTGGGCTTACCGCACCCAGGTCACCATCGGGTCAGGAAATCCGTCAGCATCACAGGCCAGCAGGGTTGAGAAGCCCATGTCAGCGGTGGCATTCGTTTCTGCTTGACGGATTCTTATAGTGGGCAGGACTAAGCAGAAAAAAGGAAACTGCAGGTTTGATATGTGGAGCCGAATATAGTAGTACTAATGCTGATTGGTTACACATTTGTTGTTGGTGTCGGCCCGACTAACTCCTGAACAGTGTTTTTGAAAATCTACTTACTCCACCTTTAACACTACATAACACTTTTTATTCTACTTAAAATAGAACACTAATATACACTTTCAACTAATTTCTGCCTTAAGGCAACATTGTACCATTCTCAAAGGAAGATGTTTTCCTACAAAATAAGAAATTGTTTTTTAATAATATTTCACACATTGATAGCCAAATCAATTTAATGAAATATAATCTAACATTTAATCAGAAATCAAGTTTTATATATGCACGTGGTGCCTGTGGGCAACACCATAACATTGCAAAACAAGAAATTAGCCCTTTACAGAAACCTCCTTTGGAATACTAATATAAATATGTGCATAATGGGGACAAAAAGAAATGGGGAGAAAAAGAAAGAAATGTATGTAATGTGCAACTTTGACTACATTATTGTACAATGTTGCCTCAAACCTCAACATGTAAATTTTCATACATTTTCAATTATGCATATCATATAAAGTTATTTAAAATTCATGTTTACTCTTGCATAAACATGGATCAAATTTTGATTTTATGAAAGACATCAACACTGTTCAAAGGTTCACTTTGATAACATTCACAAAGAGAATATGGTACTGCAGCACATCTGCAACACCTGCTGAAAAAGGAATCAAATTGGCTGCCAATGGATAATATAACTAATTATTGGAGTTCTGTTAGTAAATATTTGTTCTTCCTCTTGATAAAAAGGGACTCACAAATTAAGTGCTGCATTTGTTGCTGTGGCCTGCACTGTGGTCGCTCAAGCAGGAAACAACAACATAACAAAAACCCACTAAGGAGTCAAATTAGACTCAAACAAGAAAACAAAAACAGAAATGCAGACATAAGAGATGAAATTGTATTACCAGGTTTACCGCAGGAAGGAAAAAGACAGCAAATAAAAAAGAAATAAAAAGGAGATGAGAGAAAAATGTCTGTGGAGCAGCTTGAGAACAGCTAATTCAAAAACCGTCTGATCCTCAACACAAAACACTGAGCTTTATACTCAACCTCAACACCAACACAGATGCTGATCAAATACGCAGCTCAATATTGTGATATCTTGTTTTAGCTAATCAAAAGATCCAATTAGCACTATGCTAAGCTAGTAGGCAAAGCTGTTAGCTTGCAAACTGAAAAGACAAAGAGAGAGAAATCTTTTTTTTTTTTTAAATTAAGCTTTGGTAACATAATTTAATGTGATCTGCTATTCAAAAATACATTTATTGATTTTTTATGTGGATAAAAAAAAAAAAAAAAACCTTGAATAAAAACTTTGTAAAGCATACTATTAAAGCTTGTTTCCACAACTAAATAAAAAAAGGTAATTGCGACTTTGTATCTCACAATTCTGACTTTTTTCTCACAATTGCACAATAATGTCAGAATTGCGAGATATAAACTCACAATTTTTTGTGAAAAAAAGATTTATATGTCGCAAATCTGACTTTTTTTCTCATAAAATTCTGACTTTCTTTCCTCACAAAAGTCATAATTGAGACATATAAACTGACAATTTTTAGAAAAAAAGTCAGAATTGCAAAAATAAAAAGGCAGAATTGACTTTATAACACAATTGCGACTTTATAACTCACAATTCTGACTTTTTAATTCAAAATTGAGTTTATATCTCGCAATTCTGACTTTATAAATAGTAATTGTTACTTTATATCTCACAATTCTAAATTTTTAACTCACAATTGCTAGTTTCCATCACACAATTCGGACTTTATAACTCACAATTGCGAGTTTATATTACGCAATTTTGAGAAAAAAAACGGTGAGATAAGTCGCAATTAGACATTTTTATTTTTTATTCAGTGGCAGAAACAAGCTTCCATAGCATACGGTATGTACGTCATTTGAGGCAAGCACTACAGGTACAGTAAGGTGAATAAGAGCTCACCGTTAACAATCACTTTAATGCTGCGGAAGTCAACCTCTCCACGGGCTTTAATGCGGCCCTCACAAGTGTATACCCCCTCGTCTGTCTTCCTGATCCCTTGGATTTTGAGATGGTTGTTATTCAAAATCCTGAAACGGACTGTAGAGCAGAATAAGGGTGAATTCATTTCTTGCGGTTTGAACAGATGTCTCTGAAATTGTGTATTAAAATCACACGCAGATTTATCTGTTTTAACACTGTTTTTTCATCTGTTATCCCATAGATTAATAAAGTGCCACATTTCTGAGAAAGAAGCATTAGGCTGCATTAATGATCTCATCAATTTAAACGAAAACAGTGAGAGTTAAACAATATTAATCACCCTTCTTATGCAATGCATAATTTTTTAAAGTGGAAGATAATACCTTTGACTTACCATCTTTTTCAAACTGGATCTTTGCACCTTTGTACTTCCACAGGACAGTGGGTGGGGGTGAGCTAATGACATCACACACAATAATGGCATTGTCCTTCTCAGTGAACTCTTGAGGTGATGGGACATTTGTGAAGGTGATTTTTTCTAGAGGAAAAAGAGGAGCAACAACTTCAATTTATCATGCAATCATTTATTTTGTCTTGATGTAGCCAAAAAAACAGTCCAGAACAGTCAACTGAATACTGTTAAAATTAAAGGATGTATTGTAGAGTAAGGGGATCTCACTGTTTATAGTGTTGATAATGTAGAATACCAGAAAATAAAACAGAATGTTTACAAACATTATTTCTTAATGTAATAATAAACTGTGACATATACACCAATTTTGACACGGTGTGACTTATTTTCTGGAAAATACACTAAGCAATAGGGCTGGGTATTGACAAATTTCACGATTCAATTCAATTTACAAGCTTGTGATTCGATTTCAATTTGAATGCTGTAAACTATACATGGGAGTCATGAGGACTACATTACTACATAATATTGAAGGTTAAAATTAACTGATTTGTTTACATTACACTCAAGGAAGTTTTTTTATTAAAATAAAGTTATAATACTAACTTTACAATCACATAATTATATTACTTCTCCAGTTCGTTTTTTGAAATATAAACATTTAAATGGTCATAAAAACTTGATGGATTTATTCAAACATGCATTAACTATCGAAGAACATTAAAAAATTATAATGAATATGTAATATGGTGCATATATTTAGCAAAATGCTCCTCTCTAGAGTTCTTTTTCTAGCTGACAGCTTTCCCGTAGCTCAGTGGTTAGAGCATGGCACTAGCAATTCCAAGGTCGTGGGTTTGATCCCAGGGATTGCACATACTCAGATACAAAAATGTATAGTATAATGCAATATAAGTTGCTTTGGATAAAAGCGTCTGCCAAATGCATAAATGTAAATGTAAATGATTAACGAGTTTGTTGATTTAAGTTTTTTAGTCACTGAATATGGTTTTTCTGAGGTAAATTTGACGTTATGTGACATACTATAAGCTGTTATATTGACATCTTTCAGCGGTTAAAACACAGAGCAATTACCGAGACATTATAGGTATTTCGGTAAGTTGTACTGTATCTTTTAACCTTCAGATGTTCATTCATATTTATTTTGTGCTGTAACTGGTATTAAAGTGGAGGAGAAGATCAGTTTACGCTGATATGCAACAGCGATCTGTCACGCCACATTAAACAGCGCCAAAATGGTATTTATTTTCTGAATTTCGTAATAAATGGACAACATTTGAAATCTCGGTTTGTAAAACTGAGATTAAAATCGAGAAATCAAGATTTTTTTTTACCCAGCCCTAGTAAGCAGAAGCGTAAGTGCGAATTTAAACTGTTGATGGTACTAGAGAGATTGAGATGGACCCCATAATTGGCACCAAGAACATTCAGACCCTCTCTAACTCGTGTGCCAAACTTCAAGAGTGCTTGCCACACAACTACATAGAATGGCACAATTAAATTTGTGATGTCAACTTCTAAATTTGCGTTTTCTATATATTCTGTCAGCACAGATGAATCATAAACAAGTATCTTACGGTATATCTTTAGATTGACTGTAGCTTCAGCGTCCTGATCACCATTGCTGGCCACACATTTATACGTCCCGGCATTGTCGACCTTTGCATTGTAGATGGTGAGAGTGGAAGACGTCTCGTCGTTGCGAATCACGCTGACGTCTTGTTTGCCGGGCTCGATTTTCTCCCCAGTTGGAGCAAACCAGTCGATTTCCTTGGCCCCACCGATAACTACAACCCAAACCAAATGAACATATCAGCATTTATGGGCTGATCTTGTGTATTAAATGCGTCATCAAATAAATCACTCTGTCAAAAATAAAGCTGGTTTAAACATCCACAGAGCATGAATCAATCAAAAACAAATCAGGCTTGATGAGATTGAATTATTTGCGTGAATCAGTTGGGATTAGGTGTCGCAACAGTTGTCAGAAGGCACAACCTAAAACTTCAACCGATTCTCAGGTTACCAGTCTATTACCCAAATCAGTGGACCGTAGGACACAGCTCTGGTGAAGACTCGAGTGCTGAGAGCAATTATCAGAGCCGCTGTTCCACGCCTTTGAGCCTTCAAATGAAACCCAGAAGAGTGGAACCAGGAAAAACGGTTTTCAAAGTGAGATATATGCACACAATAGGTTTAACGTATTCCTCTTGTAAGCCTTATTCACATGGGTCTCGTTTACTGGGTCCTTAGTGATATTGCTGACACAGGACACCATCAGTGACATTAAAGTTGAATTCACCGTAGTGTACTAATTCAGTAAATGAATCATCTAGAAGATTACTTCCATTCAACCTTTTAGGATCAGACATCAGGTCACTAAAACGGTTTAGCAGATTTTCAGAAGGGGACACACATCTTAAAAAACTGACAGTAAATGACTATGTCAGCAACAGGCGATCAACAAGTAAACAGATGATCCCATCAGGGGACCACTTTCCTGAAATATAAAAGGTAAATATATATACTGTAATGCATAAAACCCCTATTTATATTGTGTGAGAATAGTAGTAAATGTGATATGAAAATATATTTGCAAAATTAAATAATTGGACTTTGTTTCTTTTGTTCAATAGGCAAAAGAAATAAAAACAGGAAATATTAAGTTTGTTTTTTGCAACCCACTATCAGTTAGATGTATAATGTAAATCTGTTGAGAAACATTATCAACTCAAATTCAATTTCCACAATAAATATTGTTCCAAAGCAGTTTTACAAAGAATATTGGATTAAAAACCCCAGTAAACAAGATAAACGCAACAGTGGGCGATGGTGAACTCCTAAGAAAGATGTCTACATTAAAAAAATAGTTTATATTTGCTCCCTCTCTCTACACACACACACACCGCCATTCAGAAGTTTGGGTAATATACAAAAGTTTTTTAAATTTCCAATCAAAGAAAATAGCTGCTAAAAATGCAGCTTTGCCATCACAGGATTACATTACATTTTACAATATATTAAAATAGAAAACTGTATTTTAAACTGCAATAATATTTCAATATATTCATTTTTTGCTGTATTTTTTATCAAATTCAGCCAATGACACTTTTTTTAACCTTCATTTCTCTGAAATCATCCACAACCCCATAACAACCCCTTTCTTAGCCTCTAACCTAAATTTGCCTTTCCTGAAGGAAATACATTTGCGCATAAAGCAGAAAATGAGCAGTGTTAATGTTTCTGGTTAAATGACAGCAGGAGAGAAAGATTGACAGTAATATGCAATACAGATGGATAAACAGACCCATCACAGTTTGGCAGGCAAAGAACATAATGACAAGTTTGCTTGAATGCCAGATATTTTATCAATATCTGATTCTGAACCAGATGTAACCTGGTTGCCTGCCACTCGCTTCGCCCACACCGGAAACTCATTGGAACAAAATCTTGCTCCTTGACTAAGGCTGAAATTATCTATAAAAAAAGCGCTGCGGTAATCGGTAGAATCTGAATTAATTGCAGAAACTCCTTAAAGCACTGTAATGAGGGCCAGAAGGTTCCTGGTCAGTATGAAAACTTACCTTCACACAAAAAGAACCGAGACTCTCCAACACTGATCTCACTCTGTGCAGGAGTAATATCGACCTGCAGAGAAACTGAAGAGAGAGAAAAGTACAGTATTAGGATTAAAGAACACATCAAACAAACCTGCTATAACAGAGCTAAAGTTAGTCAAAAAAATAAATAAATCATACAACTCACAACTGAGAAACTTTTCAAACTGTATTTCTCCACATGCATAATTCAGCAGTCTCTGAGAGCACTTTTCATTAATTCCATGCAAGCAGCTGATCTCTTCACTTTTACAGCCGCACAAGTAACTATGGAAACCCCTCTGTCATAGGCTCTTCAGATAAACAACGGCGTGTCATTTTGATCCGACTAAACGAGAGGCGACAACAGAGAGTGAAGCTAACAAGCTCATTGTCAACTCGGCCATTTCACCTCCTTAGAGTTTTGCAGGTTCATTTATTGCCTTATTGCCGCTGTGTCTGACGGTGGCATCAGCGCATTCAGCACTATGTCATAAATGCATCCCATTACGCTGAGATTTATTTTGGAGAAACTCTCAATCCCCACTTAAACTCATTCTTAGCTAGGCCAAAAAGCCTGTTTGGTTTTAAAAACTATACATCTGTCTGTTTTGTCCTCAGAAACTCTAGGAAAGGAAAGAATAAAAAAAGATCGATAGGTTTCAATTGAGGAAACGTAAAACCCAGAGCTTGGGCGTTAACTTCAGTGAGACCGTTACTCATTTCTCATTCATATGTCGGAACACAGGGGATGTTTGGGAAATGAGTAAAGACAAAGAGAGCAGACTGAAGACAAAATTGATCCTCTCACAGATGGTGGCCTTTAGTCTTCTAGGTAATTTAATAAATGGACAAAGCCGGACGAGGGTAAACCTCAATTAAATCAGCATATTCAATCAATACAATTGGATGTTTGTTGTTCTTTGTGGAAGGGCCATTTATTTCATGTGTCTTCACTCATTTATAGTCTTTATTTAGATCAAAAGAACAACTTTAATCTGTGAACTTGCCGAAGCAGTCAACTTCGGGAATGACACAAAAAGGCTGAAGTTCTGCTGAGGACAGGATTTTAAATTAATTAGCCTCTCATTAGCAGGGCATGCTGGGAGATGCATGGTGACAATGGAGTCGTGTGTGTAATGGACACAGACCTCTAATCTCTGAAGTCGCCGCTTGAATTCACTTTAAAGAATTACAACAATGCTGCCTACAGTGATCAGTTTTGTTCTACTAAAGACAGATTTGACTTCTACACTATAACCAGGACCATATTAGTGAATATTTATATAGTTTGGGTTAGGGTTATATAGATTACATACACATGAGGAATCAAATTATGCTTCAAAATGATAAAATGATCTTCTGAAAACATGCTGTAACTTTCAGAACTGAAAAATTTCTTTCTATAAAGACAATTTACTGAACTTCTGCAACTATATTTATGTCAGAAAAATAAATACATTAATGCCCACATTCACATGTCAGCAAAGTCTATTTGGTGATCACAAAATTGGGTTGGCTAGTTGAGGAAAAAGAAGCTGTTTTTGGCTGTGTGTAGCACATACAGCTCTTATGAAGTATCCCAATGTCCCAGTGTCCCAAGAATCCCAATGAGGATCCTAGATGGCAAATCAACAAGTAAACAGATAGCAGTAGGATAGCAAATCAAAATATTTTGGACCTGCTGTTAGTAGAAGGCCATATGAACACAGAAAAGCATTATATTTCATTTCATATGTGAAGAAGGTGTTTACATGTAAATGGCAGCAAAAAGAAAACTGGCACTTTAAAGTTGAATGAATAAATTAAAATGACGACAGATCTTTTCTTCCAAATTGTGTAACTGCTAATTGAAAAAGTAAATATAGGACAGGGACTTTGATTTTATGCAAATGAATTGTGAATTGTTCAAAATATGTTCTATAACATGTACAGGGTACAGAATACAGGGTGAATTTTCTTTTCATGCCAACTTTCAAGGAACCACTTGAAAACCAATTGACCCTTCGCAGGGAGTTTGACAGGCGATCTAACCAATCATAACGCCGAATCCACTGTTATATCTGACAAAGCAGTCAGGGGTTTTAGAAGATTAACGTTGGTGGACTTTAACTTGAAAAATGGTGTGATGTCTTTCCACAGTTGAAACAACATTCCTTCTGATGTTCATTCATGTTTATGTGATTATTTGGTTCACTAGCCGCTTGAACTGAGGCACTACAGCGATCTATCACAACACATTAAAGAGCCACAAAATGGTATTTATTGTTTAAACTTCTTTAAAAATTACATTTGAGATATCAAATGTAACCTGCTCTGTCTTGTCTGTTGACCGTTGTGAGTGTCCTCTTTGCTCCTCTTTGATGTGTAGCATGAGAAGGGCATGGCTTGTCGGACATAGCAGCAGTAACTATAGAGGGTCTGTGAGTCTGTGGAACAGAATATTTCATACCTGGAACGAAAGCAATCCATTCTATTTTGTGGAAGTGAACAGCTATTGATGGCATATAATTTGCCTGTTATAGTATTATAATGCATTTCTCATTGCTGCTGACCTCCGCAGAAATTGGCTTACAAATCAATTGAACCAAGTTTGACAACAGCCTTAGTGACCAAAAAAAACAAACAAACAAAAAAAAAAACTTCCTAATTTCTGGACTTTTTGTTTCATGTTTAAAGGAATAGTTCACTCAAAAATGTAACATTTTCTTTTCATTTACTCACCCTCATGTCATTCCATATGACTTTTTCTCTTTTGTGGAACATTTTTTTTTTTCCCAATATATAATAAAAGTGAATGAAGCCTGTGGTGGTCCGCATAACTTGTGAACTAAAGTCTCCTTTACGTGAGAAACAGACTAAAATTGGCTGAAAATCTTGACATTTACTTCTGCTCAGATCTTTTTAAAAAAATTTACTTAAGCAGTTCACAAAATCAGTCTAAATGATTAGTTCATGAATCAGTCTGATTCAATTCTTGAGTTCAATTCACTGACTCAATCCGGTTTCACTGGAAGGAAAGATAGTCAGTGAATATCAACTTGAATTTCAGTCTGATATCACACAATAGAAGAAATGTGATGAACAGTGGGAAAGCTTATGGTAGTTGTATGATACTTTTATGGTCTTTTGCATCATTTTTGAAGCCTGAAAGCTCCAGTATCCATTCATTGTAAAAAGCAACCAGTACACTTTAAAAAAAAAACTATCTTCTTTTGTGTTACACAGAAGAAAGAAACTTGCAGGTTTGAAACGACATGATTGTGAGTAAATGACAGATCTATCTGAGAAATCAATGGATGTGTGAATAGTGTTTCATGCACTATTTTTCAGTGAGTCGTATGTGCTGTTGTGACGAGGGAGCTCTCTCTCTCTCTCTCTCTCTCTCTCTCTCTCTCTCTCTCTCTCTCTCTCTGTGTGTGTGTGTGTGTGTGTGTGTGTATTCGTGACTGGAGCTGGATGTGTCTCTGTCCTCACGGCCCCACCCATCCAGACACACATCATCTCACCTCATGTTTATCACATCTAAAATGATGCAAATGTAAAACATTTGAACATTGTTGACAGGATTATTATTTTTTTGTATGCAAATATTTGAATGAATCATCTTAAATTTTAGCATTTGACTTCCCATATTATTTGAAATCCTCTTTCATATTTTCCTCTGGGAAATCAAATGGCCCTGCAAAGCTGTCACACTGAATCTTAAAGTAAGAGATAAAGAGATTCACAGGCATTACTTCCTCAGCATCATTGCTGTAAGACTAGGAATACCTGAATGTGCTATTTTCAACAACACAACTGAACTGCATGTAACCAGCTGGGTTAGTACTAGATGTCGATTTCAGATGCACTGCCTGCAGTCTGGCGGTGGTCTCATGGGTAGGTTACCATCCCTTAAGGAAGAGTTTCTTCATGACAAAAGGAAAAAACACCATGAGAAATGTCAGGGGGGAAACCACATCTGAAACCAACCGTTTACTAGCAGTGTGGGAAATCAGAAGCATGAGAGACTAAATCTAAAGTCTGGAGTGAATGCAGAGATGCAACATTCACACGGAAAGCTTTAACTGGAATTAAAGGTGCAGTAAGCAAATTCTGAGAAACTCTGTTTAAAAGTGGATCAGATCGAGCACAGCAACACACAACACAGGGGGCGTATACACTCATGATGGGGGAGGAAAGAGTGAGCAAGAGGGAGATTTGAAGAAAGACTAGAAAGAGATGGCTGAGAGACATTACAAAAGAGAAAAAGTCAGTGGAATATCACTGGAAAAAGAAGGGTTGTGATCAAGCAAGAGCTTTAGGGCCCATGTTAATATTAGAAAAGCACTGGAGAGACCAAAGCGGGAAGGCCTAAAAAAAAATTGGACGCAGAGGTTGCATTGTTTCTGCTCCATACGTAACATTTCTCAGAAATCCCTTATTGCATAGAGGTTGCATAGAGGAGAAAAAAAAAAAAAAATCCCATAAGCATGTAATTTCCACCACATTTTTGTATGCCAAATATACACCGTTATTCAAAATTTTGGGACAATGTCATTTTTTTGAAAGAAATTAATACTTTTAATCAGCAAAGATGCATTAAATTGATCAAAAATGACGAAAAATGTTACAAAATGTTACATTTTAAAATATATTAAAATAGAAAACAGTTATTTTGAATTGTAATAATATTTCACAATATTACAGTTTTTACTGTATTTTTGATGAGCGTAAGAGATTTCTTTAAAAAAAATAAAAATATAAAAATAAAAATAGCAAAGCCAGACTTTTGAACGGTAGTGTACACAATTAAATAATAAATTGACAATTAATTTGGAAATGACATTCAGTAAAAAAAAATACTCTGTTCTAAAGGTGATTTCACTTGACCTTTTTAAAAAGTAACAAAAATAAATGACAACACCATGATAAAAAAAATTTCCCAAGACAGTTTTGTCAAATAACAAAAAAGATCTGATTTCAATAAGATAAGAATTTTAACAAAATTGTAAACAAAGTTGAAGAAACAACTAAGGTGACAAAGGAATATAACTGTTAAACATTAGCCAGTTATTTTAAAAAGTAACTTGGAAATTATCAACATAACTAACACTGTGCAAAAGCCAAAATTCAGATCAACACAAAATATATTCTTATTGGCTGAAATTGCATCATGTTATGCAGCAGTTTCGCAGTCTTGCTTTTGCAAACATGCCTGGTTAGGACATAATCAATGACTTCACACAAGGAACTATGAGGTTTATTTTTAGTTGAGACAAAGTGGGGGAAGATTTACAATCTGTCTCAGACATTAATTGAAAATGACATGTTTATAAAAAAAAAAAAAAAAAAAAAAAGAAAAACTCCTTTTGTAGCTTAATTGTCTAATTCTGAAGCTTCAGTACTGTATGTGAGAAAGACATCTTTGAGCGCACTTCTGATCTCTGCCGAAAACAAATTTACATTGTTCAAATGCAAATTAGTTAATCATTTTAACAAGTTGTCTGATATCTCAGTTCTGATTTAACCTAGATTCACCACGAGTGGCTGCTGTGTTTACATGCTTCAATGATAAATGCTCTGCTCACCAAAAAAAAAAAAAAAAAAAAAACCTGATAGCAGGCATGAAGAGCTCTAAAATGCATTCAGAAACCTTTTAATCCCAGGCTGCACAAAAGGGCCATGATAAAAGTGATAATGGGGAGAGAGGGGACTCAATTATGAGGCATTTTATTGGGTGCTGCACATTCATCTGCTTTTATTCTCACTTCCAGTTTCAGCTTTTAAGGTGCATTTGTGTGCAAGTAAACACGGATAATATAAACTGAACCAATAAGGCATGTTTGCTCTGAACTAGATGCTCCTCAGGCCTCTGAAGGTGTTGTACCTTTTTCCAAGAGTGCAATTCTAAAAACACAGCTCACAAAATTCTTTATGTGATGTGGCGCTGTTGCTTGGCAACATGACATCCCATGTGTGTGCAGAGTATGCTAATGAGCTGAGTGGCAGGGGTGTCCGGCGATCCACCGAAGCAGAGCCGCGGGCTATGTAACATATGTAATGAAAACGCAAAGCCGATGACATTTCCGTGCACAGCGCTGTGTCGAATTCTACATAGTGTTGTATTATTTTCAAAGCTGTGGGGCCGTTGTTTTACATAGTGGCATTTAAAGACGCAGCCAGATTCGGAGCCCCATGGGTACCACGCTGTTGTTTACACCCCGCTGTTCCATTCACCTGGGTTGACTCATTTCTACAAAAGCCACAAACAACTAAAAGTCATCTGAAAAGGTTACAGAATGGTACATTTGTTCTGAATGAGGCCAACTCTGTGAAAGAACAGGGCTGTTGGAGAAAGAAACCAATCAGCTTGGCTCAATATACCACTGGTCAATTGTTTAATCCAGGGGTTTTCAGACTTCTAGTGCCAAGGACCTCTAAATATAATGATCCCCTGCAAGGGTCTGCCTTTTGAAAACAAAGACAGGTATTTATTTTCATGTATAAAATATTGGTGATAATGTGTGAGAAAAATAGTAAAGGCAATAAAATATAGGCAGCAGCAATAAATGCTATTTACACTAAGTGACAATAGCAGCATTTTCTTAGCGATATGCTATTTACACTAGGTGAAAATACAGACAGATTCTATTTACACCATGTAAAAGTATCAGTTCTTTGCAATAAGAGTAAATAGTAATTAGATACTATCTATACTTTATACTGGCAGGAACTGTTTGCACCTCAGTATTTTTGTACATTAATAGGATGCAATAATATCATAGAGTGTAAATGATTATATTTATTAAAATAATTAAATGGATGCTGCCTTATTGGGAGAATAAAAACCCTCCCTTCACCTAACCCTAACCAATAAACTCTTAAAACACTCGTTCACAGTTTATTATCACTTTTAAAACATTATTTTCATTTTTATTGAAAATAAATGCAAGCTCAGCAAAAGGCAGATTCGAACCTGCGCTGATCACGTTAAAAGCCAGGTTTGCAAGCCTTACTCTCTACTGCTACGCCACTGAAGATGTTGAATTCTATGCGTCTTTCTTAAAACTTGAGTGGCCCAACCAGACGTTGGTGGGCGGAGCTAGTGTAAATAGCGTTTGCCAACAAGGGACGCTATTTGCACTTAGTGTAAATGGACACTCCGTAAAATATAAGGCAACAAAAAGACCTGTTAGTGTTTGATGCGGTTATGTTTGACATTTAAAAGAGTTTCTGTTAAGTTGAAGTTTTTGTAGTTACCATTGTGCTGAAGAGTAGATACATGAAGGTAAACACTTTATATGTCTATTGACTTTATAAGCAATGACTGTGCTAATGCCAGTGACAAGTAATATCTTACTTTTTCATTAAATTCATATGTTAAATAAGATGCATTGGAGTGGAGTTGGAGTGACTTATTTTTTTTGTTGAGCAATCAACTTATTCAACAAATTATCAAGTCCCTCTAACTCAGTGTAGTTTGCTGGTTGAACGTAATTTCAAAAAAAAAAAAAAAAAAAAAAAAAGATGCAAACTGTTGCATTAATTGTTTTTGTTGAGCCAATACATTATTTTTTTGTGTGTAGAATAAAATAACCACAATCAATCTATATCTAAAGGCAACAGTAATATTAAATTTGATCAATGAGAATGTTTAAAAAAATTCTTTAAACATACTGTACTTCATTAATATCTCAAATGAAAGTTAACTAATGTTTTCAGTGGTGCATATTAATCCAAATAGAAAAAAAAAAAAAAAAAAAAAGGTTAACAACTTTCCTTTTTGGCTGACATCACAAAGGCTTGCGTTCAACCAACGGATGTTGGAAAAGTTTTAGGAGGTGCAATCATGATTCAATCAATTCCTGATGGATAAAGTATCTCCGCTTTTTTTGTTTTCATGTATAAAAACTCATTGATAGTGTGTGAGAAAAATACTAAGTGTGATATTATAAAGGCAGCAAAAAGACCTGTTCGTGTTTAATGCCGTCATGTTTGACATATAAAAGTGTTTCAGTTAAAGCTGAAGTCATTGTGCTGAAGAGATACATGAAGTTAAACACTCTCTATTAACTTTATAAGCAAATGACTGTGCTAATGCCAATGACAAGTAATATCTTGTTCATTAAAGGGTTAAGTACCTCCCCTTTTCCCCCTCACTGAAAATCATGTTTTTACTTGAAAATACATCACATTAAGAAAGTAAAAGGGGTTACAAATGTCATTCCGTGTTACCTATATATGATATTTTGTGATAACTGCAATCTGATTTGTTTTCAGAAGGATTATTACCAAAGTCTATCATTTTACACAAATTCCTCGCGTTACCTCACTTAACTAAACATCAAGTAGCACAATGCTTTCCTTCCACTGTGTTGATGACGCTCACCACATCATTAAGCTGATTCCAGTCACATCATTGCTCGGTATAAAGTGCTGATGTGACAAGTTAATACTGTACAACAAGCTTTACAGTTTCTACTGTTATCACAGTTTCAATAATCAAGCTGCTGTTGCTGCTATTTTAGCAGGAGCTACTGTATGTGTAAGACACCTGTCACGCTGCACTGGCTCATGGGCCAGCTTAAGCAGATTACCGCTGTGTATTTACAGTCGGTACTGCACCCAGAGAGATGCTACTGTGTGGAGAATATGATGAGCTACTTATCCGCAGCCCTGGGGCGGGAGAAACCCTCTCCCAAACGAGGGCGCCATCAGCAATCTGCTGAGCTACAGGTATTTCAAGCTCTAACTTTTTTATATATATATATATATATATATATATATATATATATATATATATTATATTATATTATATTATATTATATTATATAAAATAATACACAAGCCTTACAAACTGGCTGTGCGAAACAGCATGCGATAAATCCAGGGAGAGACGTTACATAATATGGTCAGTCGCTTGCATATTGGGGACAATCTGGGGTAAACCATCAGGCTGCAAGTGGTTGCTAAGTCAGGCTTGCATTTGCTTGCTGATCATGCCACAACCACAGTGATCGTCCCTGCAACCCGTTGCTATGGAAACCACGCCCCCCTACCCCCATCCCTCTCTGCTCGTAAAATCCATGTGAATAGGATGCAATAGACCACCACTGGAAAAGTCCACCATGAGCAGAGCCTGAGCAGGGACTGAGGAGAACAACATACACTTAGCCAAATGCTAGTGGTCCTTATGGCCAAAATGTTGGCTATTTTGGATCGTTTAAGTATATTTAATTTATTATTAATAACTATTATAAAAATACTATATACAATAAAACAACAATATACCAGCATTTTTTTTTAACAAAATACCTAGTGGAAATCCAGTGAGACTGAGAGTATCATCTTTTTCTGCCTAATGCTAAATATAGCCCTACCCACATCTTGACATTATATAATAAAAGAGCCTCTGAAGTACAGCGTGTACTGTTTACAATACAAAAAGCAGAAAAAATGCTGACATTTTGAAATTATTACCCTTTTAAAATCTGAAACATCACAGTTTTGTCTTTCCCATTAAACTATAATATACTTTCTTAAATTATGTGAATTATATCAAGTTTAAATGGCAAAACATAATGCATACTAGCTGAAATATACCATGATTTTACTTCAGTCACAAAATCCTACACCCAAGTCTCTATTATATTCGGGTCCTTTCTACCATTCTCCAGTCAAATATTGTAAGTCTGATTGCTTAGAAAAGTAATTGTACAGGTTTCCCTTAAAGGTGCAGTAAGTGATTTCTGAGAAACGCTAGCTGTTGAAAGTTTAAATCAACACCTAAACAAACAATTTTGTGAATATTTGCTAGATGTCTGTTCTGTGTGTGCTGAAAAAAATAGTGTTTGTACATAGTCCTGGATGTGTAAATAGAAGAAAAAAAACAAAGTGGATTGGACAGATCCACGGAGCACCAAAACACTCTTGTAGCCAATCAGCAATAGGGGTGAATAAATACACTCATGATAGAGGAGGAGAGAGAGTGAACAAGAGAGGTATTACTAGGGCTGTCACGGTGAAGGAATTTCCCTTGCCTTGTAATTTTGAGTGGCTCAATAGCGTGATATGCGGTATTATCGCCATATACGGTGAGTATAGAAAAGAATCACCCCTTTTAAAATAATCAAATTTTGTTGCTTTGCAGCCTAAAATGAAGACAGACACAGTTTTTGTTTTATCCAGCTGTATTTACTTTTTACAACTTATAACATCCAAGTGAAAGATATAGCTCCAGCATGTCAGGAAAAAAAAAAAAAAAAAAAAATTTAAAAAACGGAATCACTGAGTTGGAAAAAGGATCACCCCCTTGTGTCAGTATTTAGTTGAACCACCTTTTTCTTTAATTACAGCCTTTAGTCTGTTGCGATATGTCTTTACTAACTTTGCAATATTGCCTACTTTTCTTTGCAGAACTGCTCAAGTTCAGTTAAATTTGATGGTGACCATTTGTGGACTGCAGTCTTTCAAGTCATTCCACAGATTTTCAATAGGGTTTAAGTCTGGCTCTGACTAGGCCATGCAAGGACATTAACCTTTTTCTCCTTCAACCACTATGTAGTCAGTTTTTGTTGTGTTCTTTGAGTCATGTTGGAAGGTAAACCTTCATCCCATTGACAACTTTCTGGCAGAGGGCAGCAGGTTTTCCTCATTTCCTCATCCCCATCCATTTTTCCTTCTATCTTGACAAGTGCTCCAGTCCCTGCTGCATAGAAACACCTCCATAACATCTCATCTGACCATAATACCTTTTTCCACGTGGCCACAGAATCTTCAAGGTGCGTTTTGCAAAGCTCAGTCGTGACTGCATGTGGCTTTTCTTGAGGAGTGGCTTTTTTCTTGCAACCTTCCCATACAAGCCACATTTGTGGAGAATTTGTGATATTGTTGTCACATGCACACAATGACCACTCTTTGTCATAAATTCCTGCAACTGCTTTAGAGTTGCTGTAGGCCTCTTGGTAGTCTCTTTGACCAGTTTCCTCCTGGCTCTTTCATCCAGTTTGGAGCAAGTTTACAAGTCATTTTTGAGTTTACAAGTCATTTTTAGGAGGGAGGTGATCCTTTTTCCAACTCACTGATTCTGGTTTTTAATTTTTTTTTCCTGACATGTTGGAGTTATATCTTTCACTTGGATGTTATAAGTTATAAAGCATAAATACAGCTTTCTATACCCACTGTGTATATATATATATATATATATATATATATATATATATATATATATATATATATATATATATATATATATATATATACACACACACACACACACACACACACACACACACACACACACACACACAACCTGTCAAAAGTTTGGAATCGGTAAGATTTTTAATGTTTTAAAAGAAGTTTCGTCTGCTCACCAAGGCTGCATTTATTTAATTAAAAATACAGTAAAAACAGTAATATTGTGAAATATTATTACAATTTAAAATAACTCTTCTGTTTGAATATGTTTTATAAAGTAATTTATTCCTGTGATCAAAGCTGAATTTTCAGCATCATTACTCCAGTCTTCAGTGTCATATGATCCTTCAGAAATCATTCTAATATGATGATTTGCTGCTCAAGAAACATTGTGTACAATTTTTTTTTTTTTTCTTCAGGATTCTTTGATGAATAGTTAGTATGTAAATAATGTAAAAACTTAGTTTGACTGAAATCATACCAGCAATTTTTCTGTAAAGTTGTACTCACAGACTTGTATTCAATACTCCAAATATTAGATAACAGATTGTCACTAAATGATTGAAATAGATTGAAATTAATACTTTTATTGAAGACATTTCTATTTCAAATAAATGCTTTTGAACTTACTTTTCATCACAGAATCCTAAAAAATTACTATGGTTTCCACAAAAACATTAAGCACAACAGTTTTCAACATCGATAATAATAATAAATGTTTCTTAAGCATGAAATCAGCATATTAGAATGATTTCTGAAGGATCATGTGACTCTGAAGACTGGAGTAATGATGCTGAAAATTCAGCTTTGCCATCACAGGAATAAATTACATTTTAAAACATATTAAAGGAGTGGTTGATTATGATTAGGGTTGTAACAATATACCGGTATGGCGGTATATCACGGTATGAACATGTACGATTATCATATCGTGTATATATGCTTATCTACAGTATTAAAAAAAAAAAAAAAAAAAAAAAAAGACACAGAATCTCACCTGCGCATAGGCAACAACTTTCCACTTGACTAGACTCCAAACTTGCTCCACCCACGTACAGCAGAGACAATGTCAGAGACAGAGGCTGTTATCTCTAATCTTTATTCCCCGTCAAAAAATAAGTTAAAATTTCCAGTATAGGAATACTCTGGATATAGAAAAACAAACGCGGGGTTGTTTTCGAGGGTAGATATCCAATTTGCAAAAAAATGTGGACGCAAAGTACCTGCAAAAGGAGAAAACACATCGAACATGTTCACCTATATTCGAAAACACCATCCGTGCAGATGCAGGTAAGTTCCGTTTATAACTTAAGGCCAAATGATTTCCGTAATGGAGAGGGAATCCTGGAATCTAGTCGTGAAAACTGAATTTACAGTATAACGCACAATGTCACGTAAAAACGAGCAATTTGATGGAGCAGAACTGTACAATAAATCAAATCACGGCATGGTCTGGTGTCTGTGAATACTAAAGCGCAAAAGACAGCTGTATAACATTAAGTATATGTTTGTTTTGCGTGTCTCTGTGTGAATGAGCTGTGCCGTTTTGTGTACTACATACTCAAGTACACGCGACGCTCATTGTTTTCAGTGTGTCTCACTATCTGAAGACATGGACACAAAAATATGCTGCTCTGAGAAAACGCTTAATGAGCATTTGATCATTTTATTTGAGAAAAGCATTGTCAAATACACTCTGAAAGCTCCACTATATTCCGTTAAAATAAAAGTCAGTTTTTTTTTCTAAGAAATTGACAGAAATCAGAAATATATTACGATTGTAAAATAGAATGTACTTCTCAAAATAATAATAATAATAATAATAATAATAATAATGCAATTTATTTAAACATTTAAAGAATATCATTTTTGTCCATGCTTTAATTTAGTAAACCTCTGTTGTCCAGCACTTTGCCAAAACATAAAAGGATAAAAAAAGTTATGCATTTTTTTTTAATTACCACCATTTGTGATAATATATTTGTATTAAATAATAAAATCAGGAGAATTAAGTCAAACCAGAATTTCTGAATATTAATAAATTATTAATGATAAATATAAGTTGTTAATCTAATCCATAATCAGTTATTAAATTTAATTGATTGTTTTTGATTATTGAAATTTGAATAAACAAAACACAAAACAAACATTTTCTTTCATTTATTGGTCATTTTAACTGATAATAATAATAATAATAAAACCGTATACCATGATACCATGAAACTGTGATATTTTCTGAGACGGTTATCATACTGTGAAAATCTCATACCGTTACAACCCTAATTATGATTTCACTTTTTTAATTTTAGTTAGTGTGTAATGTTGCCGTTAGAGCATAAACAACATCTGCAAGGTTACAACGCTCAAAGTTCAATGCAAAGGGAGATATTTTATTTTAAAGAATTGCCGTTTAAGGATTACAACAAGCTTCTTTCCGGGTTAGTGACATCACTAACCCTAAAATTTACTTAATTTACATGACCACAAGAACACGCAACAAAGGGAGTGAGGCCATGTTGGGCTGCTTTAGAGAAGAGGAAGAGTTGTTGTAGTAGAGTGTTGTTGCCATGCCGTCATGTTACGTGGGACTGCTTCACAAACGAGGGTCAATTCAATGCTGGATTTGCACAGAGATTAACGTGATGACACATGCAAGTCAATGTGTTGAATAGTCAGCAACAACATAAATTTATCCACTAACCGTTCAGAAACGTCCAGTTACATTCTACAAGTTGTAACTTCTTTCTGAGTCTCTCCATCAGTGTCCGACTCCGGTTTGAACAATGTAAGGCTGAACACCGCTACTGACAATCGTCATTTTGGCTGCGTGAGATTCTCCAGCTTTGTTGTTGTTGAGCAACTGAAGCACGAGTTGTTAAAGCTCCGCCCTCTTTTGGAAAGCGGGCTGGGAGTACCAGCTCATTTGCATTTAAAGGGACACACAAAAACGGCGTGTTTTTGCTCACACCCCAAATAGGGGCAAATTTTACAAGCTATAATAAATTATCTGTGGGGTATTTTGAGCTGAAACTTCAGACACATTCTGGGGACACCAGAGACTTATATTACATCTTGCAAAAGAGGCATTATAGGTCCCCTTTAAAAAAGATTTAAAAAGACCATTATTTTAAATTGTAATAACATTTCACAGTATTACTGTTTTTACTGTATTTTTGACCAAATAAACGCAGCTTTGGTGAACATTTTAAAAATCCTTTCAACTCCAAACATTTTTATGGTAATGTTTGCACAATGCGGAAGAAAAGATCTGTCACTACCTGTGTTTCATCATAATGTTAAAAGTCTGATTTTAGTCGAAACCTGAATATAACCTTGCATGTAAATGTACAGAGTACTGATTGCCTTAGCAAGCACCGCTAATTAATGTATCTTAGCGTTGGCAATTATAAAACATAAATCACAGCCATTATTGAAGGCTTAATATGTCTAATCACAACAGCACACTTCAAACGCTTGCAAAACTTGCTTCCCCCAGCCTGTTGAAAATGATCAGTGAGTCAGAGCGCAGAGGCAGCCCAGATCTGAGAGTTACTAGAGGCAGATGAGATCTGACCATATTCAGGCAATTTGCGCTGAGTGCCCATCAACATCTGCGCATAACTTTACAGGAGCTCTCCAATGCAGTGGAGGCCAGAGGATAATTCCCTCTCCCTGCCTGTAATGAGACTTTATTTAAGTGGCAGACTAAAGAGAGTAGGGAAGGCAGATATTCTGAGGCACTTAAAAAGGCCGGATAACAGCATCAAACCCCTCCTCCACCCTCTTCAATCGCAGCTGCTGCCTGTGAAGGCAGGACTGTTTGTGCTAAATTCAAGGGTCTCATGTTGCATTCTAGTAACAAGAGGAAAACATCAGCCATTGAAAGACTAGGCTTAGGCTCAATAATTTGATAAGTCCTCTGGAGCACGAGGCTATTATGATATCAAGCATTCATGCCTGTAAATGATGAGGGGGGTTCATGACCGGACCCCCAGAAAGGGGGAGTGGACAGAACCTTGTGATTTCCCATAATCCTCAGTTGATCATACACTAAAAAATGCTGGGTTGTTTCAACCCATGTTTGGGTCAAATATGGACGAACCCAAAACATTAAAAAAAAAAAAAAAAAAAAGTAATTTAAAAAAATTGGTTGGGTTTGTCCATATTTGACCCAAACATGGGTTGAAACAACCCAGCATTTTTAGTGTATAACTATTTACCTGTTGCAGTTCCTAGTTGATATGTTTGCAGCATTTCAGCAAAAATTAAATGAAAAAAAAAAAATCTAATAATTTAAAGCTGCTGTCCGTAACTTTTTTTGGTTAAAAATGATCCAAAATCAATTTTGAGCATGTACATAACCAGCCAGTGTTCAAAACTATCTCCTTACCTTAGCCTGATTCACACAGTAAGCTCTAATAATGTTTTATAATTCGGGTGGTACTTGTGGGTTTTTGCTGGAAATTCGGGCATGTCGCCGTCGTCGTACAGCATGTCAATGAGTCCCAGCTTGTAGGCTATATCGCATGTGAGGCGGATCATTTATAGCCTTTTCTCACAGCAGCTACAATAATTAAACTTATCTTTTTGATGGCGGATTGTATGGTATGACAAATTAACGTTAGTTATTAGACTAAATCTACAGGTAATGCTAATACACTAAATGCACATAGTCACGCAATGCTGATGTTGCTAACATTAACAATTTGAGAACAAAGTATAACAGTAATAATAATTTGCCTGGTTTGACGTGATCCGAGCTAAGCGATCGTTAGATTTAAATCACCACTGGCAGCGCAATTTATTGTAATGCTTTTTTTTTCCCCTCAGTTGGTCAGAACAAAAGTGGCAGACATGTTACTTGCTTGTTCAGATGACATTCTCCGTTGAAAATTCTTATTTTGGTCATACTTCCAAGACTACAATCTGTGATTCTGAAGTACAGTATCCACACCGATGTGGTGACTGACAGAAAACATTAGATTCATCTGCGCTGAGGAGCCGTGTCGATGCACAACGCACGTAAAGATAATAATTCCGCAAACAACTGCAATTGCAGGTTTCAAACAGAGATGGCGACAAAGAGGCAAAATTACGGACTGCAGCTTTAATAAAAAATAAAAAAAAATTATATATATATATATATATATAAAACTTCCATAAATTCTCCCCTCAATTATTTGCTGTAAAATATAACATTAAATTTGTGAAAATTAGTAATTAATCAAAAATAATACTTTTGCCTTTCTAGAACAATAATTATTTTTACTTCCATTGTCGTCTAGTATTTGCTTTACTGGACACTGGAGTCTGTTTTCACATTGTTTTTTTCGGGGGGTGGGGGGGGGGTTAGATCAAACATAGTTTGCGCTCAAAACACTGCTTTGCATAAATCATTTCATTTCTTCAGATGCACAACACATGCCTACTTCAGTATGTAAAATGTAGCTCCCTTTCCCTAGTGAGCTGCCAATACAGCATTTTAAGACATCATATCCAAAGTGAAGGCTGTTCCAAATAGATAAGATGCAAGATGCAATCCCAGAGTGCACTGCAGCAAGCTCAGTGAAAAAAAAAAAAAATTATCATCCAAGGTGGAAAATATCAACTAAAAATATACTAACATTCAAATCAGTACTAAAAAGTACACATACAATAGTTTAATCTAGCTAAAATTGATTATTTTATCTCATATGTATGCATGTGCAGTTTCATTTTGGAATCAACTGAGTCTCTTGTGCGCTTCTCACCAGTACAGAGTTTCTGCCTATAGAATGTTCCTTTTAAGTTATAATGCTGTCTTAGAAGACTGCTGTATAGGTATTATACAGCGAGGCAGCTCATTAGGTTTGGAACTGAGCTCGTTTCACACATTTTATCACCTGCTAGTAATCAGGACATAATTGAGCCATCAAGTGCAACCGCTGATGAGATATCACCATAGCATTTTTCATTCATAACACAAACCATTTCAAGGAAATAGACCTTTATGTGTTTATGTACGATCTCAAAATGCCAAATGGTTCCTTCTTTCTATCTTAAAATGACGGTGCTCCTTTAAAACAGCTGCAGCACAATAGAAGATAAATGTACTGTCGTCACTGCGAAATAAAGATTTAGTACCAAACCAACAGGGTCGAATGTTTATGATCTTTAAGGCTTGTGTGCGCAAACAGTGTCATGTGAGTAAGTTAATTACGACAAAGTCACAAAGATCATATGGAGAGACAAAGAAAAATCCAAAGGGTCACGTATAATACAAATCACCTTTTAGCAACTGCTCTCTTCAGTCATTTTCTCTGTTATTATCATGCAGCAACTGTGGTGATAAAGATATATTAAGCTGCACAACAAATAAACACTTCAGAGCCCCTCCCCCTCATGCTGGCAGCCAGTTGCCCACTGAGAGAAATGCGTGGAGCTACTTGGTCTGAAGAAAACACTGTGAGAGTCTGAAAGCCCTGAACACACCTGCATTTCATCTTTCGCTCTCAACCCACTTTGTTGACTTTAAATGGCACAGCCAGACACCTACGGCTCGCCTATAACCACTCTGTGCGATTTATCACTTTAAATCAGCAGAAGTAACATTCATTGTCATAGTTACTGCTTACCACCACTGTGTAAAAGTGTTATTTCATCAGAAATGAAAAATGTGCCATCATTGTTTCCCTTTCATGTCGCTTCTGTGGAACACAAAACAAGGCAATCTGAAAAAATGTCTTGGTGTTATTTTGTCACTACAATGAAGGTCAGTGGGCTCCGATGTGTTTTTGACCCCATTAACTTTCATTGTTCAGCCAAAAAAAAAAAAATATATATATTATTTTTTGTATTCCCCAGAAGAAAGAAAGTGTATTTTCACCACTGAAAATATTGAAATTTACCTTAGCTCATGCTTTGGATGGTTCAAGGCACATGTACTTGCATTCAGACCTGCTTCCATCCAATCAGCAGCTGGTGAATAGAACCAAGTCCCCGCCGTACATTTTTTTTTCCTCCATAATCTGTTTCACTCATATGTACATCACAATATGAAAGAAATTCTCTGTCACCACTTTCGTAACTTAAATACATATAATATAAAAAAAATATAAAGATTCTTGAGAGTATGATTTACTCATTAATTCAGTTCACTATAATGGTCTGAAGATCCATTCATAAATGGACTGATCCAATTCTTGAATACAATGATCCCGCTGCAGCAGTTAATAGTCCACTTGAGAGAAAGATAAATCAGAAATATATTTGCTTTATTCTTCACATAAAATATCATACGACTTCAGAAGACTTGGAATATGGTGCATGAGTTGTGTGGACTACATTCAATAATTTTACTTGAGTTCAAGAGGCTATACAATCTGTGGATTTTTCCCCCCTTTTTTAAAGCTGAGACTAGTTGCTGGCCAAAAATGTACTGTTTAAGTGGCTCAAATAACTCAAATCACAAACAACTTAGAGTTTATTTTTTTCAGACTGTCATTGTGCCTGCACAGTGTACAGGAGAAGGGTGAGCCTCATCAAGCTTGGACATGACCAGTGAGGGGATCAGCTGGTGGTAAAATACTGATCCAAATCCGAAGAGACATTGGATTGACTGTGAGAGGATTCCTTTAAAGCGAGCTGTGAGTGGGCAGACACTGTATGTGGGATACTGTGAGAGCCTCTTAACAGCAGAAAATCACATTTGGGCCAATTTGTTTTACAAGGTGCAGTCTGATGGTATGGCAAATCACCCAGAGCATTTTCTCAAACACCTGGGTAACAGTGGGTAATGATTAGAACTGGACAATGTGTCAAATATATAAAATAGACTCAATACTTTGTGAATACTGCAATAATTATATTTGGACATTTACAAAAAACAAGATTTTATACAGTTTTTATTATTATTATTTTTATTACTTTATTATATTTTGATGACTTCTAGCATTAAAAATATTAAAACATAAATATTGAGATATAAAAATTCTTGCTATCACCCAGCCCTAGTAAAACCTACAGTGGTAAATCAAACTAGTAAGATGTCTAAACGATGAGACTCATATTTTGAGTCAGCACTGAATCTATATTAGTATAAAGAACTCCGAGAGGGGGCAACCCCTTTGCGTAGAGAATTTCCAAACTCTCTTATATCACTGTTATTTTCCAAAAAGATAGGGATTTTCTCTTCCAATAATTTTCATTTCATCTAGGCATTTGCAAATAATACAAAGCTCTGACATTTAAGAGGGCGTAAGGGCCTATTATGCAACATTTTTGAGTACTTCTTTACTGTCAACTCAAAACTATTAACTGAATGAAATCTCAACACAGAGGTTGCTGCCTGCAGTATCTTACCACTGAAATACTACTGTTAATATATTTAACCACTGAAAATTCTGCACTGAAATGTATAACCACAGAAACAGCTTTCCTTAAAATGTGATTTACACTGAGCTATAGTGCATCTACTTTGAACCAAATTAAGAGACTGGAGTCACAAATTTGGAATATCACTTCACACAGCAAAAAAAAAAAAAACAGACAGAGGATTTCTGAGACTGTGGGTATTCCCAAGTAAGTTTGATTAATGCACTGAACAGCCAGTAAGAGAGGCAGTAAAGGGGGAGGAGACGGATCACCGGGAAGAAAACTGAATGTAATGTAAGGTTCAGTATGGCTATAGAAATGGAAATACTGTCTTTCAGTTAAAAAGGCAAATCACATTTTTGATAGTTTGTTTACTGTAGAAACTGTTTAAAAAAAAAAAAAACAGTTTTGCACATTTTCTGCTGCTAGTAGGTGTTATTCTTGCTGGTAATGTTTAGTGGGCAGTACAAATATTTATTGATGGGTGGAATTTGTTTGTATATAAACGTCTATGCATCATATCATATTAGACGAATGGAAATCAGCGTGTGCTCTTTGTCATTGTAGCAGTCTACTTGTGGCGAAAATGCAAGCGCCAGACTATCTGGGTCGTTGCAAAGCCACCGGCTGGTGCAGAATCTGCGGCTGGATGAGGTCAGATTCCTGTAGTAGTTCAGATAGTAAACAGTTTGGTTTGATGAGCTTTTGCTGATTTGTTATTGGCAAAGTCTCTCTATAAAGCAAATCTGTTCACTTGGTACCAACTTTATGCCCTGGACAGGTATTTTTCCATGTACTATACACTAAGTAACAAGTAAAGCATCAACCTACTTGAATAGCTTCAGTAGCCCAAATCACACTAGAATTCAACATATTTTCAAAATCAACTAGTCGTAATGGTTGTCTGAACAACTACTCGACTAAATTGTAATGTAATTAGCAAGAGATCTTTTCTTCCAAATTGTGACGTACATTCGAATGAAACAGAATAACAAAAGAAAAAGTAGGGCGGGATCTTGAGTCCATCAGCTGATGTTCGGATTTTGAGATGTGGGCGTTACACTCAAAAATGAATTTAAGCTTTAAGTTGACTGTGGAGGGATGGGATTTAAGCAGAATACATGATTGGAGAAGTCCGATATCAGTTTTATCCAGAAGATTGAGTTATGATCTTTTGATTAAAAAAAAATAAATAAATGGATAATTGGTTCACAATTAGATCTATAACTTTAGATCTATAACTATACACTTACAAATAGGTGAATTTTAATTTCTAAATTCTTTAATTTCTTAAGGAAGCCTTGTATAATTGGGTATAATTTTTTATGCTTTTGAAAGTCTCTTTTGCTCACAAAGGCTGTATTTTTTTTAAAATAAAAATATAGTGAAAATACAGCTGAGAAGTGGATCTTTTCTTTTATTGAAAAGAGTTTTATTAAAAATGAAAACAAACAGTAATCCACAACAGCTATTTAAAAAAAAAAAAAAGGGATAACAAAACAGACAAAGGGATAACAAAACTGAAGGCATGCATATAAATAAACAGGTTAATTGGAACTAAACAAAGCGCACAAGTGAAAACGATAAGAAACCATGCATAGAAACAAACTAGAAATGGGAAACAACAAGACAGGGAAGTACAAACTCAAAGTCCAAGGAACAGAAACTGAAACTGAACGTGACAGCAAGGCTTTTAAAAACTAACTGAAGTTGACATGCAGTGCTAAATTCATGGGACCATGGGGCCAAAGCCCTTCAAGGTGATCACTGTGCAAAATCTAATTAAATCACTTTCATTGCTAAAGTACTTGGTAGTTCAATCAGCCATCTAGGCCCACTATTACTAGCAATTAAACAGTACTGGCGATCTGCGGCCCTGTGAACTCACCTTGTGAAATACCGAATGAGAATTTTTAAATGTCTCACACAGTATTCAAGGTTGGTTGGCTGCTTTGATGAACCAATGCATCTCAATATGCTGCTATCTGCCATTGCCATAACAAATGAAATTAATGTGCAAATTAGCTGATGAGCTGGGGGAAATGAAAACTGGCAAATTCTGAAACCGTTTGAGAAATGAGTGAGTCTGAAAGGGTTGAGAACACTTGGGCACAGGCCGGGGCGAAAGACACTGACCCCACTGACCCAGAGTGGGAGTTCACATGAATGGTCTTCATGAGCTACTTAATATGATGTTTAAATCCAAGCCCACACGTCAGCATAACAGTACGTTCTACTTTCCCAAGGCACATTTTTAAATATCATGGAAAACAAACTGGTGGGCGTCTATTCAAAAGAGGTGATGACTTGAGTTTGCGCCGTCTGGTTCAAAATAGCCGTACGTCTGCGTTCAGATGTCCTGTGCACCGGCACGGAGGAGATGCTGAGGAGATGTGGGAGGAAAATTCACAGAAAGTAATTTACGAAAATGTCATTTCATCCAGTGAAAACTGTTCAATGCCATGAGGCTCGTTCCATTTCCTCTGCTGCTCATTTCTTTGTCACCTGAGACGTTATTTCAAGATGATTAAGTGCCATATTTAAAAGGGGAGCAAGGAGCGAACAGTTATCGAATAGGAAGGGGGGGGGGTAACTAGCAGCCAAGGAATTACAAAAGTGTATAAACAGTGTCATTTTGTTCAATCCTCAAAGTGTCTTTGAGGAATTTTGGCAATCCAGAATATTTATGGCTTAGCTTCAGTCTAACACAGCACTGTGAGTTAATACTGTCTGAGAATGAATAAATCCTACTTCTGATACAGTTCCATATTCCTGAAAATAAATTAAATCATGATCATGGTGGGAAATGCTAAATGTGGATCATCCAGTCACCATAAGATTTATTAATCTGATTTTTGGATCCCCATCATCATATGCATTGGACCACACACAAGTGAGACGGGTGAGGTAGAGTCTACACAAAGATCATTTGGTATAATCAAAATCTTATATTACAAGTAATTTTAATATATCCAGGTGGTAATGCTTGTTTTTAGATATGTAAAGGTGTAAAGGATAATTATTTCTAAATAAACCACAAGGTGATCTTACATTATCATGAAAGGGGTTTATTGTAGGATAATGATGAGATGACTGCACATTATTCAGCTTATAACATAGCTACTTAAAGAGCTCATAAACATTTTTTTTAAATTATTTTATAATGTTTAAGGTGAGGTGCACTTATAATGTTAGTATGATTTTCATCAAAACAAATCATGATTTAGAAATAAAAGGTCATTTCTGATTTTAGCCCTCTGATCTGAATGCCCCGTTGGAAGGGGCGTGTCTACTGAGAGACTTCAATGCAACTGCTGCAGAGGCGGTCTTTTGTTGCACTATTACGTCATAACGTGACAATCTGAAACAAGTTGTTTTCGGGGATTGGTTTCAATAATAGCTGTTTTTGGACAAATGAGAAAGTTGAGTTCTGGAAATTACAGAATGTTATTATAGTACAATGATCTCTATGTGACAAAAGACCAAGGAAAATTTGATTTCTCAACTCATGATGACCCCTTTAAATAAATAAATGTGCATTAAATATTTATCCAAGTTGTAATTATGTGAGAAAAGATGCTGCAGAGTCATACAAGAGACTCAAATATCAAATATTGATATTATGATATTGATATCAAATATTCCAGAGAGGCATGTTTGGCAAAAACTTCCAAATGAAATCTACTTCATCATTTGATTATTTTCTTTGTACTTTTTAAAATCACCTGAGGTGGATGTTGTTGGGCTCATTTTTTGGCTTTCATGCTGCCGTACAACAAAGATTGCGGAATTTATACATGTTTTGTGCTCGGTGTTGGATTTGAAATATATATGTAACCATAACAGATATTCACATATTTTTCTTTTTGGTAAACCATTTTTCTTTTGTTTACCAAGTCTTGCTGGTAAAGCTAGTTAGGAAATCTGTGGGGAACAGGGTTACAACAGTCAACTTGCCCGCCAAATGCGTGAACAAAATGGCCAATCAGAGGTGTTTAAGAATGCGCTCAACAGTGCTCAAAATGCTAGGGGTATATAATCACATTTTTAAAATTTCAATACCAACTAGGTACCAAATCAGTATTTTTGACAACCCTACCGCCACGTATAATTACCAATTCATGCCATTTAACAAGGTCAACACAAGGTGGCAGCATTTTTTTTTTTTTTTTTTTTTTTATTTATTTATTTATTTTTTATGCTAAGCTTATGTATATAATCAGCAGTTCTGGTACTTCCAGCAAAGTATACTGGCTAATAAAACCAAAGATCATTATCAATATTTGTTCCATTTCTTCCAGAACTCTACAAACAATTGGCAACACAGAGCTGTTTTTCATACATCAAGTGCATCAGGGACATCTCTCATTAATCCATGCCATTCCTAATTATGCTAATCCACCACAGTCTGTCTTCTGGGCTCTCGGGCAACTCAGCGTGTACCAAGCAATACCCCTAACTACTCTTAAATCAGACCTACTGTAAAAATGCAAAACAAACTACAGCAATAAGCACCAGCACAACGAGGACCCCAGAACAGTGACAAAAGAGTCAGTCGGTACGTGCAGTTGTTCAGTTTTATATCTGTTGTAACCTAATTTTCTCCTGATGTAGTCGTGGGAGTAACAAGGCCCCTAATCTCATTGTGAGAGCACAAAATGTCAGCATTCAGCATCGGAAACTATTGTAGACTTCTGTGTTCAGTTTTAGCAACAGATGGCCCTGTCTCCATTTCTTAGCCATCAGACCTTTCCTGATGAAAAAAAGAACAATTTGGCCATTCATATCCAACTTTTTCAAAACATTCCCAAACTGAACTGAGGCCAACTTGAGGCCAAATTCAGTTACTGTATGAATTAAATGTTGTGAAGTACAATGCTTGTCACGCCATCTAAGAACAGAATTGAACCTCTGGAAAACATCAAGATCAGATGGCTCCTAGGGTCAATAACATGATGCTCTTTTTTCACATATATAGTCAAAAATATCAGGGTGATTCAACTGTCCTGATATCATAATGTAGAAGAAAAACATAATTAAAATAATAAAATTCTTAGAAAACCCTAATCATATATGACTATTCATAAAGTGCTTTACTGCTTATTAAAGAGATAGTTCACCCAAAAATGAAATTTCTGTCATCACTTACTCACCCTCAAGTTGTTCCAAACCTGTATGAATTTCTTTCTTCTGCTAAACACAAAAGAAGATATTTTGAAGTATATGGGTAACCAAACAGTTGATGGGCTCCAATGATTTCCATATTATGGAAAAAAACACTATAGAAGTCAATACTCACAATAAGCCGAAATTCAGGCCTTTAAAATATCGATACTTGGCATCTGTGTATCGATACAATATCCCCACACAAAATATCGCGATTAGGGCTAAAACTATTAGTCGACATTATCGACAATAAAAAATTGTTGACAAATATTTTTGTTGTCGAATAGTCTCTTGATCTCATACGACCTATTTGAAGGGCCTGCAATAATGTGGTTTGACCAGTGGGGCGCTGTAGCGCAATACTGTAATGCAGCCCTCTCGGATCCAATCCAATAAAAGAAGACAGTGCTTTGGAGTGCATAGTGCAAACGAAGTGGAACCCATGAAATGTGGGAGATTAACATAGCATAAACATAAACATAACGTTTAGCATAACTACAAAAAAATGCTGTCATGCAGGGCCACCAACTCTCATTCAAACTTACTGTTCTCACGCCACATGTCCATTTTCTCATGCAGTGGAAGATACATAGCAGAGCAAAGAGGACACAGACAGCACGCCGACAGATAAGACAGATCAGCTTTTAAATTCTGTCAATTTTCCTACGAGATTCAAACAATGCATGTGGTTTTGACGCTGTTTAATGTGGTGTGACAGATCGCTGTAGCGCCTCGGGTCAAGCGGCACGTGAACCTATTCTCTCTTCCTCTTTGCTATTACAGCGCAAAATAAACATGAATGAACATCAAAAAGTATGCTGAAATATACAGTACTGAAATGAATCCATCTCTAATGTAATCACTTAATCAGAGTTTTAACTGCAGAAAGAAGTCAATAAAACAGCTTGCAAACAAATATGTCACAAAATGTAACATTTACCTCAGGAAAGCCATTCAATGACCATAAACTCGATAGTTAGTGTGTGTATACACACACACACACACACATCTATATATCTATATATATATATATATATATATATATATATATATATCTATATATATCTATATATATCTATATATATATATATATATATCTATATATATCTATATATCTATATCTATATATCTATATCTATATATATATATATATCTATATCTATATATATATATATATATATAGAGAGAGAGAGAGAGAGAGAGAGAGAGGGGCATTTTTCAAAAAAAAAAAAAAAAGCACAATATTACATATTAATATTTTTACTGTTATTAAAAAGATATTATTACAATTCACAGACTTAAAAACACAGTACCAGTCATTGTAACAGTTGGACTATTGATGACTTCTGAGGAAGAAAGAAAACCTGAAGGAGATTGGTCTATTCAGTTTGCTTGAAAATCATTAAAAAATACACTTTCAGAAGCTGAAGTGATTTACTTGTTTTATTTACTAGTTAAAGTACAGTATAACTCAATATTTTAACTAATTGCTAAAGTGGAATAATCGAACAAAGCCTACTGATTAATCAGTGTAATAATCGACGATTAGTCGATTAATCGTTCTAATAATCGTTAGATTAATAGATTATCAAAATAATTGTTTGTTGCAGCCCTAATCGCGATACTATGCCGTATCGAATTTCCCCCACCCCCACTAAACAGGGCAATTTAGAGTGAGACCGCAACCCTGTAAAATTGCCAATAGGAGTGGAAAGCTCTGCGGGTGATCTACTTACAATGCACAAATTAAAGAACACAGATGCAGCCAGATAATTTCAATAATGACCAAAGCAATCTATCAAGAGCAGCGCAAATCAGCGTAGGATTGCAAACAAGCCGAGCCTCTGATATTCAGGTGTGTGTGATCTATCAACACAGGCGCCAAAATACATTAAAGGGATAGTTCACCCAAAAATGAAAATTATCCCATGATTTACTCACCCTCAAGCCATCTTAAGGCTGGAATACACTACACGACTTTTGCCCCGATTTTTCTCGCGATTTACAGTCTGAACAAGTTGACACTAGTTGCCAAAAGTCAGAGCCAGTCTGCAGATTTGAGCCGACAGATTTCATGGAAAATCGCGTAGTATATGATGGTCACAGACTCCGATTTTTTAGCTTCAGACTTTGATTCCATCCAGTCGGAGGATTTAAAACATGTTTGATATTTTGAGCCGATTTTAGAACACAAATCAGTGTATGATGTGCCACTTGACAAGTGATCATGTTGTGACACTACAATATACCGCTTACAACCGCTAGATGGAGCCGCGAGCTTGCGCATGACATGCATGAAGTAAACATCTGCCGTTTATTTATTTAGTAATTTAGTTTTGTGGCAGTTTCGTCAGTCGGGTCTCGCGTTGCTCCCAGGTAGAAATATACGGAAATTCTCATAAATACAGAAAAATCACAGAAGAATACTAAGTGGAGCTCCACCATAAAGGGAAAATTGCTTCAGTAAGTACTATACTGTTAGCTTTGTCTTGAGAGAGTTAGCAAACACATTCTGAGGCAAAGCCGGTTTTCATTCTTTATTTACTATGTTAATATTCATCATTATCCAGCGCTCGACATTTACACGTTATCCTGAATATGTAGACGGATTAAAATGTCAATAGCTGCGAATTATTGATTATATTATATTAAATGTAAACAGCGACTGATAATGGATTATTTTAAAGATAACAACATAGATAAAACTACACCATTTACCTCTAACTCCTGTTGTAATCTGTCTATACTGACTGTGTCTACCCACCCCTGTCCATCTCCAAACGCACTTGGCTCGCATCTTCCACTACTGCTGGTCATCTCATCTCCTGCATTTGTTTCGCCTGTCTGTCATGCGTCTCCTGGTAACAAGGCGCATGTTTCTGTTTGTGTTAGGAATAATCTTAAAGTCTGGTAGTGTGTGATCCTCAGTCGTGTAGTGTATGATGCCCAGCTTTTCTCTGTAACCATTTACAAAGTCGGCAAATGTATGATGCCTGCTGTTTAAAAATCCGTTCAGATTTTCAAAGTCGTGTAGTGTATTCCAGCCTTTGTGTTCGTCTGAAAGAAGATAGTCACCTAATCGGAGCTATATTATAAAATATCCTGGCTCTTCCAAGCTTTATAATGGTAGTGAATGCCGCTCCTGACTTTGAAGTCCGTCCATCCATCAAAAAAGATATCCACTTCAGGGGGTTAATAAAGGCCTTCTGAAGTGAAGCGATGAGTTTTTGTAAGAAAAATATCCATATTTAAATCTTTATAAACTAAAATAACTAGCTTCCGCCAGATGGCCTATGCAAATTGACTTACGCCAAAAGAGTAATCTCTGACCTGACGCATGACACACTGACGAACGTGGAAGCACAGAGGATAGATAAAAACAAAACACCGGTCTTTAGAAGTCTAAAATGAGAATTTTAAAAGAGAAATATTGGAAGATTTTGGTATAAGAGAAGAGGAGCTTGAGTTTGTTGTTTGTTTGTTTGAACCGCGAGAGGCGTCTAAGCTTACTGCGTCAGAAGTAGGGCTGGGTATTGATTCAGATGTCCCAACTGACCCTTCGCAAAGACCCTTAGTTACTGTTGCTTTGTCCGACAAGCCATGGCACTGTCACACCACACACAGTGAAAAATACATCGCGGAGCAAAGAGGACACTGACAGCACATCAACAGACAAGACAGAGCAGGTTACTAATGATATTAAACAAAGTCCCAGCTTTCAAATTATGTAATTTTGTAAGAAATTCGAACAATAAAAACCGTTTTGTGGCTCTTTAATGTGTCGTGACAGATTGCTGTAGCACCTCAGCTCAAGCAGCTTGTGAACCAATCATCTCTTCCTACTAGTTCATTTAAAGCATCAAATAAACATCAATGAACATGAGAATGAATGTTGTTTAAAATGCAGAAAGACGCAATTACACACCATTTTTCAAGTTCAAATCCACCGAGGTTAATCTTCTAACTCCTGACTGCATTGTCGGACAAAATGGCGGATTCGCCGTTATGATTGGTTAGATCGCTTGTCAATCAAACTCCCAGCGAAGGGTCAATTCGATTCGATTTCGATTCTCAAGGTCTCAATTTGATTCGATTTCGATTCTTGATTCGATTCTCGATTTTTGATTCAATAAATTCAATAGTAAATTTAAAAAAAATAATAAAAAAAATAAATGAATAAAATATGTATTGTTTTTGTTGTTTTTGACCCATGTATACTTATATTGTAATAAATAAGGTTATGACACCCAATATTTTAGATATCAGTGAAATTTAACAATTCTAGAATTCTAGAGAAATTTGTGTGAATTTGTCAAGGGGAGGTGAAAGAGAATTGATTTTATTATTTGCACGCTGTCTTGAGGTGCGCAGCTCTGAGCCCTTCGGGTGTGTGTGCCGCGCACACAATACTTCTCACACAGCGCGCGAGTTCTCTTTCACTTGAATGCTTAAATTGGCAATGCTTGAAAATGCATGCAAATGATACATTTTGTGACCATGCAGCGCTGGCCCGATTGGGACACTGACAGTTCCTTCAACTGTCCGGAACGTCTTTCATGCTGAAGGGCGCGCCTGTGTATGCCATGTTTAGCAGTAGCACTAAATGAATGACACTGTCCCCGCTGTAACATCACGCAAGGTAAATAAGAGGATGACATCTAGTGGAGAAGACTAGTAATAAGATTAATTGAGATTAATCAATCAGATATTATGTTCAATGTTTGCAGAAATAAATACGGAAAAAATCTATTTGTGGCTTTTGAGAATCGATATCGAACCACATTTTAAAAAACAATTAATCAAAAAAGCTATTTTTTTGTCCAGCCCTAGTCAGAAGTTACTCTTTTGGCGCAAGTGGACTTGCATAGGCTGTCTGCCAGAAAGGCTTTTTTTAACCCCCTGGAGACGTAAGGATTATTTTTATGATGGATGGATGCACTTTTTTGGACTTGAAAATCAGGAGCGCCATTTACTACCATTATAAAGCTTGGAAGAGCCAGGACATTTTTTTAATATAACTCCGATTGTGTTCGTCTGAAAGATCATATACACCTATGATGGCTTGAGGGTGAGTAAATCATGGGATTATTTCATTTTTGGGTGAAATATTCCTTTAAGACATGCTTTTTTGGGCGTTAAATGTCACAAATACCTGTAAATTGACTAGCGTTGTTACGTTCCACGTATGTTCTGTATTTTGTTTTTTGTTTTTTTTGCTGACCGTTTATAAGGCTGTGGCAGCGTTACACCTGCAGTGAGCATTTGGGCTTCGGACCTCACTCACCTTTGTCGTGCTAGAAGCCAGCCAGCGCATCATTGAACTGTTCGTTTAGTCTGTGGTTTATCGAGACGGCATTCCTGTGAGTTTGTAATCAGATGCACTCGTGCATTAGTTAACCTGATGGAGAAAAAGCATGCTTCAATTGTCACATGTTCATTGTATGTGCGTATTCGTGTAGATGCTGGTGTGAATTCCTTTATTATTGCCCACCTTGCAGAACGCTGTTAACCACTTGATTCGATCTTGTTTGACAAATAATGATCCCTTTGTTATGTACAAACCTACCCAGTGTTAATGTCAATTTCATTGACAATTGTTAAATCCAGCGTACATGACGTTGGCTCGAAACCGGCAGCTAGTATGCTATGTTAGTTAGTGTGTGGGTGTTCGCCTCTATTGTATTTTTGCTTATTTATGTAGTATAGTTTAGTTAAGGCGTCGCATACGCCGAACCTTGCGGTTTTATTTCTACATTTTCTTTTTGGTAGTCAGTTTAGGGGCTTGGGCGTTAGTTAATGGGTTTTGTTTTGATTATTTCTTTTGTTTAGCGACACCCTCGTTTTTTTTTGTTTGTTTTTTTACTTTATTAAGTTTAAGTCATTTTTCTCCCTGTGTCAATAAACATTGGGTTTTTGCTGCAACCCTTGCTGTCTGATCTGTTCTCGCTCACACTGCAACAGCTGCATCTCAAATAAATGTTGCGTTCATTACATTTAATATCCTCAAGCACGTAACAGGCATCATCATGTTATATGATTCCTTTAAATACTCTCCAATTTTGTGCCTGAAAGGGAAACTCCTACAAATGCATATGCAATAAGGTCAGCCACAAAAATAACTGTCCACAACTTTACATTGCCAATTCTTCACTGTGTGTCTTTAGTAAATCCTGACAGTAGTTTCTTGATGCCAGAAGAGTTGTTAGTAAGTGTGACCCACAGACTTCATCTTTGGGAACATGTGTTTTAAACTAGATTATAATATATATTTATAATATATTTATATTTATTATATATATATATATATATATATATATATATATATATATATATATATATATATATATATATATATATATATATTTATAATATATTACTTTTATCATGGATATTAATAACACCCCAGCTGGCACTTTTACATGTTCAATAAACAGCTTCAAGTGTAAATATAATGCCAACAAAGCTCAGATTGATTTAGGCAAAAAAAAAAAAAAAAAAAAATCAATGCCCCACAAAAGAATGCAACAAGATCTGCCAAAAAACTGCTGTTATTTGGTGAAAAAGCTGCTGGAAGAAGCGTGTGTCATATCTTAGTGACAGGGCAACAGATGGCGGAGAGGTACCTCCTCCCCGTAAGCCAGCCGTAGGCAGCCACAATATTTTACAGTCATGCCAACATTACAGCAGCACACTCAAATGCACGGATCAACCTCATTCCTGGACACCTTGAGATATGCAGTGTCTTACGACAAAGGAGAATCAAGGATTCCCTTCTCTCGCCTGGTCCAGGTCTGTGAGACTCTGGGCTTGACTTTTAGAGCTGAGGAAGCTTATCAGAGCTCTCATTATGAGAGAACAGAGATGATCAGAGGGAACAGATCCATGGCTGGGAGTGATGCTCACATCCAACCATTCCTCTTGTTCTAATTATAGAATAACAAGCAAAGTGTCTGCTGAAACATTCACATTCACAGTAAATGGGAGCTGTGTTGTATGAAAGATGAGCTACCAACTAAATAAACTTTAATTTACTGAACAACTGCTTGGTGTTTAGACATTTAGCATTGAGTGAATCCTACCTGCCAATGCCAAACTCAACGTCAAAATTCTGGGGTGTCATGGGTGATTTTAGAGCATTCTTAGGTGGTTGCTAGGTTGTTACTTAGTGCTAACACTGTTCCTTTCAAAATATAGGATTCATTTAGAATTCAAATTCTCAAGCTCCCAATGTGATTTCGATTTCAATTAATTTGGGTATACTTTCAATTATAATATCCATTTTGCTTATATATAAAATAATTTCTTAATTGCTAATGCTGAATTGGCTAATTTGTGGAATTGGGTCACATTGGTTGTCATTGTTCACGTATTTATACAGTAATTCATTTCACACAAATCATCTTAAGATTTTAGGATAAAAATGTGGCTCTTTAATGTGTCGTGAAAGATCGCTGTAGCGGATTCGGCGTTATGATTGGTTAGATCGCTTGTCAGTCAAAGTCCCGGTGAAGGGTCAATTGAAATTATTTGATTGATTCTATTGTAGAGGTTGACCAATGTGGATTTTTTAATGTCTGATAGCGATGCTGGTATCATGAAGAACGGGGTGGCAGTTAAGCCCATATACTGTATATGATAACATTTTTTAATTTTTATAACTTTTTTTTTAATTTAGCTAGCAAATAACTACAATAAAATTTAGATTAATTTTACATAATATTTTCTAAATTAAAAATCATTTGAAAATGAATCAATATATACAAAAAATTATAGAAAAAATATTAAAAAAATAAACCTGTGAAAAACAGATTTAAACTTTAGCAGCTTGTTGATTCTGCGATCCTATTATATTTACTAACATAAACTAATAATAAATTAAGGAAGAATGAGTATGGGAGTTCCTCATCTGCACTTAGCCTAGGTGCTGACATTCTCAGCACTGTCAAAATAAAAGCCCCACTTAGTTCACCCAAAAATGAAAATAATGTCATTTATTACTCACCCTCATGCCATTCCACACCTGTAAGACCTTCGTTTATCTTCGGAACACAAATTAAGATATTTTTGTTGAAATCCGATGACTCCATAGCCAACAATGACATTTCCTCTCTCAAGATCCATTAATGTACTAAAAACATATTTAAATCAGTTCATGTGAGTACAGTGGCTCAAAATTAATATTATAAAGCGACGAGAATATTTTTGGTGCGCCAAAAAAACAAAATAATGACTTATTTAGTGATGGCCGATTTCAAAACACTGCTTCAGGAAGCTTCGGAGCATAATGGATCAGCGTATCGGATCACGCGTCAAATCGCCAAACTGCTGAAATCACGTGACTTTGGCGCTCCGAACCGCTGATTCGACACGCTGATTCATTATGCTCCAAGGCTTCCTGAAGCAGTGTTTTGAAATCGGCCATCATTATACAAGTCGTTATTTAGTTTTTTTGGCGCACCAAAAATATTCTCGTCGCTTTATAATATTAATATTGAACCACTGTACATGAACTGATTTAAATGTTTTTAGTACCTTTATGGATCTTGAGAGAGGAAATGTCATTGCTCCCTATGCAGGCCTCACGGAGCCATCGGATTTCAACAAAAATATCTCAATTTGCGTTCCGAAGATTAACAAAGGTCTTACGGGTGTGGAACGGCATGAGGGTGAGTAAAAAATGACAGAATTTTCATTTTTGGGTGAACTAACCCTTTAATGAGCCAAACAGAAAAACTTATCGGCAGATGCCGATACTTTAAAAAAAAAAAAAAGCCAAATATTGGCCTGACGATATATCGGTCAACAACTATTGTTTTGTTCATATCTGTAGCACAAGATGAGTTACACTTTTCAAGTATGAGCAATAGTAATAGTGATGCTTAACAAGCACCACTATAAACACATGATTAAATATATTTAAGATCGAATATATATGTTTCTAACCTAAATGCATCATTCTTGAGGCTTCATGGCTGTTCTGTGCAACTATATTTGATGATGGAGCTCAGAATGAAAAAGAGAGGTAGTGACCCTGTTCCGTCATCATGTATTTACAGAGCGGTGGACAGAGGCAGTGAAGCAGAAAGACTAATGCATGTTCTCGTCAAGCTGTGGGTCTTGGATGACGCACTCGCTGCAGCCTGACGTAGCAAATTTTCTGCCATCAGACCAGAAGGGACATTCCTGATTGAGTGCCTCGTAATGCTGCCTGCTGGTCCACAGAGCCAACCATTAAAAAAAGAAAAAAAACGTAACTATCCCCAAAATAAACCTCTCTATTCGTAAGTACACTTTGAGATGCAACATGAGCATGAAGGAAGCCCCACAAAAGCTGCTTGGTTAATAATAATACCGGTATCTGTATTATCACTACAGCACTAGTAATACTAGGGTGCTTCTTGCCGAAAAGTGAGATTGTTTGCCTTATTCATTTGCGTTTCTGTTGTCTCTGATGGTCTGACTGCCCATGGACATTTTTATCAAACTCCACATGGAACATCCGGGAGAAAAACAGACAACACGGCAGGGGTCATGACACATCCAGCTTCTGTTGGCCGAGAAAGTGTGAGGCATTTCAGGCAGGGGAGGTCACCCAGTCACACTGGACTCGCCATCTGTGTATCTGTACATGAGTGTGTTCGGGCTCATAAGTGGGAGAGAGAGAGGGAGGAAAACAGACAGCAAGAGAAAGAGGCAGAGAGGGGATGTGTGTGTGTCTGAGTCAGAGAAAGAAAGAATAAGTGAGAAAAAGAGAGATGAGACAGTAAAAAGAACTGTAAGACATATGTGTAGACACTCATCTTTTAACGTTACATGAAAAGTGCCGCTTTTCACAAATAAGATACAAAATGGGACTTGAAAGTGACTTTTTTTTTTTTTTTTTTTCAACAAATGGTAAGAAAACTATATATGTAAAAAAAAAAAAAAAAAAAATGCAAACCTCAAAATAAATGAAAAGTGAAACAGTTTCAATCTTCATAGCATTTTGGGACATGTAAATACAGTATGTGTGGTTTCAGGGCTCCAGACTGTGACCAAATGGTTGCATTTTGTGCCTTTATTCCTGCCAGTATGACTGCATTTTGTTAGAGGTGTGACCACCACGTTGCCCAACTGATGAGAGCTGCCATTTCTGTTGCACATAATGCACGAGAAACATCAAACGAAACAAAAGCAGAACAAAACCGCGCTATTCATTTGAGCTGTGACACGCGGACCGTTTATCAACTCGGACATAATAAACAGCGCAGCCTATGAGCGCAACACAGCACATGCTTAGAAGGTTCTCACGCACCAATCTAGTGTCACTGTTACTACAGAGCGCTGGGAGATCGAATGAGAAAGCACTGACGTGAAAACTAGGAGAAATACTGTGCCATGAATGAACAAGTTAAATAAAGCTCTCCAGTGAGTAACGCTAACTATAACCATGGTTGCAGGAATAGTCAAATGTTTTTACATTATTCATTTCAGGGTTCATGCAAACTTTTGGGAGTGAAATTCAAGCACTTTTCAAGGACTTTTTAAAGTGCTTCACACTTTTTCTCAGCACTTCAAATCTCTAAATGACCTAATTTTAATGTTATTTTTAATGTCATGATTTGTAAAACTAAAATTTTAAAGATGAAGGAACACTTTGTTTCAAACAAACCTTTATTTAAGAAGACATGAAATTACCAGTATAACCAGCAGATGGCGGCAGGAGCACTTATTGGCTTCTTAGCCATTTCCACTCCCTAATATAGAGGGGAAAGTAGGAAAAGTCACATGCCTCATGGAAAACAAAAACTTTTCTTCAAATTGTGACACAGAAAGCAAGTAAAGAGCGCTCATTTTATAATCACTGAAGCTGTCATTCAGTTCACGGTACATTTAATAAGAGCAGAATATTTACATTTTTCCCTATAAAAATTAGTTTTTTTAAAATCTCTTTTAAATCTTTTTTCAAGCTCAGTACTTTACTGACACATTTCCGATAAATAAACATATAATATTATTAGTAAATGCACTTATTAATGCAAAACAATAGCAATATGATTAAATTACCTTTATGATTAAACCCCCACACCCCACCCAGCACCACCAAATCAGGTGCTGGCGCCACTTTCTGTAAATCTTAGTGGGACCGTTGCTGCTGCTCTCAAATGTTAGTCTGGAGCCCTGTGGTTTTATCATTTGTTGGTGTGCAGTTATTATGTTTAAACTTGCAGTTTTCAAAGAGCCTGTTTACACCTGGTCACTTCATCCGTTTTCTCTGATCGGACAGCTATCCGATCATAAAAAGACCAGATGTTAATGGCCACCGAAATGCTTTCGAGACGAATTTAAAGCCGGTTACTCAAACCACTTCAGGAGGCAATGCTACAACAACACACATCGCTGCAGATCAGCAGAGTATCTCTTCAGCAAGAGCACGCACAAACTACTACAAATAAAACTGAAAGTTCAGCAGACACTCAACACACACAATCATCTTCTTTAAAAGTAGGGAGCCTAAATGATCTTACCAGTGCTGATGTCGCTCTCTCCTATTGCAGTCTTTGATCTTAAAATTAGCTGATGATAAATAAAATGCAGCTAATATCGGTTGCTTCTGTTGTTTCGAACTCTAAATTTGCATATTGCGCGGGAATTGAAGATCACATTTGTATTCGTTTTGGAGACACATTTATGTGGCCAAGTGTAAATGGAACAGTTTTAATAAATCAGATAACTATCTGATAAGTAAAAACACGTGACCAGGAAGTGATCAGTTGTAAACAGGCCCATAAATAGCATAAAAAAAAAATTTGATCATTTCAAAATAAATCGGGTTACAGACCTGAAGTTTGGGACACATCAAATTATATTTAAGCAATTAAATTTTTGGTAATTAAAAATAATGTTAATTAAAATCGTTCTTAACAAAGTGAACTGAATATGGTATAAAATGTTAATTATTGAATATAGAGAAGATCAAGAACTCAAAAAGTGGCAGATGCAGGCCAAACACACACTTCAATATAAACTTGCTATTTTACAAGTGAGTTTAATTGTGTAAAAAAAAAAAAAAAACATATTTATGGTAAGTGCCACATACTGTCTGGTTTTGAGAGAAGGCAGGAATGCAATGCAATGCAAATAATAATAAAAGCAAACAATACTGAGGTTAACTATGGTTAGAAATATTATTGCTGTAAATGGCTGCAAGGACAAATAACTTTGCAAATGCTTCAGAAAGAATTAGGCATAGGCTACATAATTTCATAGGCAAAGAAAAACAGAAGGCTCAAGTGACCCTTGAAACACAAATTCACAATGTTGCTCATTCCACATGCAAATCATGTACATGAATAGTTAGCCATATTTCACTTACAAAATACAGCCTCTAATTGCATTTCTTAATTCAGTTTCTCAATATTTTTCAGCAGCAGACAGATGCTATAAAGACATCAAGCACTGTGGAAGAATTAACACCAACCCTGCAAAGAGAGAACATGCCCTCGGGAAAGAAGAGGCTAGTGAATAAATCAGAACCATTAATGAAGAAAAGAATACTGCCAAAGAAATGATGTTTTTGAATGCAATGTGTGCAATACATTTGGATCATCATGTATTGTGATTCATTTAACTTGATATTATTAATATTTTGGTTGAATACTTACATCCATAATGTTTTAATAATTTACCATGGTCTGTCTGAACACTCAATTCCAATTGGCTGGAAGGTGTGCATTAAAACTGTTTAATGCACATAAATCACCATTCTATATAAATGTATGCTTTGCTTTCATTGAAGCACACGTACACACACACACACACACACACCACTTGTTCATAGAGATTTTGCTTTATAATTTAAGACACTGGACATTTCAGTAAAATAAAGAAATTTTACCAAAATTATTGGTAATCGCTGAGGTTTTTCCTGGATTTCAATTAAAATCACCACATGATTGACATGAATGCAGGAGGAAGTTTGACACTACTAATCAGAGCCAGATGTGACACTGACAATGTGGATTGTAAAGATTACATGGGCTGCAAACTGCAGACATAAGGCTCTTAAGAAATCATTTATGCAACAGATGATGCATATTACCTTGCTTGTATTATATTATATAGTTACTAAGCCTAATTACATAATTGCTTACAAAAACGTAAAACAGACAGACAGATAATGCATGCTTCTGTCAATGGATACGCTCCACATGCCTTTCACTGAGAGTAGCTGTCAAAAACTGTTAGTATATAAATCTGTTGCTGACATCACAGTTTCTCATGTCTGAATCGTTCCCTATTCTCTATATAGTGCACTACGTGCCATTCACCATGTAGAAACTAGTAAATGTGTAAACCAATGACCAATTTCAGCCTCAGCTTCAGCATCTGTTTATAGTGTAGGAGGGGGTGGGACTTTAGATTCTAGAGAGAATTTGATTGGACAGAAGATCTGACAAGAAGCTGAAGTGCGATGTGATGTCATGAAAATCCGTGATCCATTTTAGTGAAAGTGAAAGACTAAGTTTTGAATGGTTATATCTCCTAAATGCGAATTTTGTCATTGTTTTGGAACACACCACACATATTCATACTAAAAGTTAAAAACTTAAATTTTGATTTCATGTTTTTAAAAGAAGTTTCGTCTGCTCACCAAGGCTGCATTTAGAAAACAGATACTTTAAATTGCAATAATATTTAACAAAACCAATGTTTTTTGATCAAACAAATGCAGCGTTGGTGAACATAAAAATTTTCTTTCAAAAACATCTTACTGATCCCAAACTTTTAAACAGTAGTAGTTCATTTCTTTATGGACAAATTTGGATGCAGAATCATTTATTTCCTAATCGTGCATTTCAGAGCATTGCCTTTTTTGTCAGTGGTATTAATCCATAACACTGACTGATACACCTGAGTTGAAGGATTTCGTAGACCAAAACTGAGAGCTTGACAGTAATTATTTGCCAGTGTTCAGGCCAACACTGTTAGACCATGTCCATAACAAATGTGCATTTGACAGAGACTACATTTCAACAATCTCTTACTGAATAAAAACAACAGCCACATCACTTAAGCCACCCTTTTTTTTTTTGCAAACCTATAGGGTAATGACAGCACATAGGAAAAACAGAAGTCATAAATAATATTCATTACAGGTGATATGTTAAGGTAAAGGGCTGGTCTCATTAAGCAAGAATATGCTGCTGTTCCTCCAGCATTCTGCAGGCCTAAATCTGCCAGCTTTACTCATAATCAAAGGTGAGGCCAAGCAGAAGAGCTACATCCCAGGGAGCCATTTAGTTAAACAGGATGTCCCGCAAAACTCAGGGCTCATTCCCAGACATTTACATTTACTACTGGCCATGCAACTCCCATCCAACATCACTGTCAGAAGCACATCCATCCCTTTTCCATCACAAACACTAGTTCATTTAATAAAGCCATCATACTGTATAACATAAGCATCAGTAATATGTCATAAAACATCTGCTGCAGCTCTCTGGGAAATGATCATGGAAATTTTAAACCATCTACTGGAACACAACATGTCAGACAACACGATATGCTTGTGACCTCTGTTGTACAGAACAATCACGGCTAAAGGCTTTACGGTTCCAATGATTCAGTTGCACATATGGGGAGGCCCTATACATGATTTCACCACCAACCAAATGGTGTAGAAACGATGAATGTAACATGCTTTTGCCCCGAAGGCCTTCCCGGATTATCCAGCTTAGTGACATATGCTATCGCTACACCGGTTGAACCTTGAAATAGAAACAGGCCACCAAGAATGACCTCTCGGGGAAAAAAATGGTTAGGCAGTTTTATGACTACAGGAAGACACAACATGCCAGGATAATAACACATATTATGATATGGTACAACAAGATCAATGAACCTTGATTGTCCAGATATAAAGCCTAGAGGAGTACAAATGGACGCAATCTAATTTTGTGATGAATATTCAACTTTGGAGTCTGCCAGCTAAAACCTGCTTCATCATCACTGGAAGGGTAAGTCAAATGTGTTGTTAGGCAACGGAATCGACCCTAGCTGTCCTTGTTTGTAGGTAGCCAGCATAGCTACAGTACATCACTGTAAGTACAGTAGACATCATAAATGTCATGAAATCTTTATTCCCACATTTTTCCCAGACATGAAAATGTCATTAGTTGCCCTTTAAAATAATAAATAATTATTTTTTTGAAATTTTTATGGAAAAGTGTGTGAATAATTGTGTTTTATGTTCAGTCACAATTGTGACCAGTGAGATAATGTATATACTGAAAATTCTTATATAGCCATATCAGCTCAGTTATTTAACACATTTTAAACTCATTTTAGGGTTATTATTAAACATAAAAATCCTTATACAACACTTACAGAAATACTGAGATAAAAGACAAAAAAATTAATAAAAATACAACCATCTGTTGTTTTGTTGTGTTGGTTAGGACGTTTTATTGTAGTGAACCATTTCAGTCGTCTATCGGGATCCTTAGGAATATGATAAAATGATTTCCCCTTAGCTTTCCCCCACCTGATCTGGCATCCTGGCCACCATGTTGAAATAGTAAGGTTTGTAAGATCTAAACAGTCTGGTTTTAAATTATTGTTCGACCACTATCTATACCAATGCTACAGCCGCTCTAGCACTCTCCTGATGGCCTGCCAAAATGGCGGAGTTATGCGTTTGTATGCCAAACCAAAGTCATGCAGTGTGAGTCAAGTCAAGCAGTCAAACCACATACAGAAAAATTCAGGGGGAAAAAAAATATTATATCATTGAAAGGACCCCCTGCAGACCCCCATGGCTGTGTGTCAAGGTCAATAAGTATCTTAAAATATCACAGAATTTGACCTATAAAACAAGAAATGGTTAGTTCAGACTGTAAAATGTCATGTGGTGTGACTCCCTAAAAATTAATAATATTTGTGAATTAACAATATACCTTGAAAAATATCATTTAGAACTTCTGAAAAAAACAAAAAGAAAAAAGAATAAGATATGTACACTCATGTGCATTCTAAGTGCAAGGAAAATGTTTAGTTGATGGTTTCACCACATGATGTTTTAAAAATCATTAAATTGAAACTTTTCTTGAAAATAGTCACTGGATTATGGGTTAAGGCTAAGAGCAAATGGTAAATCCAAATGCAGACACAAATTAAGTGTTCCAATGAAACATCAAATGCGGACGCACAAATCTCATCAGCGATGAGGAAACAGATTTCCACCCAGTCACAGTTTGTGCATGACAACCACTCTGCACGCATTTGTGTGGGTGTACGGTGGTAATGATCAAGGGAAATTGATCTGTCAGCACAACATCTGTCCTGTTAAATCCTATTTTCTTTAGGCCACGTCTCCTCAAATTCAGAACCGAGAATGTGAGATCAGCCTGTCGTGTTTCCGGATCAGTGGCGGCGCTGTGGGTTACATCATATTTATTGTTTTTGTCTTACTCAGGCCCTCAGAGTCAGGGCAGGCTATCTCTAGCACAGCTAATTAAAAGCCCAATAAGAGCTTAACTGCATATCAGGAGATTACATCACAAAGATGACTCATGCCCACAGCCTGGGGAAGTGCCTCATGTGACCGCAAGGCTCCGCCCATCTCGTCTCTCAGATGACACTGATGAGGTCCCAGAGCATCTCCAGCAGAACAGCCTTGTGTTTTCTTCTTATCATCAAAACAATGACATAAGACAAGAGGATGCACAGCAAGCATTTGATTTGCTCATTTTGCTTGATCAAATTTCCTAAATGAGAATTAAACTTTGTGTGTAACTTAGCCTTTACTAAGGATTGTGATGATACCCAAAAACTGATACTTTCGTCTGGCACACACACAGGCACAAAAAAAAAAAAAAATAATAATACTACCCCCATTCATACTATATAGAACTTACTTTTTTAACGGTCGCAAAGTAAGTTCAAATTCAAATGTAGTACCTATTTAGTATGTGATTTCGGACACACCTTTGGGAGTGGGCTTCTGTTTTGATCTGAACTAAACTACATAGAAACCACCCAGAATATCTAAACCACAAAGCAAGCCACCCACAACACCCTGGCACTTGAACTGGCAATTCTTTGGAAAATTAAAATCTATTTCTTAATTGTTACACCAGGGTTTAAGTTAAAAAAAAAAAAAAAAACTACAGGTTTTCAGTCTGTTTAAAAGTAAACAAAACCAAAAACAAAAATTCTGACATCATTTACTCATCCTCATGCTGTTCCAAACACAAATGAAGATTTTTGTAATATTCTCTTGTCCTTTTTGTCCATCCACTGAAAGTCCACACAACCAAAAATCAAAAAGTAAAAAAAAAAACAACAACAAAAGAAAGCCATATTAATCGAGTGGTTTAATTCAAGTTTTCTGAAGAGACATGATCGCCAATGAAGTTTGTTCATGCGCATCAAGCAAGCACATTTCAACTTTTGTGTTTACCATATTTGATGAGCTCTATGCATGTGCACTGATCAATGTTCATGAATAAAAGCCTAAATTAAATCTGTTTATCATATAAAGCAATCTTTAGAAGACTTCGATTTAACTGCTCAATGTGGATTACTTTTACAATGTTAATGAATTTAAAGGGTTCACATTACTTTAAGAGATTTTCCTGTTTTCTTCTATGCCATAAATCACAGTTATACATCAAACACTTTCAACCAATTAAAAACAGTACATAAGGACTACAACTACCACAAAGATGTGAGTGTGCTTGACAAATGAGACAACTGTTAGTACTGACCAAGCAGCAACCTTCCGTTCTCTCTCTTGAATCCAACATGGAAGTGCATTTGACCGTTCGCAAAGACCCACCCCCTTTAGTTACTATTACTATGTCCGACAAGCCATGCCGATCTCTCGCCACACATCATGTTCTCATGCAGTGAAAAATACATCGCGGAGCAAAGAGGACACTGACAACGTGTCGACAGACAATACAGAGCAGGTTACTTTTGATATGAAACAAAGTCATTTTTAAAGAAATTTATACAATAAATACCATTTTGTGGCTCTTTAATGTGTCGTGACAGATCGCTGTAGCGCCTCAGTTCAAGCGGCTCGTGAACCGATCATCTCTTCCTGCTAGTTTATTTATAGCATCAAATAAACATGAATGAACATCATAAGGAATGTTGTTTCAATCACGGAAAGATGTCAGTCCACACCATTTTTCCAAGTCCACCTACGTTAATCTTCTAACTCCTGACTGCTTTGTCGGACAAAATGGCGGATTCGGCATTATGATTGGTTAGATCGCCTGTCAATCAAACTCCTGGTGAAGGGTCAATTCATCGACTGGCCACTAGAGACAAGCTCCAAAAGACTATTTTTGCCCTTCATGACAACTGTTAGGGGGGTGAACTGTTTTATAACTCATCCATTTAAATTATATTAAGCCTTACATTTCTGCATAATTAAGGGCGTGGCCACTTGAGTGACAGGTGGGTTGCTGCTGTTGTCACTACCAGCCGTTTGTCTGCTGTCTGTCAGCTCCACCCACGTCCCGCTTCTTTGCCCATTTTCAGTTATCCGGGAGTGATGCGCTCCCAAGATGGCGACGGCCGGCTTAGCCCACTTTGGTCTTTTAAGAATGCTCATCAGAAACCTATGGGTGACGTCACGGACACTATGTCCATAGTTTTATACAGTCTATGTTTTGTATAAATATTTGTTTCAAAATTCACATTTGAGGTTTGAAATATACAGAGCCCCTAACCAGACTTGGTAAAGTAAAAAATGTGAGATGGGAACAAAAAATGTCAACACTTTTACGGATGAAACGTTTGTGTTCTTTGCGAGCGCCCATTTAATTTTGTTCCCCATCACCATGTCCCTTTAGGGACTCTGTAGAAATGTAATTTATGTTGTAAAACAAAATGAGGAAGAAATGTTAACCACTGATTTTATTTCGCTCATAAATACAAAACACTAATAGCCCATAGGAAATTCCAGAGGGAATCTATTGTGAATTAGGGCCCATCCCAATTCCCACACTTGTGGTCTTGGCCACTTGAAAGCACGTGCATGGCAAGCCACAGGAAGAAAGTGTGCAAGACTGTCCAATGTCTGAAAAATGCCACAGCTCAGTGCCTTTAACACACACTAAATCCATTCCACACTACCTCTCGGAGCAGTATTTGAGGTTATGCATATCCCATCAATCACCCTGTTCAGGAACTCATGTGGACACTTTACAGTGCAAGTTAAATTAATTATACATTACATATAATTTTTTAGTACAACATAAAGTGTTGCTCATAAATAAAGAATAAAACTTCATGCATGTCCCCAACAGCATGATAAACTAATGTAAAATTTAGCATAATTAATATAAATTAATGAACATAAGATGTATAATTAATAAATTCATTCATTTATAGACAAAAGCAATGATAATTAGCCATTCATTTTTATAAAATGACTTCTGAAGAACAGTGATAACACCCTTCATAACTGCAATGTAGTTGGGATTTCTTGTTGCGTATGATGTAATACACAAAACAGGTTAATTACATCATTTACAGTTCCCGCCCGAACTCGCTGATTGGATCTTTCTCGACTCGTGCAGCAGGTGGATTGCCAAGAAATTCATCCCACAACAGTCCCATAAGGATTTAGAAAGGATCAATTTAAATCAATGCGATTCTTTCGAATCCTTCTGCTATCCTATAGACGCTTTAACACAGAGCACAAAGTACAGGACTGCTTATAATATTAGCTCAGATAATCCTGTCTTGTTAAAGGACAGGTTCCATTCCCAAAGCCCACTGTGTATAGCCTAGCAAATTAGCTCAAAACAAACAGTCCAGTCCCTATAAGCTGTATTATAAGGATACCTGCAATAAAGTAAACAACACATTGCCTCTCACAAACTGTTACAGAAACATATGCAACAGTGCTGATCAATGAGCACAGCAGAATTCAAACAGGTCCACAGATGCACCTGCCACCGACTACTACATCACTGGCCAAAAAAGTAAGTTAGAATGCAAATCAGAAAAATGCACAAAAGCCAAGCTATTTATTATATAACAGTTTGTATTTCGTGTACGGTTATTGCATAACACTTGAACGAGGTCTTACCTGCGCTGCCAAAGAAAAGAAGCACCAAGATTATCGCCTTGGTCGGAAACATTGCAATCCCTTTATGAAACAGTGTGTTTACTGTTTATTATTGTCTTCCGAGCTTGAAATGAAGAATTCGTAATCCGTAAATTTATGCCTGCGAAGTTTCCACGAAGTTTTCTGGACGGGACGTGAATATGTACGAGGATTCTGACCGTTGGACAGTATTGATATTGTTGCGGTTTAAATTCGCGTGCCCATATGTCGCGCGCTGAGAATGAGAGGCAAGAGCGCGTGCACACGCGGCTTCAAGATGCACGCGAATTAATCCGCCCAATCAGCTGCGTCTCTGAGGAAAGACAACGATATCATCAAATAATGCACTGTCTGAACCCAGCCTGGAAACTAAATACGACTACCACATACACCTGGACTGCCCAGAGAAATTAATGGGAGGGGAAATCGATATATAGCCCAAACAAATATTTTCCACATAGAGTATTTCGGGTAGATTTAAGAGTCACGAATATTTAAAGAGATAGTTCACGCAGAAATGAATATGTTGTGTCCATTTACTTTCACTCATGTGTTCCTGCAGCTATAATATTCTTTCTCCTACGCAAAAAAAAAAAAAAAAAAAAAAAAAAAAAAAAAATTGGAGATATATCAGAATGTCCATTTCGGTCACATTCGCTGTTAATATATGGAGAAAGATGCAACGGGAGTGAATGGTGGCTCATTCCATATTAGCTATCTCTAACAACATGAGGGAGGAAATTACGACAGTTTATTCTTATTATAATTGAAACGTAATTTTAAGACACCCTTTAGTAAGGAAAAATTAAATTTCTCAATATGTCGAAGTGTGGATAATGTGCAGGCGGCGCCCCATTTTGTCATTCATCTCCCTCATGCATCAGTTCACTGATGTTTCCTTTATCTAGCTCTCTATATACCATGCAGGGCTGAAGAGGAACTGCTTTTCACTGTGGCTTTAGAAATGACTCCATGGTGAACTTTTATAGAGAACAAAAATCATCTAAAAGTAGAATCCAAGTAGCCAATTTAAAGCCTTGCTTAGGGGCTGGCCAAGTGTTTAGTGTAAGTGAGAACTGGCAGTAGACTTGTTAGTGTCCACATTTCATTTTATTTGCAATAATATTTGATTTCTCCCAAAATGTACCTGAAACACATTTTTACACAGTTGATGTATAGGCAGACCTAGCAAACTGTCAATTTTTGAGTATATTACATAATTTATTGTTTATAATTTCATATTTTTATTCATATTTATTTCATATTTGTAAGTTCATGATATGATATTTGCTGTTATAATTGTATAACATGTTTTTCTTATTCTAATTTCTGTTTAAATTAATGTATAAAATGCTGGGTTAAAAACAACCCAAGTTGGGTTACATATGGACAAACCTAGCGATTGGGTTGTTTTGACCCACCGGTTGGGTTAAATGTTTGCCCAACCTGCTGAGTAGTTTGTTTGTTTTTTTTAAACTCAACTATTGATTAAAAATGACTATATGACTGGCTTAAAATGAACCCAAAATAGGTTGAAAAATTAAAATCAGACACATAATTACTAGAGGCAACAATAATAATCAAAAGGCGAACATTTATTCATAAGCAATTTAATAAATGTTAATTATTTAATCATTATTTCTTAAACTTATTAATTAATGGTAATTTCCAACCTATTTTGAGTTCATTTTAGACCAGCAGTATAGTCATTTTTAAACAATAGTTGAGTTAAATAAAACTACCCAGCAGGTTGGGTCAAATATTTAACCCAACAGCTGGATTTATCCATATTTAACCCACCTTGGGTTATTTTTAACCCAGCAACAAAAACTTAATGTATGGGAAAAAACAACCTGAAAGAGGCGAAGTGAAACAAAATAGTAGTTCATCATCATTATCTTGTTCTTCTTCATTTTGGCTATCATCACTATAGAATAATTTGAGTACAATTCTTTTGTTAGTAAAGATCTCAAAGGCTCAGATTACCACCACGAGCAATCATGTCATTTAAAGCGGGTGTCATTGTCATTTGAGACATCTTGCATGTTATAGTAACCGTCTTTGTGTGATTTCTGTGCGATTGTTATTGTTTCTTTGTACACCAAAGAATTCGATAGGTGTGTCTATTTTCTGCCTCCCAAATGTTCCTCTGCCTGAAAATAAGCTGATATATTTGGTACTGTTAGCAATAGGCTAAACATTTTCACGTAGGCTATTAGATATGCATTGGTTTTGCTATAGCATGAGTCTTTTTAGGTAACTTGAAAAATATATATTGTATGTTGAACACAAAAGCAAAATCAAATAAAGTGGATGGTAGAGTAGAGGTACCTAAGAAAAATTACAATTTTTTTCTGAGTAAAATAGTCTTGTAGTGGTTTAAAAACAATCCGTTTGGAAACTCTCTTATTTGCGTTTCCACAGAGCAGCTGGAAAGATTTGTACAGATGGCACCAACAGCTAAGGGAAATGTGTTTCTGCCAAAGTTTTGTTTGATGAGTCCTCAAGTATGAGAATATCTCACATTTCACGTTTGGGCAAGAAAATTAGTGTTGACAATAGCATACATCACTGTCATGCTTAATATGCTTGTTCTTACAGTAATAATTTACTTTCCTAGGCCCTGTTTGACAATTATTCTGAAACAAGTAGTCTATTCTTTCCCCGTAGGGTATTTTCTAACATTATTAATCGTGCCATTGGCGTGGAGAGATTGGGTGAAAGCGCCGAATGATGAATTGTTTGTATCTGCTGACATCTGCTGGTCGGATAATATTCTGCAAGCACGATCCTGCTATTTGATATATTTTACCCTAGAGGGCAGGCTTGTAACGCATTTAAAATGCAGACTGAGGTCTTACTCTTATATAGAAAGTTCTGTATAACATGTAAAGCATGATATTGAGTGATCCAAAAATCTGATTGGCTCCTTTACAAGAAGAACTAAAAGTGGGAAACAATACTGATTTTAAATCTCAATAGATTCTCACGTTCCAGATAAACAATCTGTCTTTCAGTATAATGAACAGTGGAAGTAGCCTACTGTAAAACACTTCCTCTTGAGTTGTGCTTGGCAGCATATAATAATTAATCTATTAAATGTTAATGAACTTTTAAGGGGTTTTTTTTTTTTAGGGAATGTGGTTTAAGACTAATATTGTCATAAATCTTGCAATCCCTCAAAATAATTATGACAAATGTCCGTGTTTATCTTTATATTCACTCCTGGGACTTTGCCATTAATATAACGCATTTTTTGTTTGTTTGTCATTTGTTGCCTCCCTTTACACCCGCATCACACATACATTAGCATTTCAGACATGTACGCAATTTATGATAATCATAATTGGAGCTACTTTTAATTGTAAACAGTTTCCAGATTCTTTGGATTTCCTGTATGTTCTGAGCACAAATATCTTGCAGTCATTTTCATTTTCAAGCTAATAAATTCCCCTGTTTGCAGAGATAAACGCCTAATGTAATGATGTTTTCCGGAGAAGAATCGCCCCACTGTGACAAATGAGAGAGAGTTGAATTACTGCCATTGGATGTAGCTGCAATACGACTGTCTAATAAAAAATGAACCAAAACAACAGAATCCATTACATGCCTCTAAATGCCTTGATTCAAAAAAGCAAATTGGAATAAACAATTTTAGTTTGATTATGGTTACTTGATTCCCCCCCCACATAATGCAAATTAAAGTCTGAAGTGTGGGCTGGTTGACAACAGAAAGTGACATAAGGGCTTGTCTTAGTTTGCATTTATATGACAACAATAGACACGGTTTTCCATGACAAAAGGTTTAACGCGCACAAACACATGTTAACAATAAATGTATCTGCTCTTTGTTAGCACCATCATAGCGTTTTATTATAATCCAGGATGATACTGAAATGTGATGTTCTTTTAGATCAGATATTCTTATTGGGATTAGGCCTACTCTAGCCTATAGCATTGATAGTGAATGATTTTTCCCCCGAGATGCGCACGCATACCACACATTAACATGAAAGTTTCCATAGCAGACCTGAATGGCCAGGAAGAATTGCGTTTTCTTTAAAAAGATTGGATAACATCACATTACATCTGCTACTATGGCCACATCTAAGCGTATGATGATTCATTCATGAGCCGTATCAAACTTCTTCCGAGCCCAATAACGTCAATGTTCAAAGAGAATAAGCCATACTTTGAAGAATGATGTTTTTCTATTCTTTGTTATTGATTGTGTTGTACACTAGCTATATGAAAGCAACAGAGAGGTAGATGGAACATTCACCTTTCATTTCCGGCACTTTAGTCTCCATTCTCATTCCCACACAGAAAGAGCAATGTTTGCCCGATAGATGTTGCTTTGAGCAAATTCAAAATAACAAACCCCAAAAACAAAAGAAAAAAACTAATAGAAACCACACCGTTCTCACATTTGTACACAAAGCTGAAATAGACCTTTTCGCTGAACCTAGTGTTCCATTTCAGATAAACAATAAGGCATACTGTACTTTCATTTCACTCACTGGCATTGCTTTCTGCCATACTGTGTGTGGAGAGCTCCACCTTATTATTATTATTTTATTTCAAATTATCCTTGAATATGAATCTTTTATTTGCTGTGTCCTTCTGTTTTGTATCCTGCATATCACCAAGCTATTGGACTCATTTCTTCAAGAACAGCGCTGAGAAGAGAAATACTCACACACACATACATGCTGATTTTTATAAAGCGTATTTTCATGACCCACAGAAATGTGCTGGACGCACATGAGTTTCTCTTTTTCTCTCTCTCACTATGTTTCTCCTAATCTGTTATCAACACAACCATTTAATTACTTCTTTTTCTTTTTATGAAATAGGCCTACTCATAATAATAAAGATTATGCCAAACCACTACATACGCTTTTTAAAAAATATCACCTTGACATTTTGACAGCCATGCAAGAATATAAAAATTTGAATTCAGAAAGTGTATTTCAACACTGTACTTCCTGTGTATGCACTTATATGTAATTGGATGTTTTCTTGTAAGCAACCTTGAGCTTTGGAAAGGTAATAGAAATGATGTTACTGTCAGAGTTTGGTTGACAAAGGGACAGAAGAGGATCCACTTGCAAGCAGTAACTTTAATAAAAAGTATTCAGGAACACTGTGGGAGAACTGTAAACCAAACCAATCCCCATAATAGACGTGAACACACAAAAAAACTGAACCAAACAGGGGAATATTATACAAGATAATGAGGGGTAAAATAAGAAACAGGTGGGACTAGTCAGTCAACTACTAAGAAACCATAGCAACCACAGACAAACACATGCTATGTCCCAATTTGCATACTATTCGTCCTAAATAGTATTCGAAATTAGAATTAGTGTGTCCCAAATCGTAGTGTTGAAATGAGTATTCCAAAGATACCCGGATGGTCTACTTTTTCCGGTTAGAATCCGAAGTGCAGATCCATGCACACTCTAACGGCTAATATTGCCCATAACACATTGCGCTGTGAACGAGGATTCGATTACAACTACAAATACGAATAAAAAGTGTTAAAAAAAATACAAACATGACGGATGTGCGACTCCGAAAGTTAAGCAGAGCGGTTAAGATAAAGGGGATTGGGTGATTAATAATCAGTATCTAATCTGATGAAAAGCTATGTATTAAATGTTATCCACATTATATTTCATCTGCAAAAGCATTGTGAACTTTTATATCGATGCGTTTGGTCATTAACTTTTAAATGCATCATTAAGCAAAGATGAGGAGAGTTCTCCGCACGAAAGACCCATGACTGGCAGATCAACGTGCGACTACATTTCTCTCCGAAATGGTAGGAAATTAAATTTAATTGTATGTGGAGGATTTTAACTGTGACAAGATGATTGACAGAGCAGTTTAAATGGTCGCAGGTTGCGTAACTAAGCGACAGAACAGCTGTTAAAGATGCACTTATGACAAAGTAGTATGTCCCAAAGCTGGCATACTCTTCTGCTACACACTCAAAAGTATGTACTTTTTCTTCCTGAAAGCAGTACATACTTTTAGGGCAGCGCTCTTCAAGTAGTTTCATTTGAGGGCCGGATTATCAAATCAAAAAGTTGAGGTGGGCCGGGGGGTCTTATTGGTAAAAAATTATTTTATTAATTATTAACTTAAATGACAAAATTCTCACAGTGAGACTTGGTAACCACAGGTAAAACCATACATGGCTACTCTACCACTGTCAAATGATATTATATTATGATGTTATATAGGCCTATAAACAACGCCTAAACATAGATACAAACTACACCTTAACAAAGACATGAATTATATATTCCCCTACCCACCTAATAAATATATTGCAATATAAATGGCTATAACATAGTTTTCAATATAAATATTCCACATTTCCACAAACCATGGTAATTTACTACTGTTCATTTAATGATCGAGTGTTTTGTGGTTTGTAACCGAGAGGTGTGTGTCGAATTGAAACGCTTCTTACTAGATGTCGCCACGCTGTTTAATAATGGTGACCGGGAATAAACACAGCTCCTTTAAGCTTTCTTTCCCTTATCCACTGGGCCGTGCTGCGTAGTTCAAAGTAAACTAGTGAACCACCTGAAAACAGCGCTATTTGTTCTGTATTTGTTGTTACTGACCGAGAAACAACTTCAGATGATTCAGTGACAGAGCGGTCCGAACGAATCCAAATCATTTCAGATCGTTATGCATGCGCGTTTGGCCAATTCACGGAAAAGAAAGAATCGAGACAAAAGAATGATTAATTCACGGATGATAGGTATTGCTGGTTCAGTCGACAGAAATACGGGACACACATAATAACTGCTGAAATATTCGCACGGAAAATGTTTCTCAGGTCAGTCGGAGGAGCGTGCATGGTACGAACAGTGCGTATATAGTCATACAGCTGCAGGCGACACTGCGGCCAAGTATCTAACCAAATTTAGCCGCACTCCCAGGAAAAGAGGAGGAAGGAGATTGGGGTGCCGCGGGCCGGATGAAGATGATTGGCGGGCCAAATTTGGCCCGTGGGCCGCCAGTTGATGAGCCCTGTTTTAGGGCATAGTATAAGTAGGCGAATTGGGACACAGCAATAGTTAAAAAAAAAAAAAAAATTGGTCAAAGAACCAAAACTCAGACAATGGCTGCGTCCGAAAACTGGAAAATGCTGCATTTGGAGGACACATTTCAAGGTAGGAAGGCATCAAGGCATGTCCGAATCCAATGTTAGCTTCACTTCCTGTTTCCTGAGATACCTTCATTTGATTGATTCATGAGCATAGATGTATCCTTTGCTGCCTTTGATATCCCACAATCCTGTGTGTTCCATTCTGTGACAGTTGTGCTAGAAAAATAAAGATTGTGTCTGAAAGTTGCGTTTCAGTCAGTTTGTGTAAATGTACATTTTTGACCAACATTTTCCACTTTTGATGTTATTTCTAGCAAGAAATTACTACTGTAGTAATTAAATATTTGTTTAGTTCTCAACAAAGCTTTCGCTATTTTGCTGTAGATTATTAAACTGTTATGCTGCCTCAGAAGTCTGTTCGAAATCAGTTTCGTGAGGTGCCTTCATTCACAAACACTGCCTTACAAGTCATTGCTTGATAAGACAACGAGGCAACAAGTCAGCTGCCTAGGTTTTTGGATGCAGCCAATACATGACATTTAACAACCACAGAGATCCACGGTGAAGCTTGCTGGATTGCTGATCATGGTGTAGCTGGTGGATCAGAAGACAAAAAATAGAGACCAAGGTGCATCCAGAATGACAGAGGACCAAGGTGACACCACAGGCATGGAGGACCAAGTTGTAGCCAGAGGATCAGAAGACTGATGTGGAGCTGATGGGATTAAGAACAATGGCGGAGCTGGAGGGAGGCAGGACCCTGGTGGAGCCGACAAGACAGGCAGAGGATGAAGAAATTCCAGGGTTGGAGGTAACTCCAGGACTGACAGGGCTGCTGACACAGGCTCAGAGACGGATGTGGTGGCTGGCTCTTGGACTAACAGAGCCTCTGACTGAGGGTTTGTGGTAGGTGAGGGTGCAGGCTCGGGGTCCATGGCTGCGCTGATGTGATGACGAGTGGTCGAGGAGTGGCTTCTGTGCCTGAGACAAAGGAGAGCAGGGCAGCCTCTATGGTTGAGACGAGGAAGCGAGGAGTGGGCTGGGAAGGCTGTAGCTGAGTGGCGATGTGATCTTCCACTTCACCTATGCTAAGGGAGGATCCGTGCAGCCAAAGAGCATATTCAGTGTACTGAGCCAGGGTACAGGTGGTCTCTCACACTGGCATCAGTTGAAAGTACTAATTGTCCAGTCCACTCCAGAAACACACCTTGAGAGGGCCATCATTACAGGGCACCTGATTGGCTGAATTTGAGGAATACTATAAAATCAATCTTAATGGATCTTCTTACGGCCATCTTAATGGAGGAAGAGTTAGTCCTTGGGGTGGATGATGACTGCTGCTAGATCCATCTTGGGACTGTTTTTCTGTTACGGCTTGGTTGACACAGGGAGATTAGAGGATCTAATTCTAAGCAGTAAGGCCGTGTGTCCAAAGTGTTTTTAGCCAGCTGAAAACATTAGGCACTCTGCTGAAAACGCCTAACAGTGAGCGCTTGAGAGTGCTTCAGCAGTGCAACGTTTTTTTCAGTTGAGACGCTTTGCTTGCTATGATATGGAATATCCACAGTGTTACTAGTATCTCATCTCACAGATAGTTTGTTTCTGTACTGTTTCTAAATAAAAATGTTGATAAAACGTATTTGCTGCTGTCGATGTAAAGTATTTGCTTTGGCACTTGTTTTAAATTATTTTGTTCCGGTACTGTTGTCATCTGTTGATGGTTGTACAAGCAGAATGTGGTAGTTGGTCGGTGTTGTATTTGTCCCGCCCCTCCTCCACTGTGATTGGACGACTGGGTACAAAGTGACAGTGATGAGCGCTGTGTTTTACCCAAAGTTGAACATTCTTCAACTCTAGGCGACCAGTGAAAAACGCTGAACGCTCAGCACTTAAAAGTGTGAAATAGCTCAGTGTGAAATGGTCACTCAACACCCCATTACGCTCCTGGTGTTTTAAAAATGTGGCGCTCCCATTGAAAACAATTGGAAAAATACGCTAGCCTTGGAAAAAATGCTTTGGTGGACACACAACCGAACTTTATTAATAAAAAGTAAAAACAATAGGAGAATGCAGCTGAACCGAAAACAAACCACATAAAACAGACAAAAGAACTGAACCAAACGGGATATAAATATACACAAGATAATGATATCATATAAATGGTTACATAGGCTATACGTCATATAATAGTACTTATTATATTATATTATAGTTTTTAAAAGACCAACATAACATAACACAGTTAGTCATAATATTTTGCCCTATTTTGTAAACCATAAGAACCTGAATTACTTAGTCTTTAAGAAATATTCTGATTAAAAAATAATAATATCAAAGGGCCTTTACCAAAGTTGTCAGTTGTCCTTTCAAATATGTTGTAATTCAAGGCTTGTCAGTGAAGTAATACTGTATTTGATTCAACTCTAGTCAGCTGGAGCTGTCTGCCAAGAATTCATTTGTATTCACAACCCTTTTACTATGCACGTCTCTTTTTGTCATGAGCTTCTTATCAATTTTCAATTCTCTGCTTGACTACTTTGCACACACAAACATTTTATTACTGTGATAGCTCACTCCGGGATCAATCTGGAAATTCAAGTGACCCTGGTATACCAAACGGCTCATGTAACCCTTTTAAGTGTCATCCATCAGAAACCGATGAATGCCTGTTTGAGTCGTCCTACCTGTTGAATACAAAGAGCAATCAAAGATGGGGGCATAGGGACAATGCACATAATTGGAGGGTATCTGATTCAATTTGCTGCAGATCATTTAAATGGCAATTAGGTGATTTTTCAGCGAGAGATGTGCGCTTGCTAAGAGCAAGGGAGAAGTGTCGGAGCAATCACACCAAGGGCTCACACAGAGTCCTTTAGTTTTGTGTCACTGAAGTTGGATCATTTGCATGTCAATGTGATGCGATGAAAATGTGGAGAATTAAGCCAATCACAAAGCAGCTTGTTAACAGAGTGATTACACAGACAGCAGTGAAAGCATCAAAGGAACATCCTTTGGTAACATGGTACAGAATTTAGTTCAGAGTCACTTTGTAATAAAAAATAACAATACATACATGTTAAGGTCACAGATATGCATGACCTTTACGCGTCCATGTTCCGTGAGAATCTAAGCGCTGCAAGATTTGTGCTCAGCGATACAAGGACAAAGGGAAAAATATGCATGACTCGCACCTCCCTGGCGTACCACTTCAATAACACTGAATATTGATGTGATTGTTGATTTGTTCTGTGGGCACTGAAAATGCCCTCTCTGATGGTTTTCAGAACAAGAGCACAGAGCACAGCCACAGAGGAACAGGACAAAAAAAAGGAATTCAGGTGCATATGATGGCAGAGTAGACTTCTGCCATAAAGGATGTTTTATTCAAAATGCCTTGTGCATGCTGAATTAGACATCGTAGAGCTTTTTATTTTGTTATTTTATGTACATATTCTATCCGAGCATTGTGGTACAGTCCATTTCTTGATTCACTTTTATCATAGACTCTCTCATATTCTATATCAGTTGCTTCGTATCTGGAAGCCCTAAAAGGTTCCATATGGAACTATTTTAAAGGGTTAAAACAACTGAACCACATAGGGAAAGATTTTATACCGAACCTTTTAGGGGTTCTTAACATGAGACAATAACATTTGAACTTTTGAACATTTGGACACTTAAAAAGTACATGAAGTAAATATTTAATAGAGCCTGAGACCTGAAAACCACACTGAATTTTTTTAATTTAGAAAAGAGCAGTGCGCTCAGGGTTGCCAGATTTTCACAACAAAACCCGCCCAATTGCTACTCAAAACTAGCCCAATCACGTTTCAAGGGGGTCCCACGGTAAAAATCGCATTTCACATTCCGAGTTTTTGGTGGGTTCCCCTGGTAAAATTCACATTCCAAGAGCTAAATATCATGTTATTTGGGGTTGCTTCAACCCACGGACATGAAAAACAACCCATGGCAACAGTGTAACAGCGGCGGTGCGTGTCCACTGGCGGGGAGCGAGCAAGCAGAGTGAGTGTTTTCCATTCATTCCTATGGAAGTTGAGATTCACGCTCGCAAGGTGCATTGTGGGATTGACAGCGGACCAGAGAAATCGGTCAAGAGCGTCAAAAAGGTTGGGCAGTTCTTTATGCCTTTCTAACAACTGCAAAATGTCCAATGGGTAAACAATATGATTTACGCACTAAATCCAGCATAAACTCCAGCACTACCTGCATATTTAAACGCTCAAGAACTTTTTCCTCTCTGAGTGTATACATTACTGCAAAACTATCCGTCCATAAGTATAATAGTATGAATTGGCACTCTACAAAGTTAGGAGATGAATGCTAATGAGAATCAGCAGTAAGTTATTTTATAGAGATAATGCACATATGCCAACTGGGACAGCTCATCAAACAATATAGCTATTAAAACTGAAACATATGAAACCACAATCTAGAAAATTGCATGACAGACAGAGATGGTGGTAATATCAAAGGGAATTATTTATATCCGTCCCAGCTTTTATCTGGTGGAAAAGGTGGACATCTGCTGAATACTCAATCAACAATAAGAACATTTGTCATAATCCATCACAATTGGTTTGGACATGTTGTTTGAATGCAAGGACAGCCATACTGAGTATCAATAGTGCACAGAGATGTTTCAGTGTTTGTAAAGTATCACTCCTGTCCACGGCATTCCAGATGATCCCTATGTAAAAATATGTATACTTCCCTACTGTATAGAATGCAAAAAGAAGTAGGTGAACATTTCTGACGTAAATCCGTTGAGATTTTGAAATGTGCAAACACGGGGTGACACTTTGCTATCCCACAAGTCCTTGGGAGATAAGGCGCTGTCTATCTATCTGTCCGTCCTAATCATAAAAGTATTCAGAACTGTGTATTTAAGAATTGTGTTTTGCCCTTTTATATGGCAGCAACTTCTAATACTTTGTTTAGTTTATATAGCAACTTGTGATGAGAAGGCGTTCTCTCTGATTCGTTGAATTGTGAATCGTTGGTTTGTTTGATTCCAAGATTGGGAAAGCCTTATTTAAGCAGGTCATAGCAATGCCACATGTCAGCCAAAAACAAAGAAATAAACCAGAACTGGACCTTATCTGAGTCACAAAATTTTTATATATTTATAGATTCATCTTAGCATTAACAAGCCTGTTAACCAGCAGAATCACTGAAGGAAAGATGAGAACAGAAAAAAAGAGACAAACAGAAACACAAGACCTACAACTGATTTGAGCCACAGCCTTAGATTAAATCAACTGAAGGTAAAAAAAGACATTAAATCTCTCCAGATCTCAGTAGAGGAGGATTAAACAACTCCACAAACAGCATTACAGCTTCACATATTACTAACCAGACTGACTTTATTTCTGTCATTCATCTACAGAAGTTTAACACTCATGTCTGTTTCATTTGAAGTCACCATAATGGTGATTGGTGTTTCCATTGGTTAGGCTCTTAACTCTTATAATATGTTTGTCTTGTCTGGCTGCTGTGACAGTGTGTTTGTTAAACAAACATGTAATAAGAAAAAAAACTTAAAGGAGATCAGATGATGATTTTTTTTCTATTGATGGTTTTAATATCCTCGTGAAATAGCCTGAATCATTGATATCATTTGAGTGCAATAATTGTTTTGACATTAATACAGTTAAACTACAATGGCTGTTTTATTTTGTAGTAAAAGACCGCCTGATATTTCAGAAATCAGAAAATTGAAAATAAAAACCATAAACACAGAATAATAGACTACAATGACAAACCCAGATATGAGCAATCAGCCTATGAATCTCAACAATGGTGACAACACAATATTCAGACAATCAGATCAACTCTGGACATCACAAAAAGCTACTAAAAGACAACAAAAACCACAGCAAAAAATAAAAGCAAATAGTAGAATTAAAGAAAATGATAGGACAATTCAGCTGCATAATTTATTCATGCTGTGATGCATGCTGGGAGTTTTGTACTATTGTTCCCAGCATACATTGCAGCATGACACTTTTGGTTGTCACCACTGTTGAGATTCATGTGCTGATTCTTGATGTCTTTGTGTGTCAGTCTAGGTTTTTTTTTTTTAATCTAACTCATTTCTGCAATATAGTATGATCTCATGTTGTAGTAACAGGGTTCGTAATGTAAATGTATTACACAGTAAAAAAAAAATGTTTTTCTTGTGTAGTCTTTTTGTCTTGTTTCCAGTCTAAATAAAAATTCTTAAGTCTAGATGCTTTTATTAGATAAATAAAATGACATTTAGATATTTTTTCTTGTTTTCTGGAAGAAAAAAATGGAGTGAGTTTTTGCTGTTTGGGACAGAAACAAGATTATTTTTCTAACTCCATTGGCAGATAATTTTGCTTGTTTTAAGCAAAAACTCACTCCATTTTTTTGGCAGATAATTTTGCTTGTTGTAAATATGAAACATGTTTGGGGACGAGATTGGGGACACTCCCTCTAGATCGGTAGCAGTTAAATAATCGTAATGATACCACACAATAGAGTATTTTTTGGACAAAAAATACTCTATTTTGTTCTAAAGGAACAAAACCGACCGTCATTTAAATCTCATAAAGGAACAAAACCGACAATCGTTGAAATCTGACAAAGGAACAAAACTGACCGTCACTGAAATCTCGTCACAAAACAGAACCGACTGTTGTTGAAATCTCATAATGGAGCAAAGTTGATCGTCATTGAAATCTCACAACGGGAAAAAATAAATGAACTGTCATTGAAATCTTGTAACCAAATAAAACGACACTGAAAACCAACCGTCATTAAAATCTTTTAATGAAACAAAACCGACCATCATTGAAATGTTGTAATGGAACAAAACAGACCGTCATTGAAATCTTATAAAGGAACATAACCAACTGTCATTGAAATCTCATGAAGGAACAAAACTTACTGCCATTGAGATCTCGTAACAGAAGAAAACCGACCGTCATTGAAAACTGACCGTCATTATACATCTTGTAAAGGAACAAAACAGACCATCATTGAAATCTCATAATGAAAAAAAACTGACAGTCATTGAGTTCTTGTAAAGGAACAAAACCGACCATCACTGAAATCTCGTAACTGAACAAAACCGACCGTCATTGAAATATCGTAATGGAACAAAACCAACAGTTTGAAACATTTCAAATTCGACTGTCACTGAAATCTCATAACTGACCATCACTGAGATCTCTTATTGGAACAAATCCGACCGTCACTGAAATCTCATACAGGGTCAAAACCGACCATCGTTGAAATCTCGCAAAGGAACAAAAGTGACCGTCACTGAAATCTCATCACAAAACGAAACCGACCGTTGTTGAAATCTCATAATGGAGCAAAGCTGATCATCACTGAAATCTGGTAACGGAAAAAAAGAACTGTCATTGAAATCTCGTAATTAAACAAAACCGACAGTTTGAACTGTTTTAAATTCAACCATCATTGCATAACGGAACAAAACCGACTGTCATTGAGATCTCGTAATCGAACAAAACTGACTATTATTAAGATCTCATAATTGAACAAAATTATGCACAATAAATAAATAATAAATGCACAAAATGTATTGACATAGACCTCATGTTTAATATGATTTTAATAAAATGAATGGACGGTTCATGCCGTTTTAAGCAGTGGTGTATGAACAAAGTCTCTTCAAATCGAGCCCTAAGTATAACCCCTTTAATTAAAACGTGCTCATGTGAATAGCTTTTATATACAGTAGTTCTGTTCTGTTGTGTTTGTTTTGTTTGTTCTGAGAATAGACATGACCTTTTTTCCTCACTGGAATTCCTACATAACGTGCAGTATTTTAAAACAACATTCGGAAGCAATAAACTACATTAAGGCAATTCTAAGATGGCATATGCGTTTGTCCGTTGTACTAAAGTCTATCAATCATCATTACAGCGCCACCCTCAGGCTGAATAACGCAAGTACATTAGAATTCTGCCAAAAGTGAGACTGATGTGTTCAGCGATTAGAACATAAAGCTTAGGGCTACAAAATGGTTATCATAAACAGCGCTAAGACCCAGAATCTGCCCTACCTAAATTTATGGCCACGAGCCGCTAGTTACTTCTGATGTAAATGCATTAAATACTGAATAGACTATAGAACAATTCTATATAAAACAACAGTGGATTTAACATCAAAATTTAACGTTTAGGCTATTAAAATATATGTTTTTTTATGTAATCTCGATTTAAATAGGGAGAATAATAATGTAAAGAATAATTTATCCAATTTTGTATTATTTATTTGAAAGAATTAAAAGAGCAGTTTCATGTCTATCCTTGCATTATTCAGTTGGTCGAGTTTTATATGGGATTTAGAAAATAATCAATTTAAAACTTTTTAGAGAGAGTAGGCCTACAGTAATCTACTTGCATTGTTGATGATGTAATTAGTAGCTAGAAATGTATTACTTTTTTAGAGTAACTTAACAAACACTGGCATGAACGCAGCAATAGTAGGATATTCCAGGGCTGCGTTTCAAAAGCGTTCTAGATCTAAGTAGATCGTAGAGCCATTCCCCGCTAGAAATTTTACGTCCCCACTGGTGTTAAGGACGTTGCCTAGTAACGTTCCCAGTACGTTCAGAGACGGTCACGATGTGGAGTTCTTTTAAGGTTTGGGGGGCGTTATTTGGCGGACCTTCAGGGAACCATATTTTATTTGGAAATGTTCTCAGAACGTCCCTGTTGCCCTTGTCAAAAAAAATGTAACTAAAATTAGAAATGTTTTCTGGATTAGTATTACAAAACCTTTTTTTAAAAAGCAAATCTTTTGCATTAAGTCATTAGCTGACAACATCACATGCATGAACTAATATAACTACCCAGTTATTGCCTTTAAAAAAAAAAAGCAACATGCAGCAGAACATCAATGTTTCCGGACCATCACTGACTGAAGCACAGGCTCTACTCTCCAGCACAATGGTAACCTCACAAAACTCAGATAATAGAAACAGAACATTAAACACTAACAGATCTCTAGATCTCAGCATCTTCACTTATTACAAACCACTCTGACTTTATTTCTTTCATTCAAAACATCTTATTTTATTAAAAATTAATAAAAAATTAAAAGTCACCGTTATGGAGGTAAGCGCTTTAGTTGGGCTCCTGACCCTTGACATTTTAACTTTAATTTTTCTTCTAAAGCACGTTTATTGCAAAAAAAAAAAAAAAAAAAAAAAAACATTGTGAGACAAAAAAGCTGATCAGATGGATTTGGTTGCTCATTGTTGAGGATTTCATAATCATATAGTGGCCTTATTCTATTATCTCTGAATTTTGTATTCCTTTCATGTTGTTGTAGTCTTATGATAATATATAAATTCCTGTCCTGTTTTGATATTTTAAAAGTTTTTATCATTATCCAGAAATTATTCAGACAGGATCATGTAGACTCACACAGATATCAAGATTCTGCATATGAACCTCAACAATGGTGAAATTTTTCAGATTAACAGATTAACTCTGAGCATCACAAAACAAGCTACTAAAGTCACAAAAACATTTTTTGTTTATTGTCACCATTGTTGAGATTCATACGCTGATTCATGATGTCTATGTGAGTCTAAAAGACACTGCTCAAAGCTCTGTATAATGAATTAAAAAAAATGAAAACTCATAAAAAAAAACAACTAACCATTAACACACTCAGAGATTTAGACAATTGTATCTCACCATTAAATAACCAAATTCATCTGATCAGAATTTTTAAACAATTTTTGCTGTAACAAGCGTGCCAGAAAAACTCTAAACTTTTTTAACGTCAAGAATCAAGAGCTCATCTAAAGCAAATGCTCACCTCCATAACGGTGACTTCAAACTTTATTATTTTCTATAAAACACCCACGTAGAAGGCGACGTTCTCGTGACCTTGCACAACAAGTTCTAAAGTTCTCTAAAGGTGATGAAATTTTGGAAACTTTACAGAACATTAGAGACATTCCTAAAACGTCCTCTTTTGGTAATGAAAGTGCTACAGTTCAAGGTTCCTTATATGACTTTAGGGGGATGCTCCATTTTGGTTATTCTGTGGTCACATAAGAATGTTACAAAGAGGATATTTGGGACATTAACTGAACTTTCACACAATGGTCCTCTGTTGGTCATTTAACAACGTTCCCGATATGAGTTTAGGAGGATGTTCTATTTTGGTTATTTTATGGTTGCGGGAGAACGTTACAAAGAGGACATTTGGAAAGTTAACAGAACGTCCTATAGTAATAGTCCCATAAACATTCTCAGAAAGTCCTGAATGTTCCCTGAAGGTCCACCAAATAAGGTCCCCCAACCCTTAAAAGAACTCCACATTGTGACCGTCTCTGAACGTACTGGGAACGTTACTAGACAACGTCCTTAACACACAGCAAAATCCACAGAGTTAAATAAACTCTGCTCAGAGTACATTTGGTCCCTCTCAAAATAATGTTAAAATAACACTGAAGCAGAGTTAAAGTTAATGAGATAATTAAGCAATTAATTAGGTGATGATTTAGCAATAATGATAAACACCTGCTCTTTCAAAGTTAAGCATAAAAGCAAGTTATCAAATTTCTCTTACTCTCCCAGTTATTTAAGACAGCTCGAGATGTCTCTCAAGTGGTTAGGGGTTGCCAGTAGGGGTTTGTAATGGCACTGAGGAGACAGAGACGTGCGTGAATCTTTCAGGGAAGTAAGAATGTTTTTGAAACCTTTGACGACGAGCAGTTAATCAAACGATATCATTTGCACAGAGCAGGCATCGTCTTTGTCAGCGCTGATTAACGTTGGGCTGAATTGTTTGACTAAGGGGCCATTCACATATCGCTTTTCACATATGAATTCGTGAATTCATGCGGTGCAGCGCGCTCCTTTTGTCCAGGTGCTCCTGCCGCAGCGAGATGAAAACATCTCAACTTTTCAGAATGCCGCAAGCGCACCGCAGGTCATGTGACAAGAACCAACCGATCAGCTTCGGCCTTTTCGTATCAACATCGAAAGCTCACCGAACAGCTGATCGTAGCTGTACAGGGCGGATTTTTATTTCTCATCTTCATAAATATATCTAGTAGTAAAGCAAATGCAAGGGCTTGAAATCAATTAATCCTTTGCTGATACTTCCTCGTCATCGTTGAGAGCGCAGTTCATGGTTGCACAGCAATGACAGACGCCACGGGAGCACAAGCGCTTGTGGAAAAAAGGAGAAAGCAGTGCGGCCGCGCTTTCCACGCGTTTTTAGGCGCGATATGTGAACGGACCCATTCAGCAAGCAGTAGCGCTTCTTCCTCACGCCAGTTCGGTTTTCTTTTGGAATCCATGGTGGCTGATTATATTATAAAATCTAGGCTATATAAGCTATAGGCAGGTCAGTTAACAGCCCACCTGTTTAAAATTTGCAATTAAACACGTTTTCCACCAAGTTTTATCTTTCATTTCATTTTCATGTGTATATCATAATGTATTCTCTTGGAAATTCTTTATTGTCAAATGTGTGTTGAATGTAAACTCCTCTTAGGAATTTCACCATTCAATGTGAATTTATCTGAGAATATTCTTAAATAAGGAAACCTATTAAGTGATTGGTCCATGCCTATGTTATCATCCAAAATCCGTTTGTGGCACCGCAAAGTGTCGTGAATCATCACTAAGACTGAAACTTAAGATTTAGTCCTACACTTCACTTAAATTACGATTGAGATGCTTGATAACTAACTTTTAAGCGCAGCTTTGAGCCAAGAATTTTTTTACCCTTAAGTCAATTCTTAGCAGTGTCCTTGTGAGTAATTCTCAGAGGCTTGATAAATACAGGCCCAGATTAAACAACTCCAGAAACAGCATTACCAGCTTCACTTATTACTAACCACATTGACTTTATTTTTAAACATCTACAGAACTGAAAATTAACAGAGATAAATAGACCAGGTTTATTGGTCAAGAAAAGAAAAGTCAAGTCACCTTAGTTTATATAATGCTTTCAACAATGCAGATTGTGATAAGAAAAGATGCCACCATCATGGAGATCAGCATTTGTTTAAACTGGGCTCTTGACCCTTGACTTTCTATAGGAGTTTTTTTCCTGCAACAATACCTGTATTGATTTAAAGCAGTGAAATCAATCATTTTATGTGTTGATATGGTCATAAAATTTAAACTACTGCATCACTTAAACACAGACATCAAGAATCAGCATATGAATCTCAACAATGGTGATAAAAAAATGCTTCACGTTGCAATGCATGCTGGGTATCACCATAGGACAAAACTCCCATCATGCACTGCAGTATGAATAATTATTGTCACCACTGATGAGGATTATATGCTATATTTTCATGTATAAGCCTGAGTGGTAATAGTTGTTCATATTTAGCATTGAAGCATTACGGTGGCATTTAATAGATTGTTTTTGTTACAGTTTTGTAGTAGCTGCATCTCAGTCAAGAAACCAAAAAGAAAAAGACCTCTTTGTGATGCTAATTTGAAATGGCTTTCATGCTCCTTTAGTCTTTTGATTCAACAATATACAAGTGTTTGCTGTAAAACACTATTACAATTGTTCAAACACAAATTATTTAAAAACATAAAAGGGTCAAGAGCCCAACTATAACAAACCCTGACCACCACGATGGTGGCATAATTTTTTGACCAATAAAACACCAACATCTAAACCTCTGTTAATTCTCAATAAGAAATTCTTTAGACATGTGACAGAAATAAAATCAATCTGGTTAGTAATAAGTAATTCAGATTTTTTAATCAAATTTAATGTTATTTACCTTCAGTTAATTTCAATTAAATGGTTTTGGCTGAAGTCAGTTGTAGTTCTTGTGTTTCTCTTTTCTTCAGTGATTCTTAACAGCAGGTGTTCATCATTAATGTTCAATCATCACTTAATTAATAGCTTAAATATCTCATTAACTTTAACTCTGCTTCAGTGTTATTTTAACACTATTCAGAGAGGGACCAAATGTACTCTGAGCAGAATTGATTTAACTTTGGGGATTTTACTGTACACCAGTGGGGACGTTCTGAGAATGTTCTGGGAACGTAAAATTTCTAGCGGGGTAACCTGTCACCTAGTAACATTCCCAGAACGTTCAGAGATGGTCACGATGTGGAGTTCTTTTAAGGGTTGGGGGACGTTATTTGGTGGACCTTCAGGGAGCATTCAGGACATTCTGGGAATGTTTAGGGCACTATTACTATAGGACATTCTGTTAACTTCCCAACCAAAAAACTTGCGTGACCATAAAATAACCAAAATAGAACGCCTAAACTCATATCGGGAACGTTATTAAATGACCAACAGAGGACCGTGTGGGAACGTTCTGTTAATGTCCCAAATGTCCTCTTTGTAACGTTCTTATGTGACCATAAAATAACCAAATTGGAACGTCCCCCTAAAGTCATATAAGGAACCTTAAACTGCAGCACTTTCATTACCAAAAGAGGATGTTTTAGCAACGTCCCGAATGTTCTGTAAAGGTTTGGAATCTTTGTCACCTTTAGAGAACTTTTAGGGAACATTGCACAAGGTCCTGAGAACGTCGCCTTCTACGTGGGTTGGCACCAATGATCTCTACGATCAACTTAGATCACGATGCTTTTGAGAAACGCAGCACTGATCTACAAATAGCTTTGAGTGAAAATATTATGAACAAATGACAGAAATAAGCTGTATTAGTGCATAATTAAATTCCACCTGCATAGAAATTCACTTCTACACACAGTGCACCCACCCATTCAAATACCAAAACCATTCAGATACCTTAGAAACCTGTTTGCTCAGAGCAGACCTTGTACATTGCGGTCTAATTATGCAATTTCTCACAAAATGTCATGGTTGCCCATTTCATAAAGTTTGACAGCTCTCAGATAATTACATAATGTGACAAATTTGATCATTACCAAGAGAAAATTAAATTCTGTGCTTGGGCGCATTAAGTATGGCAGCCTCACACGGTCTATTCGAACGTTTGCTGATCTGTCATGCAGTCCCCTAATGCTCAACATTGTGCCAAATTGAAAATGACAGCGGGGCTGAGATTCCCCCAGTGAATTTTAAAACCACAAGTATCTTGGTGGAGACGAAAAGGAAAACTCTTTCGGTCTACCTTTCTGTAAAATAACCCAGAGCATTTGACTTGCAGAGCGATGCAGAAGCGTGATCTAGCCCACTGTGTGCGCTTAGCTTTTGTCCAACATGTTATGATTGCCTTGAGCACTGAATAAGAACCATTTTAAACATTTCTTTCAACATTTGCAGGCATGTTTTTTTCTTTTCTTTCAGAGCAAACGACCTTCGGTAAAATTCGACAGTAGTTTTCTTGGGAATTTGTGCTATTATAAAAATCACAATTGGTTTACTTGATCTTTGCCATCTTGCTTTACTGCAAAAAAATATACACTATATTGCCAAAAGTTTTGGGACGCCTGCCTTTACGTGCACATGAACTTTAATGACATCCCATTCTTAATCCATAGGGTTTAATATGGAGTTGGCCCACCCTTTGAAGCTATAACAGCTTCAACTTTTCTGAGAAGGCTTTCCACAAGGTTTAGGAGTGTGGTTATGGGAATTTTTGACCATTCTTCTAGAAGCACATTTGTGAGGTCAGGTCACTCATCCCAAAGGTGTTCTACCAGGTTGAGGTCAGGACTCTGTGCAGGCTAGTCAAGTTCCTCCACACCAAACTCGCTCATCCATGTCTTTATGGACCTGGCTTTGTGCACTGGTGCGCAGTCATGTTGGAACAGGAAGGGGCCATCCCCAAACTGTTCCAACAAAGTTGAGAGCATGAAATTCTCCAAAATGTCTTGGTATGCTAAAGCATTAAGAGTTCCTTTCACTGGAACTAAGGGGCCAAGCCCAACCCCTGAAAAACAACGCCACCACATAATCCCCCCTCCACCAAACTTTACACTTGGCACAATGCAGTCAGGCAAGTACCGTTCTCCTGGCAACCACCAAACCGAGACTCGTCCATCGGACAGAGAAGTGTGATTCATCACTGCAGAGAACATGTCTCCACTGCTCTAGAGTCCAGTGGTAGCGTGCTTTACACCACTGCATCTGACGCTTTGTATCGCACTTAGTGATGTAAGGCTTGGATGCAGCTGCTCGGCCATGGAAACCCATTCCATGAAGCTCTCTACACACTGTTCTCAGCATGCGCTGACCCGGCTCTGATTTTACGTGGCCTACCACTTCGTGGCTGAGTTGCTGTTGTTCCCAATTGGTTCCACTTTGTTATGATACCACAAACAGTTGACCGTGGAATATTTAGTAGTGAAGAAATTTCACAAATGGACTTATTGCACAGGTAGCAACCTATCACAGTACCACGCTTGAATTCAGTGAGCTCCTGAGAGCGACCCATTCTTTCACAAATGTTTGTAGAAGCAGTCTGCATGCCTAGTTGTTTGATTTATACACCTGTGGCCATGGAATTGATTGGAACACCTGAATTCAATGATTTGGAGGGGTGTCCCAATACTTTTGGCAATATAGTGTTCAATATGTTTAGGACAATATTTGTGAAGCCGTAACATTCTAGCTCTTGATTCACATTAGGGAAATGCACAAATTGTTATTAGAGGATTAGAATAATTAAGGTCACTTTGTTAATAAAGCCCTCTGGTTCAATACTGCATTATGAATAATCCACAGGGAAGACACTATGTTAAATTAAGCACACTGTGCTCCAACCGTGACTTAATATTTTATTATGACTTAATATTTTGCAGTACTTATGCATTCATCTTCTCTAGTAACACCCTAGCTTTTGTCAGTTGATGGCATTTTAAAACCAAGGGTAATGATAGCATTTCAATCACAAACTGTTTGCTCTTTTATGGCTCTGACTTATTTTTAACGCTAAAAGAACTCGGGTCAATAACATGATGTTCATTATTTTTGTCTGGATCTATTACATTATTCAGAAATACATTAAAAATGCAGTTCTTATATGTAATTGCTTCAATACACCTCTTCTGTGATGAGCATGATTTTAAATTTGACAATTTTATCACCATTTTATCAGCAACATAGTTTAGCAAGTCTCCTCATTTCCTGATAGCAATCACTATGTTAAACAGTCTAAATGTATTTTTATAAATATATATCGTCTGTGGAAGGTGTGAGACCATAAAATCTTAATTCATATCATATTCGATCTGAATGAAATAATACGATGTCCTACCTGCCTGTTTTTACATAGGCTACACTCGCGCACCCTGTTCACGCAGATGGAGCACCGCAAACAAACAGCAGCCACCTTTTACAGTTCCTACCAAATCAAAACTACGAGCTTATGCTGCATTCACGCCATTACTACCGTAGTTAGAGATGGCAACCCGTGACATTCTAACCAGAGCGGTTCACATCCTCATACTCTGAATTCTGCGTTTCCATATCAACAGTATCAACGCCGAAATGAATCTGCAGCAGTCAGGTACAAGCTCTCTAAGTAGTTTAAATTCATTATTATGTTATGTGCTTTGAGACATGAGGTAGTTTAATGCCGTCTCTTGTGACGCTTTGCAGAGAGCAGCTGTGTGTGTGTGTGTGTGTGCCAAGCAAGTGGCAAACTCCCCAAGTTTCTCTTGAAGCCAATACGGAAGTGACTTAAACTGCAAATCATCAACTGGCCGCTAGGGACAGGCTCCAAAAGAGAGTAGAATCTCATTGAGCCCCATGTTAAAATGGCCAACTTTACAGCAGAAAAAAACATGTTTACAGCTGGTACAAATTGTGGTTTTGGTCTATACTGCTAATTTTGCCCTTCATGACAACTCTGAGGGGGTGAATTTTTTATAACTCATCCGTTTAAATTATATTAAGCCTTAAAGTTCTGCATAATTAAGGGCGTGGTCACTTGAGTGACAGGTGAATTGCGCAGCTGTCTGTGAGCCGTCACTTTACCTCAGCTAATTTTTTCGGGATTATTTTATACAATTCTAAACTAAACAATTAGAACTAAAACTGCTCCATTTTGAAAAATTATACTTTGGACACGGGCTCATTTGTTTGTGAGATATATACGATCAAATACAGTTTTACAACATAAACGCTGCTCAGGTTGCATAATTTCTTGAAGAACAATAATGGAGAGCAGATCATTCAGAAGAAATGTGATGCAAACAATGGATAATATATCAATATTTCATGGATTTAACTCTTTTGTGGACAAAAAGTACTGTTTTTTGTTTTTCAATGGACACTCATGGACATTTTACCCAAGTGCCATGGATTGGATTCATCTCGTGATCGCTATTTCATTATAAAGGTATGAAGTCCCATTTGATTTTTCGTGTTGTCATGTGCACACCCAACACAAATTACAATTACTGGTGGTGGAGCATCTATATCATAAAAAAGACACCATAGATTGACAGTAAACATTTAGAACTTTCAAATGATATAAGTTGTTATCTTTATTAATATTTTAGATAGTATCTAAGATAGATAGATAGCTCCTTTGCCTGCTAACATGATCACGTTGTAGGCGGGTGTGGTTTCAGCAACTAGGCACCTCAGTTCCAACCACGTCCCGCCTCTTTGCCCATTTTACGTTACCCAGGAGTGACGAGCGGTGACGCGCTGCTAAGATGGCAACGGCCTCATTTTCGCTTCAAAAATGCTCTTCAGAAATCTACGGGTGATGTCACGGACAGTACGTCCATATTTTTTTACAGTCTATGGTGCCAAGCGTGCCACGAGTCCTGAAAAGTTTAGCCAAAGGGTCTCAATCGCCCCCAGGTGGCTAGAAGCAGTATAGGTCATAAACCCCGCCCCCTCCATGAAATGCATGAAATGTAGGACAAACTAAACAATCTATTTACACTTTAAACGGTTTCTGTAGACGGTTTCTGTAATTTTAGGCAGTTTTTTTTATCACGCTGGTGTTAGTTCAAGTGTTCGTTCTTTAAATAAGTTTGGCTTTAGTTTTAGTTAATTTGATGCTATAAATACGGGGGTGAGATGTCATGATTGACAGCTAAGATCGACAGCTTCTCTGAGTGAAGTAGTCACTGAGGCACCAAATGACTTTTTTTCTGGATCTTCGCAAGGAGATTGGAACTTTAACTTTTAATTACTACATTTCCATAACTGTTTATTTCACACCGTTATAATGAGTTGTTCTGAGAGTGGTGGACCTTGATATCGCGGCTCCACGCACGCTCCCTACTGCGCAGACTCGGGCTCCAAGTTCACTATGCGCAGACTCGAGACTCAAGATGTCATGGCCATATAGAGCTCCGGAGGTTGACGTAACGCAATCTAAACTCCGCTATTTTGGCAGGCCATCAGGAGAGGGTGTAGCTTTGGTATTGATAGTGGTTGAACAATTATTTAAAACCAGACTGTTTAGATCAGGAGTGTCCAAACTACGGCCCGGGAATTAATTTCAAACGGCCCCGCAGCCTGTCTATTAAAATCTATTATACGTGGCCCGCCATGCATAATTTACAAATCGTGCAGTTTCACAATGTCAACACAAGGTGGCAGTACTAGAATTTAGGCCAGGGAAACACCGCACCGCACAGGCGCGACTCATGAGCTCACAATTGTGTTTACTTGCATGAGTGTCTCGATCATACGACCACTAAACAGCCAGTGAGAAGTGTTCGAGTTCGGCGTAGAGGTCTCAGGTACAAGCTGCAAATCCCTCTGTGATTTAATTCAGTTCAAAGTCAGTTGAAACAGCGCTGACTGAATCAACAACACTAACGTGCAAATCAGGAGAAACATTGAGCCGATCCAGTTAGAATACTGTTCAACCAACTATTCAACTACAGTCGTAACACTACCTGTAACTGGTATTTTGTCAGAAATGTAGGTTAATATCTCATTTTATTTAATTTTTAATGTAGATATGTATTAAATGAGTAATTATATATATATATATATATATATATATATATATATATATATATATATAGATAGATAGATAGATATATAATAGAAAAGGAACCGGCCCCCAGATGTGTCCACAACATCGAATCTGGCCCCCTTTTAAAAAAGTTTGGACACCCCTGGTTTAGATCTTACAAACCTTACTATTTCAACATGCTGGACAGCTGCTGTGTGCCAGGATGTCAGAACAGGTGGGGGAAAGCAAAGAGGAAATAATTTTATCGTATTCCTAAGGATCCTGATAGGCAACTGAAATAGTTAACTGCAATAAAAACGTGCTAACCAACGCAACAAAACAACAGATGGTTGTATTTTTATTTTTTTATTTTTTGTCTTTTATCTCAGTATTCCTATAAGTGTTGTATAAGGGTTTTTATGTTTAATAGTAATCCAAAATTTACATGAAAAAGTTTAAAATGTGTTAAATAACTGGGCTGATATAGGCTAACGTTATATAAGAATTTTCAGTGTCCCACCGGTCACAATTGTGATTGAACATAAAACACAATTTTTTGACAAACTTTTCCATAAAAAATTCAAAAAATCATTATTGATTATTTCAAGGGGCAACTAATGACACCACATTTGGATGTTTTCATGTCTGGGAAAAATTTGGGAATAAACACGTTAAAATTTTAATGACATTTATGATGTCTGCTGTATTCACAGTGATATAACGTTAGCTATGCTGGCTACCTACAAATAAAGACAGCTAGGGTCGATTACGTTACCTAACTACACAGTTGACTTACCCTTCCAATGACGACGAAGCAGGTTTTAGTCAGCAGACTCCAAAGTTGAATATTAATCAGAAAATTAGATTGCGTCCATTTTTACTCCTCTAGGCTTTTGTAGGCTTTTAGAGAGTCTCCGGAGTAGGACGAGGGAAAGTTGATGATGTAGTCGTAGATTTCAGGATACTGCAGGTCAGAAAATCTATTCGTTCCTTTATCGTTACACATTAAAAGCACCCTGGGGGCATTATTGGGATCTGTTATGTTTAATCTATTAAGTTTTGCAATGTACAGGTCTATTTTTTTTTTTAATTAAAGTGCGCAGTGAACTCTGTTGCCTGAAACTCATGCTGGCGCATTCATTTCATATTCGCTCCCGGCAGTCACTGCCTGCCAGCATGGTGGTGTAAACAGAATGGGTCACGTGACGTCCGGAGCTCTATTGGCACATTGGCGGCTTCAGTTGCTACAATGGAAAAGAGTGAAGGTGCGTCATCCATCTTTTTTTACAGTCTATGGTGTGCCATGTATTTTTGAGTAGGCGTGGCTTTGGAGACTCTATGAAGGGAGGGTGGGATGTTATGATTTGAAAGCTAGCTCGTTATTGCTAGCCTCTCTGAAAATGTCCTATTCCATCTTTAAAAGCTACATGACATTTCTCACTAGCGAGGTAATAACAGTGCTGTTCTTGAAGCAGATAAACTTACAATTTTGCTTTTGTTGAGAGTCTGCTATCAATGGGTCAACCCTCCATTACTAGCTCTAAAAAGACGTTTTTGCAATTAGCAATGGAGGCGTGGGATGAGGTGCGTAAGAAATTAGTCCTACAGACATTTTAAGGACAAAAACTTGACAGACGTCTTGAAATACAACATTTGAACAATGTCTTGAGGTGTGGTAACTGTAGTATAAGCAAAATAACTGACTCCAGTCCGTTGAATTATTAGAAAAAAATGCACACCCGAGGTGTAACAATTTTATGGCCCATCATCAGTTATTCCTTACATAATATAAGGATGTCAGGATGATAAACAAAATGTTTACTTTTTAATGATTTATTCCTTTAATTATTAGCAAATGCATAAACATGCAACAAACAACTATACACGTTATACAAGTGAAATCTTCACCTCTAATGAGGCATTCACACAGATGTGTAGTGTGCTCCCCACTGATTGCTGGAGTGTATCGTTTAAATGTGCCATATCCAATAATTTTTTCCAATTAATGTTTGAAGAGCTCCATGCTCAAGATTTTGCCGTGCATTGTTAAACCATGTGATCTTTATCTGACTAACATTTTGTTTTCAAAAAGCCACATCTCATGTATTTTTTTTAATGCTCTACATATGGCCTTGCTGACCAACACCAAATAGAAAATACTATTTGTGGTGACGGTTTTAATATGAACTCTCTTTACTGTTAATGCCATATAAGGTTTGAATGTTTTGTTAGGAGTTTGACATTGAGTCTCTATTAGGTAGGACCCTGCACTATAAAATTTCTTTGGAGGATATATATGTGGCTGAAAAACAGTCTCTTTATACTGTTTGGAAGGCTGGTACCCCAGTACCAGCCTAATATCTTCCTTTCAAACCTCTTATAAAAGTGCAGTCTATGAATGACTTGCACATTCTGCCTGATTATTGGATAGATTCTGCTGCAAATAGATTAATAGTAGACCTATCCACAGTTCCCTCTGCAGTATATGATTGGCAGGTCGGTGTAGAAAAACCCAGTTAAAATGGTCTCGAGGGTATGAAGAGGAACTTGTTACATCCAAATTGCCAGAGGACTGCAGTTCTGCTTTGTGAGCCATGAAGCTAATGTTTATCTCTGGGCCAGACACAGTCAGCACAGTGTAATGAGCCACACAGCATTGAAATGCCCCAGAGAGGTGAACCTTAGTAATCTGATTTGATAGTTAAAAAATAGCGTTTAATTTGAGTATTTTGCATGTTCTATAAATTGTCTTAGAATTGGTAATGGAATGGAAAGAGTCATACAAGTCAACAACATTTTTATAAGTTTAAATTCTCAGATTATATCAAGTTTGTTTTGATATGGTTGAGACCCATTCAGGATGATTTGCAGACCATTAGTAAACATAATAGATGGGCATTATCACATTGGTAGGGGAATCAGCCAGTCAGTGTTGCATGTTCACATGACTTTTTGTAGGCTATTTATTCTTGACTTGTACTGCAAAAAATCTTTTACTTAAACAGTAGGACAGAGTGTGGCTTTTGACGGAGGTTTGCAGGGAGGGTGGGATCGTATGCGTTTAATGCTAGCAGGCTAACATTAGCATTTCCAGATCACCTACTGCACCTTTATTATACAGTGCTGCTTGAAAGTTTGTGAACCACTTGCAGAATCTGAAAGTGTGAATAATTTTAAAAACATAAGAGGGATCATACAAAATGCATGTCATTTTTTATTTAGTACTGAGTAAGATATTTTACATAAACAATGTTAACATAAAGTCCACAAGACAAAAATATAGCTGAATTTATAAATACGACCTCATTCAAAAGTTTATGAACCCTTGATTCTTAATACTGTGTGTGATTACCTGGATGATCCACGACTGTTTTTATGTTTTGTGATGGTTGTTCATGAGTCCCTTGTTTGTCCTGAGCAGGTAAACTGCCCAATATTCTTCAGAAAAATCCTCCAGGTCCCCAAAATTCTACAGATTTCCAGCATCTTTTGCGTATTTGAACCATTTCCAGCAGTGACTGTCACTGCATGATTTTGAGATCCATCTTTTCACACTGAGGACAAGTGAGGGACTCAAACACAACTATTAAAAAAGGTTCAAACATTCACTGATGCTCCAAAAGGAAACATGATGCATTAAGAGCTGGGGGGTGAAAACCTTTTGAATTTGAAGATCAAGGAATATTGTACTTGTCTTCTGGCAAACATTTAAGTGTCTTCTGTTGCTTCAGAAGGGGAGTACTAAATGAAAAAAGAAAAGAAAAAGATATTTAAACAAAATAAGAAAAATTTGGACATCTTCATCCTGTTCAAAAGTTTTCACCCCTGACTCTTAATGCATCGTGTTTTCTCCTGAGCATCAGTGAATGTTTGAACCTTTTTTAATAGTTGTGTTTGAGTCCTCAGTGTGAAAAGATGGATCTGAGAATCATACAGTCACTGCTTGAAAGGGTTCAAATACGCAAAAGATGCTGGAAATCTGAAGAATTTTCGGAACCTGGAGGATTTTTCTGAAGAATATTGGGCAGTTTATTGGGCTCAGGACAAAGGACTCATTACAACCATCACAAAACAAACAAACAAACAAAAAAACGGTCATAGATCATCCAGGTAACCACACACAGTATTAAGAATCAAGGGTTCATAAACTTTTGAGCAGGTTGTTTTTATAAATTCAGCAAATTTTTTGTCTTGTGGACCATATGTAAACATTTTTTATGTAACATCTTACTCAGGACAGTACTAAATAAAAAAAGTAACATGCATATTGTATGATCTCTCTTATTTTGTTAAAATTATTCACATTTTCACAGATTCTGCAAGGAGTTCACAAACTTTCAAGCAGCACTGTATATAATTATAAAATATTTAAGTTTAGTTTTCTTGCCACCATTTTTTTCTTGTTTTAAGCATTAATTTTGTAAGATAATAGAGAAACATAATACAAACGTTCTACAAAAGTCTCTCAAGTAAATATTATTATTATTATTTTTTTAGGATGTTTAGATTAATCAGTATTTAATCTGGTTTTTGTGCAAGATATTACATTTTCTGAGAATATATCATCACCACCAGTGTTGGAGGTAACGCATTACAAGTAACTTGAGTTATGTTGTCGGATTACTTTTTTCAAGTAGCTAGTAAAGTAACTCATTACTTGTAAATTTTAAGTTGCTTTTTCAAATAAGTAACGCATTTGTTTTCCGATGTATTGACTGACGCTTCTCCTGTCCCTGTGTTGAGAGAAATCGAGAGTAAGTGCAGAGGCGTTGTGTGTAAACATGACGGTTATTGTAGTTCTAGACTAAATGTGAGCATTTACTCATCTCACTTGCACAAAAACAGATTCAGTATTCAGCAAAATGAATAAAAACAGTGAAATGCAATCTCAGAATATTGCACCAACCTGCAATAATTAAATATATTAAATTAAACAAATATACATCATGTATTTAATCTCACTTTATTAATCAATGCTTTTTCTTTGCTGCTGACCTTTGATGATCCAGTTCAACCACTCTTATAAGCAAAAATGACTTTAGAAAAACATCACATTTGTGATCAGCCTGAAGATTATTCATTTCACTTTTTGTGTAAAAGGGCCTTAACATTTGCCAAAAATAGAACTTTTTTGTTGTTATTAAAAAACAAACAAGAAAGCCCTGCCCAGGTAAGGAAAAAGTAATGCAAAAGTAAAATAACACATCACTTTACATAAAAAGTAACTAAGTAATGTAATTAGTTACTTTATTAGGGAGTAACGCAATATTGTAATGCATTACTTTTAAAAGTAACTTTCCCCAACACGATCACCACATTATCAAATTATTTTATATATATATATATATATCATAAACGTCTTGTTTTAGGATGTTTTTTTTTTTTTTAACAAGAAAATAGGACAAAATACTGATGTAGAAAAGTTTTAACACAATTTCACTAGAACTTGCAGGCTGCATTGCTGCCCAGGGAATGCATTTCAAACCCTGTTGTGCTCTCTTTGAGGGTAGACACACCTTTTGATGGACATCGGAGTGATGGCTCCACTCTCTGAATGTTATCTGCTTTGACCAAATCTGTTGAGCAGACTGTAAAGTGCACTTTCAATTCCTCAGAGCCATTGTTCCCTGTCCCACAAAACGTTGTTATTGCAGCCTCGTTTTGAAGCAGAATCTTGACTCGAATAAAATAGATCTATTTTTTTCTAATATACTGGTTTATTCTTGAGGTTTTTCAGGCACAATCTCCACTACTGACAAGCCAGGACATTTACTGCCTTTACTTTCCATGAACTGAGAATGGAGTATCGTTGCGCTAAATGTCTTTATTTACTCATCACTGTCACTGCTAACTACTGGCCTAAAAAACAGTGCAAAACTTCAGAATGTGTGTAAAACCTTTTGCCGGCAGGTCTAGTCTTCAGATCATATTGTAGGTCTAATATTGATTTTTTTTCTTTCTTAAAATAGTCATTGACCAGCGAGCAATAGGTAATTATCCTGCTATTCAAATGACAAGAAGCTCAACAATGTTCATTTAAAATGACCCTTTGTGACAGAACATTTCTCTAATTAATATTATGCAAATACAAGAGTACATATGGCATTGGAAAGAATGGTAAAGTAATTATGGATTATGATGTTTGAAGATACATAAAACTAATTTCCTTATGCAAATTAATCCAATTAAAAATACCTAACCTTTCTTACAATCTCAGTCTTTAATTTGAATATGAATACTCTATACTTCACTCCTAAAATTAGTTAATGAACTCCGAAACAGTAACTTAGAGGTTGGAATTTGCAATACAGTAGATGAAAAAATTAGCTTGAAAGATTTTATTGCAGTGTTGCCACGGCACACTCTTGTGTATCTTATTTTATGAAACTAGGCTTTATGAAACTCACAGAATACTGAAAATGCAACTATGGTTATATGTGTATCAAGGGACACACTAAGTATGCTCTGTGAACCCTCTTCTTCCGCTGCCTGACTCTGAAATGTCCTGTTTATGATTACCTCGAAAGCCCTCCAATCAGTGTACATTGTTACTTGGTCATCAGTTTAAAAAAAACAAAAAACTCTCAAGTACAACAAACACTTCGGTCCACCCCAGTATAGCACAGTTCAAAAATACAAATGAATAATTAATACACTGATCAGTCCAGCATAAAAAAGGGCCAAAATCAAAAGCTAAAAATGTTTGTTTGTAATCACCGACCCTTACACTGATTGCAGATGTCACTTATGTACATTGATTTCAATCAAAAAGGTTGTTTAGGTCATCTAACTTTTGACATGTAGGTCAACTGGTTTTGCTTTTGGACAAAAAGTTTTACACGGTGATGACCAAAACAGAACCAAAATTATTTATCATACAAATATAAATAAAAATGTAGGGTAAGCCTCAGAGTAAAAACAAGAGGTAATTGTGCCTTTATTTCCTGTAATTGTGAGTTTGGTAACACTTTACAATAAAGTCTCATTAGTTAAAGTGTTAGTTCACCCAAAAATGCAAATTCTGTCATTTATTAGTCACCCTCATTTTGTTCCACACCCGTAAGACCTTCGTTCATCTTCGAAACACAAATTAAGATATTTTTGATAAAATCCGATGGCTCAGTGAGGCCTGCATTGCCAGCAAGATTATTTTCTTTTTCAATGCCCAGAAAGCTACTAAAGACATATTTAAAGCAGTTCATGTGACTACAGTGGTTCAACCTTAATATTATAAAGCGACGAGAATACTTTTTGTGCACCAAAAAAAAAAAAAAAAAAAATAGCGACTTTATTCAATAATATCTAGTGATGGGTGATTTCAAAACACTGCTTCATGAAGCTTCAAAGCTTTATGAAACTTTTAAATCAGTGGTTCGGAGCGTGTATCAAACTGCCAAAGTCACGTGAACTATTGAAATTTCGAAACACTAATGACATAACAAAGCCTCGTTTACTGAAATCATACAATTTTGGCGCTCTGAACCACTGATTCGAAACAAAAGATTCGTAAAGCTTAGAAGCTTAACGAAGCAGGGTTTTGCAGTGTTTCTCGTCGCTTCATAACATTAAGGTTGAACCACTGTAGTCACGCTGACCATTTCAACCATGTTTTTAACTACCTTTTTGGACATCAAAAGGTGCAATGACGTTGCTGCTTATGTGTGGTTCACCCAAAAATAAAGATATTTTTGTCATTAATTACTCACCCTCATGTCGTTCCAAGGCCGTAAGACTTTCGTTCATCTTCGGAACACAAATTTAGATCTTTTTGATGAAATCTGAGAGTTTTCTGTCCCTCCACTGACAGCCTATGCAACTACCATTTTCAAGCCCCAGAAAGGTAGTAAAGACATTATAAAAAGTTATCCATGTGACTCCTGTGGTTTAACCTCAGTTTTATGAAGCGACGTGAGTGCTTTGTTTGTGCGAAAAAACATAATTTATTTACTTTATTTACAAAATATTAATCTCCAATGTTGTTACATAATGTTGTTATAGCAATTTTAATTTTATTGTGAATAATTGTGAGTTCATATTTCATAATGTCACTGGATCATAATTTATTTTACCTTGTTGTTTTGTTCATGCTTGTTGAGGATGAAGTTTTTGTGTAGAGTTTGATTGGCTGCTCTGCCTTCATTGTCAACAACAAGATATGGGAAGCACTTTCCTTTTCCACAAGTTGATAAACCTTTTTATCTACTTAAATTTAAAATGGTTTTGTCCCTGCTGTCTGAGAACAGATTGGAACCCAGTTGATAACCACAGATCTAGGTAATGTTCTTAAAACTTTTTTTTTTCAAGTTTTGAAGCTGGTCAGTTGACAGGACAGGGTTATCCTTCAGTGTGTACTTTTGAGAATTTTTCAGTATTAACAGAGCACCGTTAAATCAATACTCACAGCAAGAACATTTGCGTATGTCTTGTGCTTGCCTCTTCAGCACAGAGAAGACTGCAACACCAGCATTCAATAGATCATCCTTTGCACATCCATAAAAATACCCCTACAGGCGAAACCCATTCAGAAGCATCATATAAATTAAACAAAAGCTAATTAGCAAAGCGGTAAATAAAATGCATTATGTATTTTGTTATAAAACTGTGCTGTTTTATATCTACACGAGTTGGACAACTGCTTTCTTGAATGTCTTGAACAGCAAGAAAACACAAATAAAGGCAATAAATACCACAATGCCTTTGATGTTGACAGATTTCTCAAAATATATAACAGATATTTCATTCAGTCAATCTTGAAAGAGAAGCTGACAGGATCATAAAGGATCATCACGATCAGGCATGGAGGTTTATTTTATTCTATCAGAGAATGACTCACTGTATCTGCCAGAGTGCTGCACTTTAATACAACACTGCAGTTAGCAGGAGAAAAAAAAATGGTAAAATGTTTGCGTTTCACTAGGCAATGAATAGATGGTCTAGTTTATCACTAAGACTGTCATCATGACTGTAGCAAATGCCTTCCTAGAACACACGCACATTTATATGTTCGTCGGTGTACAAAAAAGAAAGTGCTTTTTCACCAATGTGACTTACAGGAAATGACGTGCAATTACAAGTACAATTGTCACACTATTACTAATGAAATCATATTGTCTTTTAAAATGTAGTTAGCTACCATCTAAGATATCTTTGAACCATGGAACCTCATAATGAACCACTACAAAATTTGAATGCACTACAAAAGATACACAATTTATTTCAGTAGAGTATGATGTTAGCTTGTTGCTAAGCTAATAGAACAACACCGAGTTCACGCTATGTCGTAACCGTAATTATGAGATGACAACACGTGATGCTCTACTCAGAGCTGTTTACGTCCTCAGACTTGGAAGTATGCATTTCTATGGCAACACTATCAATGCCAAATTGAGTCTGCAGCAGTCACATGGTACAGTCGGAACTCTCAAAAAGTTGTAATTACGAGTTCTACAAGTACGTGAATGCTTTTTACAAGTCATAATCTCGTAGTTATGTAATTGCTTTCTATTTGACTAAAACAAGTTATTATAAGACTGCTTAATTAAATTACACTCAAAACATGAATTGTTTTCGGCTTGTACAATTTACTTAAAATGAGCAAATGCAGCACAATACTTAATTTCTTTTCAAATTTAATTTAATTGCATTCACTTTATTTTGTAAAAAGGTTTACTTTGGTTAGTTCACCCAAAAATGAAAATTCTGTCATTAATTACTCACCCTCATGTCGTTCCACACTTTTAAGACTTTCGTTCATCTTCGGAACACAAATGAAGATGTTTTTGATGAAATCTGAGAGCTTTCTGTCCCTCCATAGACAGCTATGCAAACATACAGCTGACTGCATCACATAAGTATCGCTGCGCCATTGAGTGTCTTAGCAACCACTCTTAGCAACGTAAACATATGTTTGTTCTCTATTGATTTTGTTCATTGAAGCTTACTTCATTATGTAGAAGAGTATTGTGAGAGAGATATCAAGTGACCAAGTGTCTTACCTGCATTCAGATTTAGCATTTTCCTTCAGGTCAGTCCTATGTTCATAATAAAAAATCAGTTTGAATGTCTGCTGCGATGTTGTCCTTTTAACATTTAATGGGTTTTCCCGTGTCCTGCTGACACTGACAGCGCTAGTCAAAGCATTTGTCATTTGCGTCTTGTTCCGTGTTCACAACAAGTTTCAATGTAAAAGTCTTTATGACTAAGTGACTCCATGCTGCTATCTAATGGCATAATAAATGTAACTTCTGTTGCTGTTCATGGTCAGGGACTATTTTTTCCAGCAGAAGGAAAGCTTTTAATGATTTTACTTCACGAAAGTTCCATTGATACATATTTTTTGGCTTTAATATTCTCATTGTGTGGTAACCGTTTTATAAAAACAATAAGCCCTGTGAAGCCATGGTTTACAGTGAATTTATAACAGCTAAGGGGGTTTTAACAACACCCTTAGCTGTTATAAATTCACTGTAAAACACGACTTCTTGGGGCTTATTGCTTTAGTTACCCCCTCGTTGCTGAGAAATATAATGTAGTGAAGCTATTTTGTTAATGGCGTGGATAAGTTTCTGTGATCCTGAATGTTTCTGTGTGTGCGCAGCGCAATCTACATGGTACAAATAGATATATGATATTATCTATAACGAATAGAGTTTTAGCATTGTTTAAAATCAACGTTTTTCAACGTCACAACTCTGTATGACCTAAAATTACAAGTTTTCCACTTATAAATGCAACTTCGCTTGGTGATTCGTAACTCTTAATTAGAATATTTCCGACTCCACCTGAAGGGCACATTACTCAGTTCCACTGCACAAGGTATTTGATTTGAGTTATTTTGTAACTGCAATTCAATACCAAATCATATTGAATTAAACTACTTACCTACCTTTTGGAAAAGCCTTTCACGTTGGGAATGTACCTGAATGAATAAGTGATCTGTAAGTGATCTTATATATGTTTTACATTTATGCATTCATGCATTTTGCAGATGCTTTTATCCTGAGGAACTTGTTAGTGTATTCAAAGCATACATTTGTTTCAGGTTTTATATTCCCTGGGATTCGAACCCATGACCTTGGTGATGCAACTCCTAGTTTTTCTGAAAAACCTGTTTACATGCACCGCAGAATCACATTTAATCAGGCTTTCTGACAGGGTATCTGAAGAGAGAGGTCCCCAGACAGAGTGAACTGTTCTTTCTACATAGCGATATTTTTAATAGAGAACTCTGTAAACAAGGATGATCTGAAACGGTGATTTGAAACAGCCCAGAATGCTTTGTGTTTTTGATGCATGCCTCCACATCTATCGTGGAGGCCTGATAAATTGCTTAATGCCTTTTAAATCTGCCACTGCCATTGCACTGATACCATTGAGCTAGAGGAAATGTGTGGCACCCCAGTATGAGGAATTTATGAGTTTTGTCAGCATTCATTACGGCCATAGCCTCAAGGCAAAACAAAGGGAATTCAACTGTCTTGGCTCTCTGTTCCTCCTGTGGTTCCCCGGAGAGTTCAATGGCACACAGCGGTCAACCTGCGCACACAAACACACACACATACACAGTTTCACCAGTGGATAGGATTTGCGGTTCAGTGCTCTTATGTGCTACAGGGATCAGGCTGAGCTGTGACCAGCCTGCACTACAGGGAAGCTTCAATCATCCAATATACCATCTCTCACATTTCCTTGTTTTGTATGATTTATGTTGGACCTAGAAAGATGGAAAAATCCTTAGAAAACCAACTGTCTGAATGGACTCTTTTCTTAAAGAGATCTCAAAATGTCAGAGTGCCGGAAGAGTTAGGGATGCGCAATATAGCCTAGTGGTATACTACATCGGTTATCAACCAATATAATAGATTTTTTTTTTTTTTTTTTCTGTATCAAATATACTGTACTACCCTAACGAAAGCCACATTTTTAACACTTTTTACTGTACCAGTCTTTTTTTATGGACCCTTGAACTTGTCAAATAGGACAATGCAAACAGCCGTATTGCGCCATCAGCCCATTTCACAGCGCGGTTTCTCGGCCGTCACAGAGGATGCAATGCATTAAAGCGGACTGTTATATTAGAGGTATACTGCCCTAAAAAAAGCCATCAAAAGATCTTTATTAATTCATGCACATCCATAATCTTGTTTTCTTCATAGTAAAATGGCGTGAGCAAGCAAAAAATTCCTCTGCGCACATAAAAAGTTTCTTGGGCGCTTGCAGTAGTTTCGTGTACACGTGAAAGTCTGTATACTTTTTATTTCTGCAAAGGTCCCTTTACTGGCTCTATGGAGACTAATACCGGATGATATATTGCTTCCTGTATTTTTTACAACTTATAACTGTATATAATTAAGTAATGTAAACTACCAAAATCTGCTTTTACCTTGAAATACACAGATAACCAGGACTTAAAATTAACTTTTTTGCTCACCAGCTACTGTGGCTCCAAAGTTACTACCCAGTAGTGTTGACAAAAGTACCGACTTTGATACCAAGTCGATATTAACATTTTAAAAATGTGAAACTTTGAGTACTGTTGAGCGGATTCTTAAATACCTCTGATTGGCCATTGTGTTTACATGCTCAACAGATACACTGTGTTCCAAATTATTATGCAAGTGACATATCAGTAGGATTTCAGTACAATAAACATTCAGATTTTAGTTTTTCTAAGAAAGTGTTTGTTTGTTCATTTATCCATGTCTTTTTAGATAACTGGTATCAATCTCAGACAAAATAATTTGCCAGGTCTACTTAGGTAAATGGAAACCCTATACTTAGAGGTTGTTCCACATTATTAAGCAAGTCACAGTTCTCATGCAATATGGGGAGGAAGAAAGATCTTTCTGAAGATGAAAAGCATGAAATGGTGCAATGTTGTGCAAAAGGCATGAAAACAACTAATGTGTGAAAACTGAATGCAGATCATAAGATTTGTGAGTGATTTGGAGCACAGCAGAACTCGGTCAGATAAAGATGACAGTTTTACTGCTGTGGTGTTTTTTGCAGCATGGGATAGTGCATAGTGTATTGTATTTCAGAAGGCACTATCCTTCTTTTTATACCATAGTTGAAAATGGCCAGTTATAAACTCCACATATCTTGATGAAGTCATTTTGACACCTTAAAGGGACCTTCCATCTCACTTCCCAATATTCCAGCCCAAATCATCACCCGCCAGCTCCCTGCTGACGTCAAAGTCTTGTTGGAACGTGGTGGCCATTCACCAACCATCCAGAAATCCATCCATTTAGACCATCCATTGTAGTACATTCGTCAGTGAATAAAACTATTTAAAAATGAGTCTTCATGTATTTCTAAACCCACTGTAAATGTTTCTCTTTGTGAGGTTTGGTTAGGGGTGGCTGAGATGCATCTTTACGCACAACTGCCAGCCAACATGGAGAGGTTCTCAAGACTCCAGAGATACAAGGAGCTTCAAATACCTGTTTGCTGCTCAGCACTGGCTTTTTTTATATAATTGCCCTTTTAATACATTTAATTTTTTGACAGGAACTTTCCTTAATAAGCCTTTATCTGACCGAGTTCTGCTGTGCTCTAAATCACTCACAAATCTTATGATAGTTCAATAATCTCCATTCAGTTTTCACACCATATTAGTTATTTTCATGCCTTTTGCACAATTTTGCACAATTTCATGCTTTTCATCTTCAGAAAGAGCTTTCTTCCTCCTCATATTGCATGAGAACTGTGACTTGCTTAATAATGTGGAACAACCTCTAATAAAGGCATCTTTACACAGAAAAAGCGGCACAGAAGCCAACTCTGAAGCGGCATAAAATCACAAAAATGTGCATTTACACAGACTGTTTAAAGTTCCACTGAAGTGGCATAAATGCATTTACACAGGAATTAAAATCGCGGGAAACAATGCTTTGAACATACGTATTTTAAAACTAACAGTTTTAACAAAATTAATTTAAAAATAATTAAATCATAAACAATGAAATATAACTCGAAATAAAAAAATAAGAAATTTTGAAGTAATTTCCTCTGCGTGCTATATCTCACGCTTTGATGTTTGTCATAATTCTGTAGTACTGATAGTTATTTTCTATTTCTTAATAAAAATTGTTACAGTTGGAACGATGCTACAAAAAAAATATTCATTATTACACCGGGTAGATCACAACAGGATTAAATTTTTGGTAACACTTCATTTTAGGGTCTTTTAACTAGTTGCTTATTAGCATGCATATTACTAGAATATTGGCTGTTTATTAGTAATTAATAAGCACATATTAATGCCTTATTCTGCATGACCTTATTCTACATTCTTAATCCTACCCAATTCCTAAACTTAACAACTACCTTACTAACTATTAATAAGCAGTAAATTAGGAGTTTATTGAGGGAAAAATCATTGTTAATAGTGAATACATGTTCCCTATACTAAAGTGTTACCAAATTTTTTTTTTTTTTTTTTTTTTTTTCAAAGAGCCAGAAACAACAACATGATGCTAGCATTTGCGTGTCAGGCAGGACAGTAGATGTCACCACTCACCAGACCGTCGTGTGTGGGTGAAATATCGTCCTCAAATACATGACTTTTGGAATATAATATAACAATGCACAATCACAGTGACGCTGATTGTGTTAAGCATTTACCGTATCTAAGAGAAATGTAGCAGCGCGTTGATCTGACAGTCATAGGAAGATTACAAACGGCGAAAGCCAATTGATGACACACAACGATTCTCTGCTGTTATTTTGGTGGTTTGCTTCACGATGTGAGTACAGGACTCTTTTACTTCAATGCCCCTTGTTGGTAGACATTATTTTTATTATTTGACCTATATGTTTCGTCTCCTGCTTCTTGAATCTCGCGCCGCCTGAGCTGACTGGAATGCTTTTGGTTGTCATGACAATGACGTAGTTTAGGGCGGCTATATTTCGCGTTCATTTACACTGAACCATAACAGTATCAGAGTCGCCTTTGATACTAGGGGCTGAGGTGGGTCAGACCCGGCGTATTTTAGGTCTTCTTTAATGCGGCATTGCGTCTTTACACTGAATTCTGAGCAGATACAGACCCGCTTCAGAGCAGCCATAAATCGGCTGTGTAAAGATTAGTTTATTATTTCAGATGCCTTTTTAAAAGACTAAAATTTAAAAATGTATACATTGTAAAATTCAACCCGCCAAAGTGGTTAGTAGGAGAGACTACGTTACACACCACTGCTGAAATCCACCCGCATTTGGAGGGTTGGCGGGTGTTAATGTCAAGCCCTGCAGATAACCACCGTGATAACACAGGTGGTCCAGTAAAAAGCCACGTGATGAATCAAATTCACTGCAAGTGGCCTGTTCATAAAACATGTCCAGTAGTCATATATAGACAGTGCCCAGGGTCATACACACAAAGACAAAACACCTGCAGGGTAGCATGTGCACCAAAATAATGCAATAAATACTAACTAAATAACATAAAATTTAACATAAAACACCCTAATGTACATGACTGATAACAAAATTGAGAAGAAATAAATAAAATATATGCACAGTTACTTCTGGGATTGTCCTTTTATTGCTTTTCACTGTAAATAATATGGTAATTCATATTTTTTATTTTATTTGCGAAAACCATAACTTTGATAGTATTTTGCAGTAAAATTACATATGATGCGATGTTCAACCATTTACAGTTTTTCACTGTATATGGTTATGTAACAGTTAACCAGGCTATACTGTCTTTTGTCTTTTTTTTTAAATGACAAACTTTTCATACAGTGTACCTTTGCCATCACCTAATGCTCACATTAAGTTGATCTTTAAAAATTGAATCTCAAAATATAAATTTTCATACTGTACTTTATAATGTTGTGATGCCTAAATTGACTTTAAAATGAAAAACACTTAAAATTATTAACTTTTAGTTCTTTTTAATTTATTTACACAGTGGAGAATATTAATAACTGAAATCTTATACATTTAAAGTTGGTTATCAGTCATAAAATAAAAATAATTATTGGCCATAATTTTAATATTGATGTAAGGTATGTGACACCAACATTCAATAATCCATTAAATGAATTATTAATAATTATTGGAAAAAAACAATTAATCTGAATTCATATGGGACATTAGCATAACTGTATGCTGTTTACGGTCGCCAAACAAAGTAACAACTCTACACATAGAATTCAGAGTCTGAACACTCTTCTTTATAAACTAGACAGATCCTGAGCAAGCCTTTTACAGTGATGTAAACTGAAATGTATTGATTAAAAATGAAGCCTGGGGATGCAAAAACACCGAGTCACATACAACAGCTCAGACAGGTACTACCCAAAGCTTGTTATCATGCTGTTACACAATAACTCGCTGCAGAATTTGCTACCTTTAAGAATGTTAAAGTTGGCAGCCTGCCACGGATAATGATATCAAAAGTGAATTTGATGCGTGGAATTCAATCGTTGCAAAGAAAACTCGCTGGGAGATTAAAATTAGGTTCTAAATGCTATCTGTGGCTGCCTTAGAATGAGGATTGACATGAAACACTCAGAAAAAAGATGCAAATAGATTGAGCAATTAGATGGCATTCTGTCTGCTCGGTTACTGGTACTGCCATGGCAATACAGACAGGGCAGATAATGCACTACACTGTTCCAATCCCTGCACTTCTCTACTGTAATTTTCTGTTTATTTTTCCCTGGTTTCCTTTTTCTACACTGCTACAACTAGCACACAGCTATATGCTGCCATTCTTTAGTTAAGAATTCGATTACACTCAGCATTTAAACAGAGAAGTCTAGGCTTTGGTCTCTCAGGTCTGCTATGAATAGGGCTATTGATATGGATAGCTTCGCCTCTCTTTGGTGTTCCAGAGAAAAATGTGTATTTGTCAATGTAATTAATGAGTCCGCCAGTTCATAATTCTTGATAGTGACTGCTGAGTAAAAAGAAACCATAAACGAACAAAAAAAAAAAAGAATGTTTTTGTTGCAACCTTGAGCTACACTTGATTAAATTAGTGCTTGTATAGAACTGGATGTGGAACAAAAACATTTTGACTGGAATAGAGCTACAAATCACTGTAACAACTTGCAAAATTTTGGATTTTTTTTAACAAAAGTGTTTCCCCATCCTCTTAAAAACTGTACCATGCTATAGTGACAGTATCTAATTGAAATAGTACTTGGTATTTTCTTCTAGTTGGCATACCATGATTCTGAATGATTATCATAAATACATTATACCATGCTTTTTACATGGTACTCCAAGGTATATCAGGGACTACCATGGTATTACATCCAACCATGTCCACAACCAAGTTATTCGCTGAAAAAGCTGGTTTGGGTTTTGTTTACAGTTTTCTTCTAGTTATAAATACCGAAAGCTTGTGGTTCAGTAGGTTTTCTTTTTAGGGTAATATTTTAATCAATTATTTTGTGAGCCTTGTGGAGTAATGTTAAAATTTTGTGGCTCATGTTAGAGTGAAATAAATTACTAACTAGAACTACTAAATAATTTTAATGAACAACATGTGCTTAAATGGATAGTTCACCCAAAAATGAAAATTATCCCATGATTTACTCACCCTCAAGCCATCCTAAGTGTATATGATAGGCCTTCTGAAGCAAAGTGATGGATTTTTGTAAGAAAAATATCCATGTTTAAAACTTCATAAGCTAAAATAGCTATTCTCTGCGCTTCTGCGTTCGTCATTGCATCATACATCGGGTCAGAGGTTACAAATCGATGCGCTCACTACATCACTAAATCACTTTGCTTCAGAAGACCTTTATTAACCCCCTAGAGCCATATTTTTTGGGCTTCAAAATCTGGCCCCCTATTCAGTACCATTATAAATCTTGGAAGAGCCAAAATATTTTTGAATATATCTCCGATTTTGTTCATCTGAAAGAAGATAGTCATATACACCTAGGATGGCTTGAGGTTGAGTAAATCATGGGACAATTTTCATTTTTAGGTGAACTTTTCCTTTAATATGTAATTATTTTGTGGATGGATGCATTTCATTGGGCTTCAAAATCTGGACCCCTATTCAGTACCATTATAAAGCTTGGAAGAGCCAAGATATTTTTGAATATATCTCAGATTGTGTTCGTCTGAAAGAAGATTTATTTCTCAGATAACATTCACACTTAGGATGGCTTGAGGTTGAGTAAATCATGGGATAATTTTCATTTTTGGGTGAACTAACCCTTTAATATGTATATTTTGTGGAGTCATATGCACATAGTTATTTATATTGGTATTGCAATTTATTGTAGTAATATTTATGCAAATTGTAATGCAGACTGTTAAAAAATTGTAAAATTTAGTTAGACCAACAGTCAGCTCAAGCAAAGGATGTGAAAAGCAGGATCCATTTTGCATTTTGCTAACTTAAGATGACTGACGGGTTAATGCAGTAGAATGCAACAAAATGATTGCACTCATAAATCACTACAAATACTCATGCACAGATGGATGAGTATTCGGTGTGATTTATGGGTGGGCAGCTGGACAACTGCAATGACATCACTATATTTTGCAGTGTCACTTAGGCCTATATTATTCTTCTTTTTATAAAGGTTTCTATATTTATTATGTCTGGATCTATACTTCAAATAGTTTTTTGTCTGAACATGCCATATGTAAGATATATTGGTGAGGAGGAGCTAATGAAAATCGTTTAAATCCTAGTCACCTCTGATAGTGGGTTGCGTTAAGGCTGCTCTCCCTCGCTTATGAACACAGGGGGCGCTGTTTTATTTAGAATGCGATAGACTAGAGACTGGCTTGATTCACAAAAACCTTTTGACCAGTTTATTCGTTATGTTAAAAAAACGCACAAAAATGAAAATATTGTAAATCCTTTCTAAGATTTTTTTTATAGTGTTTTACTCACTTTGGAGATTATTATGAGCACGATAGATAGATAGATAGATAGATAGATAGATAGATAGATTAAGTAGCATATGGGATAACTCAATAAAAGTAATATTTCGCTTAATGTGAATAAAACGGACACTTTCTGTAGGCTAATTGACAGATAACATGTTAGCAGAAGAATCGCATACTTTGTCTGCTCGCGCTCGTTTGTGTGTGTGCGTGCGCGCGCGCGTGTTTACTCCCTCCCAATTCTCCGCATCTCATGATCCTGTGAGCGTCTCTAGGTGATTTAGCGTCGCCAGTCCGAAGCAGGTGTTCAACATGGCGATCTCGGGACTCGGATCTCACTCTATTTCACTCTTTTTCTGCGTGGTTTTAGCAACATTTCTGCATAAAGGTAAGACAAGCGGATCATGTATGAAAGCTTGTGTTTAGTATCGAAGCGAGAGCAGTGTGTAAACAACATATGTAATACTTGCGCACGTCCCTGATGCTGTGCAAAGCGCTCATAGTTTACCTGCAACAGTCTGCATGGAAAAAGCTTTCACATGAAGAGTTCTTTAGCGGCACGTTTTGCTGTTCTGAATGGTGTTTTTGTTTGTTTAGCTGAAGAAAAGTACTGTCCAGATGCTGTACAGTAGGCTAACCCAGTGCTGCTGATGAGAGGGATGCAAGTCCTTATCACACAGCCCAGAAGTCAATACATGCTGGTGATCTGAAAACGAGTATAGGATTAAACGAGTATAGGGTGTTCTTATGTATTTAATACACATGTGTAATGTAGATTTTAAACGAGTAACGCGCACATTGCAGAGTAACACACACTTGCATCGACTTTATGGAGTGACAGCGGCATTGCGCGCACTTGTCTAATGTTTCTATAAACATACCGGCCATCTTCAGTTCTTTGTGTGATCTTATACGTATATTGTCATTTTACCTATTTGGCTAATGTTGCGTTGGTGTTGTTAAAAAGACTGTTTTCGGCTTAAGGTAGTTTTCCAGCCTTACATGGGAAACGCTCCTCTGTTAGAGCACGCTGTGAGATTCGCTTATGGCAAGCTGTTTTAACATTTATCACTAATAGCTACTAGCTAGCTCCACTTTAATGTTACTAGCAGGCCTGCTTATTTTAATTACTACTAATCCAATGGTGACTACTATCTTTTTTTTAATGGTACAGCTATTCATTAGATACTACCAGGAAGTGAGGGAGTGGAAAAATCAAGTGTAATACCAGTTTATTCTGACCTTTGTCTAATTGACAGATTTTTATTTTTTTATTTTTTTTGACAGGTTTCTTTTTCTTATCTCTTTCTATAACAAATGATATGCACTGCTGAACAATAACCAATAATGTTTAATGTTCTATAATATTTTTATTATATTTTCCTAATGACAATTTTATAATTGGTTTATGGAGACTTCCTATGAACACTTGTGCATTAAGGTTTTATACACTGTTTAAAAAATGTGTTTTTTTAAAGCCACTTTAACACTTAATAAGGCTTTTTATGACAGAATAATTCAGAAAATGTATTTTATAATTTCTACTGTAATAAGGGGTATGTCATTATACCTGCATATATACTTTATTGTTATGAAAATACCCCGGGATAGCTTGAAAAACACACATAAACCATATATTGTTGCAATAATGTGGTTATTGTATTCACGTTTTTATTCAGCTACGGCGATAAATGGATGCCTTTGTCTAGGGCTGCTCTAGTAAAGTAGCCCAAATATTTCATCATTATTGAGATCTGTCATATCACCCTGAAGCCCAAGACTGGTTTCCCACTGAAGCTAAGCAGGGTTGAGCCTGGTTAGTACCTGGATGGGAGACCTCCTGGGAAAACCAGCTTGCTATACAGTGCTTGTTACACTATACTATAACAAGCACTGTCCTTTGAACAAGATGTTAGGTCCTGACCGAGGTCCTGACTCTCTGTGGTCATTAAAAAGCCCATGGCACTTCTCGTAAAGAGTAGGGGTGAAACCCTGGTGTCCTGGCCAGATTCCCTTCATTGGCTTTTATCAATCATGGCCTCCTGATAATTCCCATCCTTTGATTTGGCTCTATCACTGTCTCTCTCCACTATCCACCTGTAGCTGGTGTGTGGTGAGCGCACTGGCACCGTTGTTCTGTGGCTGCAGTCGCATCATCTAAATGGATGCTGCACACTGGTGGTGGTTGAGGAGAGACCCTTCTTCACTTCTGACTAGGTTTTGTTAGTTTTACTATTAACTGTTTATTATGTAGTACTTTTTTCTTAGTAAGCCTACTGGTACCATAGTTATCTAAATAGATAAAAGCATCTATTCTGGTTTTACTAGTATGCATTTATTAGACACTAATACCAATGTTTATTAGGGCTGCATGATTTTCACGATTAAACCGCACACGATTTGGCAAAGGCTGCGATTATTTTATGTGCAGCTTGTCAGAGCTGTACGGCTCTGTGATCAGTAGGAAATGCTTCTCCATCTGAAAGCCAGAGGGTGCTCTTGCACAGAAACTCTAAATATGCCCTGCCGCAGAAGAAGATAACACGTGTCATATCGCTGTAGCTGAATAAACAGAAGATTGAAATGCTTTGATTGATTAAACATGACTAATAAACACACGGCTGCCTTATTCTGTGTAAGAAGCCACATCATCTCACAGAAGGATGCTCAACTGTGGTTATGAAGGAAGTTTGGAGTAAAACATGTTATTAAATCTTGTCTGATGTTAATAAATGCTTCTCATGTCTGGAAAGATGTCTGACACGTGTTGCTTTTCCAAATGCACATTATAAGCGACTCAAACTTGCAGTGCTTTCAGATGTATTAGCATTTGGAGCCATATTTCACTGACAAGCAGCACATAAAAAAAGAATTGCAGCCTTTGCGATTTCATAATCACACTAAGAATCGCGTTTAAGCGATAAATCGTGCAGCCCTAATATTTGGTACCCATTTGATACTCGTAACATTTCATAGTTACAATTGCCTTTTTACTTGTCAATTGTTAAGACAAGCTGTAACTGAATTGTATAATTCAGTTAATATGTTACTAGTTACTAACTACTGAAATACAAGCTTTAGTCTAATAAGTGGGTAGTAGTGTCCTTTAATTGTTTTACTAAGGAAACTGGAATAGAAAATTGTAGCTATTTGAATAGTTAAAGTGCCTAATGCATAGTTTGTTGTTAAACTGGTCAAAAGTGTAAATACTAATGGAAAGTGAATAGTTTATATCTGAACAACAGATAGCTACTCGTCACTATCAGGAAAGTGATTCTTGGCAAAAGAAGTGAAATTGAAAAATATACTGTCACTATTGGATTGCTTGCTAGTAATAATAGAATATACTATTCTACACTAGTACACTATACTTGTAGCAAAAATATACACAAGTTAGCTTTAAGGAATAAATGTTAAATTGGCTTGCCACATTAGCTCTTTCTGCCTGCCATCCATCAACAGGTTTTCTGCAAGATATTGGCTTTTTATTCTGTGTTCTGTGAATGAGATTGCTGTATTCTGTTTAAAAATTGAAGTTTTTTATATTTCTGATATTTTGAGTGATTATACCCGATTTATTCACTGATAAAACCCCATTTGTAATAGACTTTAGTTTGTGGATGCTGATATTAACAACAGAGGCTTTTCGGTGTGTGAAGGATGCTTTTGTCTGAGGCAAGAGGTATATATAGGTTTTCCTTTAGAAGACTTCAAAGCCACTTGTCTTCCTGTAAGTGCTCTTGAATCCTCGTATAACCACCTAGAATATTGTGTAATGCAAAGACATGCTATTTGCTGGGAATGTATTTTGCCCATCCATTCCACCATCCTATACTTCCACGTATTTAAGGTGAAATACTTTGGGGAAGATGATATGTCCTGCTATGTAACATGATAAACTCCATCTAAAATGACTTTAAACAGCATGTTTTTTTTTCCTACTTCTTATGACCTCATATTTATTTAGTGACAACATGATGAATTTAAATTTTGAAATGTTACATTTAAACATAAAGTATACAGTTTCCCTTTTGCATTCATATAACTTTTAATCCTGAATAAAAAAGAAAAAAATCACAGACTTGTTCTGCATCAGCTACCCATACATAAATGCTAGAAAGCAGCTAGTCATCTTCGTTCAACAGGCAGACTGCAGTTAACAGCATGAGCTGACAGGAGAACTGCATTGGCTTGAGAGGGAATGTATATTCTCTTAGAAGAAATAATAGAGATAATAATAATTCTGATATGGGACAATTCTCACTGGCAAACAATACTTTTGTAATGAGATGGGATATTCATGTAAATTGCCTCATGTCAAGGGTAATTTTCAGTCTGCGTGACTCACAGGTAGAGTTTCCATCAGTGCGAGAGGCTCGAGTTGTAAATATTAGAAACACACTGCAGCTTTTGCATAATTCACGATGCCCTGTGATGAATGTTATGGAAGATGAATGTCCTGACACTCCCCACAACAATCAGCACTAATTTAAAACCCTCTAAAAATCAAACGAGAAACCTTGTAAAACATACCCTCAGAGAAAAGACTGAGAGAAAAAAAGCTCATATATGACACATGCTCATATGTCAGAGGAACTGCATTTAAAACCATTTGTGGGGAAATTTCTGCACTTTTCTGCTGAGATTATTACATATTTGTTTCCTCAAAATGGCCTGAATCCCAACAAACTGTTGATTGGAAGTAAATTAAAATGCTTTCCCTTGGTGCATTAACTTTCTAAGATTGTTTGTTAGAATTATTTTCTTTTCTATTTAAAGCGAAGAATTTATAGCTCATTAGATTTACATTATCCCTGCTTAATAAGCCTTGTGCTGATTGCTAAATAATGCACAGCACTACATTATGCTTCTACCAGATGCTAAAGTTGCCGAGATGGAAATGTGAGAGAACTTTCCATGGAAGCGAAGATGATGATGTGCTGTGTGAAAATGATGTTGCCCAGCACAATTATGAGATTTTTTTTTTTTTTGCAATGTCATTAAGGGACTTGAATCAGAATAACCTCATCTTGCATCAAAGGAGTCTTTTTAAGATGAAGTTCAAAGCAGGCTTTAAAATTATGTAATTTTGAAAGCTCAACAATTCTGCTTCATTTTGTGTTTATTTCATCAAATATACGGACCGTATTTGAATATGAGTCCGCAATCTGTTAGTTGACTCCATTGGGGTTATTGCATATTGCTCATCCACTTACGTAACTTCACAACAGAAGCCTCTCTAGTGAGTCAACACCCAAGTACAGGGGATGATGTGAAGCACTGCGAAGACCTTTCCTGTCTTAGTTTTCTGTTTATACCTCCGTATTACTAAACATCAGAGCTGAAGTATCCTCTTGTCGGTACTAGACTGTGAGCAAAATGATGCTTGAAGCCGATAGACTATCGTTTCTGTAGGACAGATACCAGTTGAGCGCTATGCAGCAGCACACAGTCAATTAGTGGTAACAGATTGAAGGAAGCCCCAGTGGAGAGAGAATGCTTCATTCATGACACTGCTGGAGTAATGAGAGTGGAATATGATGAGGGGAGGGGGTTCCTGTCTTCTGTGATAAATATTGTCATTGTTCTCATTCTGCCCTGTCTTTCATGGACTGAGCTCATTGTCTGTCCTAGTTGGCAGAATTGTTTTGGCACAGACCATGAAAAAAATCAAATTATGTTGTTTTTCAGGGGACAAAGTGCACCGCTTGCTTGATTTACCAGCCGCTGAAGAGCTGCAGAAAGCTTTGTAGCATTGCAATGCTGTTGACACAATTGACCGGTTTTAAACTGTGCTTGTCATATTGGGAGAGATTTTGAATTATGCCACCTTTCAAATGTATTAGTGTTTTGTTTCCAATATCTTTCTTATAATATAATATAATATAGGCCTGGTTTCACAGACAGGGTTAGATTAAGCCAGGATTGGGCCTTAGTTCAATCAGGACATTTAAGCAGCTTTTATAAATGTGTCTTAGGAAAAAATATTAGTGGTGTGCATCTATAGAGAAAACAATAGCACAGAGTCACGGACATATTTTAAGATATGTCAGTCCAAGTTACCTTCAGTTAAAACAGCTCAAATGCATTTTAGTCTGAGACTAGGCTTAAAGGGTTAGTTCACCCAAAAATGAAAATTCTGTCATTAATTACTCACCCTCATGTCATTCCACACCCGTAAGACCTTCGTTCATCTTCGGAACACAAATTATGATGTTTTTGATCAAATCTGATGGCTCAGTGAGGCCTCCATGAACAGCAAGATATTTAACACTTTCAGATGCCCAGAAAGGTATTAAAAACATATTTAAAACAGTTCATGTGACTACAGTGGTTCAGCCTTAATGTTATGAAGCGACGAGAATACTTTTTGTGCACCAAAAAAACAAAATGATGACTTTAATCAACAATATCTAGTGATGGGCGATTTCAAAACACTGCTTCATGAAGCTTCGAAGCTTTACGAATCTTTTGTTTCGAATCTATGGAGCCCCGCACATGACATGCAAGAAAAAAAATTAAATCGTGCGCACGATTTACTAATTTGTTCCCTCGATTTACTAAATCGTGCGCAAGATTTAGTAAACCGAGGGAACGAAATAGTAAATCGTGCGCACGATTTAGCCTACTATTTTTTTCCTGCATGTCATGTCCGGGGCTCCGTACGAATCGTTACATCATAAGTGTTTCGACACGTTATAAAAGTTCAGTGGTTCACGTAACTTTGGCAGTTTTTTTGCTGCACAAAAAGAATTCTCCTCACTTCATAACATCAAGGTTGAACTACTGTCACATGAACTGTTTTAAATATGTCTTTAGTAGCTTTCTGGGTATCTGAAAGTGTTAATTATCTTGCTGTCAATGCAGGCCTCACTGAGCCATTAGATTTTATCAAAAAAATATTAATTTGCATTCCGAAGATGAACAAAGGTTTTAGGGGTGTGGAACGACATGAGGGTGAGTAAGTTCAATTTTTGGGTGAACTAAACCTTTAAGCTCATAAGCCTTTAATATAATATACTATAATATAATATAATATAATATAATATAATATAATATAATATAATGTAATATAATATAATATAATATAATATAAATACTATTTGTATATTTCTTATAATTATTATTATCTTTAAATTAATAAAAACTAAATTAATAATAATTAATAAAAATAGTATGATAAAATTATTTATTATACTTCATATATACAGTATATACAGTATTGTGTTCATCGTTTCACCCCTATCGTGTAATATGTTTCACATATAATTAATATCAAATTAAATTAAATACAAATTGATTCTGTTCCTGGTCCTGTCATGGATAATTAAAAAAAAAAAGAATTATTTTTTTCTTTGAAAATATAGCATAGCATAGCAATTTTTCAACCACCTGTCATTCAGAGATCACTATTTATTATCCTAACAATTCATGATGGATAAAATCATGCCAATTCACACTTTTCTTTTTCTCATGGAAATATATCACATTATGGAAGCAAAATAGGTTTCGATTCATGTTATCCTCAAATAATAACTGAGTACAAATCATTTGCTCTTCATCCTTGCTCTCCTTGTTCCCAGAAACCCATAAAAACAGATTACAGTTTCTTCCTATAATGTGCTGATGGGTGTTTAGGTTCTGTTTACAGCTTGCGTGTTTGCATTAGACTCGTGAAACATATTTTTATACGTGTTATCATGGCCTACTTCATCTCACCATGCTTAGAGAGTTGTTGTGAAAAATGTTCAGAAACATATGAATGGTGACATGCCCCCAAAGCTCAACGAGATGTGACCCACTTACAAACAGAGCTGCTGATAGAACCTATAAGGTCTCAGCATCATCTCCAGAGACCCCTGCGTTTACTCAGTCCCTGTTTTTGTGTTGGTCTCATGAATGCTAGAGAATACGGCTTCTCTTCCTCCATTTTTCTTCTTCCAAAAATCCATCGCAGTCCCAGTGTTTTTAATATTTAAACTGGCGAGATGCAAGCTAGTTAGAAACCACATTGGCATCGTCAATGCAGTCTCAACTGCTGATCACATCACCATCGATCACTTGAGACGTAGAGTGGGACTCCAGCTGTCTGAGTAAGAGAGAGTGACCAATCAATAGAACGTACAGATGGCGGCTCAGAGGGGAGGTGCTATTCAATTGAGCTGCTAAATACTTAAGAATGTCAGGACGCTGGATACTCGCAGTGGTTGATCTCATCACCTAGAGCAAAACGAGGTTCTGGGATAGCAACATCTGTCTGCACAGTCATGCTAACATCCGCTTGTGCTTTATTGGGATCATTGCTGTGGAATGAGCGTCATTGATTTGCACTGTTAAAGGTGATGCTTGGTTCTTTTTATTTTTGGTAAAATCGAAATATCCCAGTTTAATACACACAGAAAACTACAAGTGAGCCATTTGTTTGTTAACCCCCTCCTAATAAATTCCAGCACTGTGGCTCTGTAGTGCTTTCAGAACATTGCTTTGTTTGTTTAAGTATCCTGACACAGCAACTGTGGCTCAACCAATGGTATGAGTTTGAGGGCAGGGCTATCTGTTTGGCTGACTAATTACAGCAGGAATTATTTTTCACTTCTGTTTGGTGTTGTTAGCAGTGTTATTTTTGTATTATTTATATACTATTTTAGATTTTTTTTTATAATATTAGAAATAAAGATTAGAAATATTTATTTTACTAATTTTATTTTATTAATTTATTTTGAATTGCTTTTATTTTTATAAAATTATTATTATTGTTATTATATTTTTAATTTTACTAGATGCTTTTGACTTTTTTTTTAAACATTACTTTTTAGGTTTAATTTATTTTATTTCAGTTTTAGTTGATTTATTCCCAGTTAATAATTGTAGTGATTCTACTTAAATTTATTTCAGTTATTTGCCAAGGCAACATTTCTGTGCACAAGAAACTTTTTTGCGTGCTCACGAGAAACTATTGCGTGTGCACGAGAAACTTTTCATGTTTCCGGTTTTTGTATACTGTGACCTATTTCCTTTGTTCATCACTGCCATTTTACTATATAGAAAAGAAAACGAGAGTGTGGATACACATGAATTAATAAAGATCTATTTGCTCAAAATTTGGCTTTCATTAGAGCAGTAAACTTCTAATATCATGGCCTTATGTCTGCTTTAACGCATCCTCTGTGATGGCCAAGAAACTGTGACATGAAATTTGCTGATGCCGTAATATATGGCTGTGTACATTGGGCTGATAAAAAGTGCCCAAATTTTGGATTTCATTAGAGCAGTTCGTCTAGTACGAGGCTGAATCCAGCTACTTAATCGTTTGTCATTTGTTGAAGCGTGTATAAATATACTGCCCTAACGAAATCCAAATTTTGATCACTTTTTTACTACACCAATGTTTAATGAACCATTAAACTTAGCATATAAAATGCGCATTGAGCCACCTACTGCACCATCAGCCCATTTTGCGGAGCAGTTTCTTTGTTCTGCTTTAAAGCGGACATAAGGCCATGATATAAGAGGTATACTGCCCTATAATGAAAGACAAATTTTGAGCAAAAGGTTCTTTATTAATTCATGTGCATCCATACTCTCGTTTTCTTCATAGTAAAATGTCAGTGAACGTGCGCATGTGAAAGTCTCATTTTCATTTTTGCAAAGGTCCCTTTAGGGGCTCTGTACTCATGCAATATTTATATTTTATTTCAGATTTATTTCTATTAACAAAAATGGTTGTAATAGTTGTAACTTCAGTTAATGATAATAACCCTGGTTGCTAGAGCAGTGTTTTTTTACTTTATTTTATTTTTTTAATTGTAAATACACTCAATGGCTACGTTCACACTGTCAGTTTTTGGGACTGACGAACGCGTTTAGTTACAAGAGTGAGTATCAAATGTCCCGTTCACACAGCAACTTATAGTAGTGTCTCGAATACTGTCTGTAATACGTAACTGTATTAAGGACTCAAATACAGGACTGACAACTGTATTCTGCTGCTGTGTGAACGTGGCCAATATTTATGTTATGTTATATTGATACATTTTTAGTCAGTTTTACTAGACGTCCAATTTTGGGGGGCTAAAATAAATATCATATAACCTGAGCTCCTGAAATTAATTGCACAGTTTTTGCCAAGATGCCTCAAAAAAGTTTTTAAAAGGTTTAACTTTGCTCAAAAGCTCAGTGCTTTCTTTATTCTATTGAGACGCACTCTCTTAATTACTGTTGTACAATAGGACTTTAAGTTATCATTTGTCACAGTTGAATCAGGACAATGCACCCCGAGCAATCATATTAATTCAACCGAATCAGCCATCTATTGATCGCCGGTCCAGTGGGAGAAAGGTGTCCGTGTAATGAAGCCCCCTTTGTGGTTGATTGAGGAAAGGCACAGTATCAAATGCTTCAGATTGAATCTCCATATATATCCTCAAAATAGCATGATGGGAGTTTTTTTCCTTCCTTCGCTCAGGTTTTCCTGTTGCACAGGCGTTTGTTAGGCACGACGTGTTATTAATGTCACCTCAAAGCATTAAGAGCAAAGCTAAAACCTCACGCTTGCGGTAGCTATTAAAGCTCGAATATGAGGTGAGAGCCTGTTTCATCCATTTAAACAGATGTTAACATGATGTAGCATGTCTCTGTGAAGGTCTCTGAACAATATTCCAGCTCTTTTCACAGAGACGGGTTAATGCAAGAGAACCATTCGGATAATAAGCACTGGAAGGTGTTGTAGATCAATGGTTCTCAGATGGTTTCACTTTATAACCCAGATTTTTACATTTTGCAGGTGATTTTGTGCAGTAAAATTGTTTATCATAAATGGTCTTAAACCAAACAATGAAGTTAATTAAAATGATAATTACCTCTGTAGGCCCAAAAGATTTTCATAAATGATGATTACCATGACATGTTGTACATTGGGATGGAAAAAAATGACCTTTTTATTTGCATTTATTTTAATAAAAGCACAGCCTTGATGTCAACAAAAGCATTTTTTTTTTTATCATATTTTCCCTGATAAATGTGACCTTCAGAATAGACTTAAAACCATATCAGTTAAAGACCATTGTTGTAGACCACAGAGGTGAAGCCTTTCCCTCATTTGATAATGATAATAGTAACAAAAAATATGATGCTGTCACTTCAATAAATCAGGTTTACCTTCATATTTTCCTGTTTGATGAAAGTCTGTGATGGTTTCAGAGAATCAGATGGGATTAAAAAGATAAACATCAGGATCTGAGCCGTCATGCTTTGGCTCAAAATCTCTTTTTCTTTTCTTTCTTTCTTTTTTTTTTTTTTGTGTGTTTATAGTACTTTACGTCTGTACAATAGGAATGTGATCTCTCTCCTCTACACATCAGCTGACAAGTTATTTTCTCATCTGGAGCTTTGATCACTCCACACAATAGCAGCATTTAATGTTATCTTAACAAGGTCATCGATTTGTGTGATACATTTGTGTAATACAAGGACAGGGATGTTATACAGTGAAGTAACAACAGCACAGTTTGAGTTAATTTGTAGTTTGGTTTTCAAATGTTGTATTTTTTTTGTCCAACATTTTCATAGTATCTTGATTGTAGTTGAATACGGAGCTGCAGTGATAGATGTGGTAACTGGATGACAAGCTTGAGAAATATCAGGAACTAAAGGAGAAGCTAGAGAGAAAGTGACAAGCCAGAGCCAAAGTAGATCCACTGCTGATATGGGCTCCTGGCACTTGTGCTGGAAAATGGTTTTAACAGACACCAGGAAAAACTCAATATCTCAATCTAGGAGAGTGCAACCTAAAGAACATCTAAGATACTGAATCCACTTGGTAGGATTGAGGGAAAAAAAGGCTGTGAAAGGAGGTTTTCTGTATTGCTCATTTTATATAGCATATACCTTTATAATGGCATTGTGTGTGTGTGTGTGTGTGTGTGTATATATATATATATATATATATATATATATATATATACAGGGCTTGACATTAACACCTGCCTACCTGCCAAATGCTGTTGGATTTCAGCAGTGGTGTGTAACGCAGTCACTCCTACAAGCCACTTTGGTTGAATTTTATATATAATATATATCTTCAGTTGTAGTCTTTTAAAAAGGCATCTGAAATAATAAACTAAGTGCAATGTAGTGTCAAAAATATTGTTTTTTCATTACACATCGATACTGAAATATCTGAAAAGCTTCCAATACTAATTTTCTGCAGAATAGATACATGATACCAGCTGTGCTTTCTCGCTCTCTCTTCTCTCTGACAGCGAGTTGACACAAACCCACCTCCCCTCACTCACTCATTTCATTTGCTCTTGATGAATATTGAATAAGGGCTTGAATTTCGGCGTGAGATTGCGTGTATTACGCATAATTTTACTCATTCTCACAGATTTCGTGCTCACACCCAAAGTGCGTGCACATAAAGCCGCCTCTAAGAACTAAATTGAGCTCTTTTTCGCCGTTTATTGCGCTTAAACAGTTAAATACACATAAAATAATGTCAAAATGCCGGTCTTGGTGAGTACTTGTGTAAACACAGTCAGTTATGTTTTAAGTAAACGTAAACAGTTGACAATGAAAAAAACATGTGTAGCAGTATAATGTCAGGTCTTAAAGTGAAGGCAGCCTAATATACCTTCTGCCAAATTATGAGATAAAATTAGAAATATCTATATGGTAGTTTTTCCCGATGGTATCAATGTCCAAATCGTGGCCAGTGAAAATGCTGAGTGGCTAGTAACTTTGGAAAACTACTAGCCACAGTGGCTGGTGTGCAAAAAGGTTCATGTCAATATAGGTAGGGTAGTACTCTGGGTTCGGCCAAATTCCAAGCTGGGAGCCCTCCCCTTGGACAGCATGGCAAATACGCATAACCTTTTATTCCATCTGAATATGTAGAAGTGCAAACTTGTGAAATTATTCATTCATTAAATGTGCTTTTAATAAAGGATGGAGATTTCAGCACCTGGGCAAAAGTAATATTGGCTGGGGCTGTTTCTGAGCAAGATACTTAATTGATGGAATATGGTGGAGTAAGTACAAACCTGAAATTTTCTAAAATATAAATATGTATTTAGGGTAACTGTGGTATTAGGGGAATAATTATCTCTGGACTGTTATACATTACTATTTTGAATGAGTAGTAAATTTTCAATAATTCAGAGGTCCATCATCAATTATTCCTTACATATGAAGCACAGATGCTTGTATAAGTATTTTTTTAACCATTAATTTTAATTAAGCAAAGAGTGCTACATCATGAATTGTTGATGTTTAATGATACAGAAATATTTGCTAAAGGCATAAAGGTCTGTTAGAATAGAATTTCAGCATATAAACAGGGATCGATGATGCTTGAGATGAATAAAGCAGTCAAATGACATTGAAGTGCAGCGTTGTAAGAAAGTAGAAAGTATTCTCTGGGAGTGAGGGACAACATTTATCCATTTGCAATTTCATTCAAAGTAAGTAATAACTATGTGTGTTGAATTGAGAATTGCGAATGATTCATGCCACATTAACGTTACATTAGGCAACAAGTGTGACGCAGATGCTCAAGAGCGCTGACTGGCCTTTGTGAAACAATGGTTAATTCCTCATGACAGGGAAGAGGTTATCTTAGCCTCAGTAATTGGTTTGCTGCCATGGAAGTTGGATTATTTGTAAAACCTCATTCAGAACCTCACATTTTATCAGTCGTGTGGCACACACAGAAAAAACGTTGCCGAAAAAGGGAAGGTTATAGCAGATGAATGAGGACATTGAAAGTACTGGAAGTCTGCATAAAAAGATTTACAAATAAAAAAACATTTTTATTTGATTAATTTTGTGAATTTGAGTTAAAGTTTTGTTCATATGTTTCTTATGATCATTACTTGATTTGATAGAAAGTATCATTTGATAAAAATGATATTTGTGTGTTAAGTTATTTTAAACATGTATTTTTCAACAGCTCCTTATTTCTCTTTGCTCATCTTTTAAGAAGCACATTTATCTTTTCTGCAAACCAAAAATTGCAACTGTCTGACCATGAAGTGTTAGATAATTAAAGTTCAACACACACGGTCATCCAATAACTGGTAATTAAATCATTTGATGAGATTTGTTCGGCCGTCACAGCTTAAGCATATTTGTTTATTCATGGTTGGACAAGAGATTTGACATACATAATTTACTTTGTGAATTTTAGATCTGATATTTAGATGTCTTTAGTCTGGTATTAACATGATAAAAAGATTCATTCTGACAGCTATTTGTTCCCACTTGAACTAGGTTTAAGTTGCTGAAACAAGGCAATTATCTGCCCTGTTTTTAGATATAAGGAATGGCTATTATTTTATTTTTTAGGGGCCAAGCCTCAAAGGTTCATAGGCACCTACTGTCATTGTTAGTTATCCAATTATTATAATTCTTCTTCTTCTTGTTCTTCCGCTCTTGAGTCTGTTGCAGCCCATAGAACTGCTTGTGGGAAAATGATGAAATTTGGCACACAGATAGACAGGAACCACAGCAAATTTGGAGTCTCTAACTCAATCCCTCTAACACCACCAACTGTCCAAAGTTGCATTCATATTTACACTAAGAACTTTTGAACCACAAAGGCTGATTCCTTGGCTCAAGACGATTTGATTGCATTTTTCGTCATAAACATTTTTCCACCGAAAACCTACTTTTTCTAATTCATCGTAGATGGTTTGTTCAATTTTCACCAAAATTGGCTCATATCATCTTCAGACAGTGCTGGCATAAAGTTGGGTAAAAGCTTTTTGATAAACCAAACTGTTCTCGAAAAACACATGAATGAAATGGACAAAGAGCACATCAAAATGAAGCTATATCTCTGCAGCGCTTTAGCGTATTAAGACAAATCTTGGTACATGATCTCAAGCATGACCTGATTTACTTTTGTCACAGTGCCACCTACTGGTCAGGAGATATGAAAAATGGCTAGTTTTGCTTATAACTTCTGAACGGTTTGTCCGATCACTGGTCTCTTTTGATTTAGTGCAACATACTGAGTCAAAAGATATCCAATTTTCCCATATTGGCTGTTGGCTATTTTAAATTTTGTCAAAAAATCCTGTATTTTACAAATGCATTAGCATATTACAAAACTTGGTATGAATTATCGCCACCATGCCCTGAATGTACTCAAAAGGTTTCGGAAAAGTGCTACCTTGTGGTCAAAATTTGTAATGAAATTTTTAAAAATGCTAATAGCATTTGATTAGTTTTGCCTGTTTTAATGAAACTTGTCTTGAGATTCCTACTGAGAACAATAATAGCTATGCAATAGTTTTCGAAATTGCTGCACGCCATTTAGAATTTCTTTGAAAACCTACTTTTTTTCAAACTCCTCTTAGACTGTTGGTCTGATTTTGGCCAAAATCAGCTCAGAGCATCATGAGACCATGCCGGCAAAAGGTTATTAATTGGATTGACCCAACCATTTTTTAATAACGCATCAATGAAATTGATGGCATGATGCCAAGCTGATTCTAAAGCTGCAACGCTTTGGCATATTGACTCCAAACTTTGTATGTGTCATTGTCATCTCACACTGACCACAGAATATCAATTTGGTAACAGCGCCACCTGTTAGTCAAAAGACATAAGCCATTAAATCATTACTAGTTACTGTATTTATGATTTCTCTGCTGTTTTGCCTTACTTTGATTACTCATTGTTGCAGTTTGTCTGATGCTCCCAGCCATGCTTAATTGCATATTTCCTTATTATGCTTTTTTGTGCTTGGCCCCCTTCATTGCTGCTTTTTATTATTATATTTTATTTTCTATTTTATTTTCACTATACTAAATCCTGTGTCTTAATAAAAAAAATGTCTATTTCTATAGAAAATATGCAATTGCATTCATGTCAAAATAGCTATATATTTTAAAAGTGATGGCAGTGTGTGGTGGGGTGGTCACGTGTTTTTGATATTTCTCCCGAAAAATGACATATAGTAAAAATGAACGTGGCTGTAGAAGGTTTTGATTTTTAGGTTTTAGTTGATATGAGCATGGCATTAATCATTATGGAAAACAAAAATCTAGTAGGTATTTTTTCACCACAGTAATAACATTTCGTTTGGTATAAAAGGTTACTGCAATTGTTATCCGTATGATCTTCCACTTAAAGTTTAATGCACACAGCGGACCTTTGCCTCATTCTTTATTGGCCTAAATTGGTTAGTTAGTATAGCTATTATTATGATGAATGACATGTTTTAGGTGGCGTGGGATTTCTGTGGTGCAAGGTATTCCTTGTTCAGTGATTATGTATAATTATGCATGATGGTTCTAGAGACACAGGGGGACATCAGCTGCAGACAAAATGTATGTTTGTTTTTGTCTCCTGCTATTTGTCTTGTGCGAGTCAGTCACCTTCCATTATTCATTATCTCTCTTAACTGACATCAGTTCAGTCTCTCTCAGCGAAACATCTCTGTCCTTTTGATCGCTTTGTGTGCCTTTCTGGTGCTATCAGAGTTTTACAGTGGTCTAATTATGGTGCATTAAGCCATCACAGTGACATATCAGCTTGTCACCGTATGCAAAGTGGTGTGACAGCACCGTTCATTGTTTCTTTTAATAGTTGTCCGAAAAGGCTTGTGAGAGGGCTTGTGTTCTTTCGCAGATGTAATTAGAGGCAGAATTTATGGAAGCTATCAGGCTTTCAGTCAAGCACAGCCTATTTGAAGGTGACATCAGGATGTATTGCTCTATGATGTAAACATCCTGTCAGAACCGAGCCGCTTGCCGGCGGGCTGTCACAACCCTTTTAGAGGGGCTTGTCTTCCCGAGCCTTTTAAATCATTATCAGTCCGGCTGGTTAGTTCACATGACGTCTAATGTATACTAAATCCCACACATAGACCCCTCAGAGTGACTTTGAATCTGTCAAGGTGCAGAGTAGGGGAGGGTGGGGTAAGTTGTGCCACTTTTTGCTTAACTTGTCTTCTAGGCAAGGAGTAATTAGTTAGTAGTCAAACAAATATGTCTGGGGCCATAGAAATTTGTTAGGTGTAAGCCAACCCAAATGTTACAGGAAACGTAACAATTTTACAAGGTGGCGATTTTGTATGAAACGTACGATTTTTAGAAAACAGTAAGCAGGAAGGTCCTCTCCTAACCCCACGCCTAAACTTAACCACCACTGGGGAGTAAGCAGATAATACATTTTTAACCTTTTTTTTTAAAGATTTACGCAATTTAATTAATAGTAAAATTCCATCAAATTGAATTGAATAATCCTTACATATTTGAATTGAATAATTGAAAAATCCTTAATCAGTTATTCAATTAAAATACGTAAGGATTATTTAATTCAATTTGATTTAATTTTACTATTAATTAAATTGAGTAAATCTTAAAAAAAGGCTTACATTTTTTTGTGCATGAAAACATACAAATTCATATGAATTAGCCACCCACCAAAACATAAAATAATTATGAATTGCCATGAGATTGTGTTGGGTTAGCTGTGTCATGTTGAGGGACATTATTAGGAAATACGAACATTTCAAATATAATTATGAACATCAATGAGGGGAAACAAAATTTACTTTTTACATTTTTTGCTGCATATTATTCACATTTCCATAAATCAGCAGGAAATGGTTTAATGCAATGAGAGAATTTTAAACATTTTGTAGAATTTGTATTACTATTAAAAAAGTATAAAAAGGTATTATGAAAATTTATTAATTAAAAAAATTCAAATATTTATCATTTATAATAATTAGAAATGCTTACTGAGCAGCAAATCAGCATATGCGAATAATTTCTGTAGAATCATGTGACACTGAAGACCGGAGTAATGATGCTGAAAATTCAACTTTGCCATCACAAGAATAAATGACAATTTTATATATATTACTAAAGAAAACAGTTATTTTAAAGCTGCAGTCTGTAACCTTTTTTGGTTAAAAATGATCCAAAATTAATTTGAGCAAGTACATATCCAGCCAGTGTTCAATACTATCTCCTTATCTTAGCTCGATTCACAACGGTATCTGCGGGAAATTCGAGCATGCAGCAGTTCATCTTTGCGTCATTACGTCACCTCTGTAAACAGAAGGAAGGAGTCCAGGCTAGTCGGCTTTATCATGTGAGGAGGATGCTGCTTGTAGCAGATCATTTATAGCCTGTTCTCACAGCAGCTGAAATAATTAAACTTATCATTTTGATGGTGGATTGTAATCCAGAAAGGTCCAAATGACAATCATCAGTGACAACTGGCGATTCAGCCGTAGTCAAAAGCAAAAGACTTCAGACTGCGGAGTGGCTACAGAAATTGAAATCTACAGGTAACGCTAATACACACTAAATACACATAGTCACGCAATGCTGATGTTGTTAACATTAACAATTTGCGAACAATCCACATCCACATCGGTGTAGTGATTGACAGCAAACATTAGATTCATCCACTGAGGAGTCGAGCCGATGCACAACGCACGTAACGATAACAATTCCGCATATGACTGCAATTGGACAGAGATGGCAACAAAGAGGAAAAATGCCAGACTGCAGCTTTAAATTGTAATTTTTTCACAATGTTACTGTTTTATTGTCTTTTTGATCAAATAATGGTGAGCATAAGAGACCTTAAAAAAAATTAAAAACCTTACAAACCTCTGATTGTATGTTGTGTATGTACTGTATATATGGTTATTTTTAGTCATGAATAAATTTGCATTGATACACTGTGAAAAAGAATTGTTGGTTTTACTTTAAAAAGTAATTTTAAATTTTGAGTTCATTGGAATTAATACAATGAACAATGAAGGTGATTGATTTAATCAACAGAAACTCAAAATATTATATTATCTGAACCACATTAATTATCTAAGTTGATTTGACAAAAGAAAAAATGTTATAAATCATGAACGATTTATTTACAGTGATAATTATTCATTATAAATTGGAAAATTACTATTAATTTGTTTTTTCTTTTACCTGCCATGTTTTTGCTGTAAAAAAATGTGTATCACTTTGCTGACATATCTTTCACCACTTTTCCTTATATTTCTTCACCAAAGAAACAAGATGAGATGCTTATTGTTGTAATTCTCAGTGTTCCTTTGAGCGGATGGCACAGTTGATTCATGGAACTGCATAATGATGCTTAAGCGGCTGATTTCTCCTTTCATGCGTGCTTTGTGTTTTCAGGTCGACCTTTTCTGGCCAACTCTTATGGGTCCCTCACAAATTATTCCATGCCAGCCTTTCTCTGTGACCCTGTGTCTTTTGCAGTGTTGTTTTCCCGACAGCTCTTGGGCACAGAAAGACAGATAAAAACAGCTAAAATCACATTCAAAATCCTGGGTGGCTCATAATGAATATGTTTAAACTTTTTTTTCAAGTGTTTTCGCTTTCTTTACCCTGCCATGTTTTCTTGTGTTTCAAAGAAACAGAATCATTCATGAAGCTGTGCAAAGCTCTTCTCTGAATTCATAGAAGGCTGTGTAAAATATTCACTAGTGGAATGTACATATATTTCACAAACATCTTATTTTACAGAGCTTTGTTGTTCAAGCATCCCTCTGCCTCTTAAAGATCGTTTGACTCTTGGCTTTATGGATTCTTAAATAAAGTCCATGGCCTCGGCCTGACTTCCTTTTGTGGCAAGAGCCCATTATGAGCTAAAACGATAGAGCTGTCCTTTAAGGTGGGAGCGCATCTCCCCAGGTGAACCCGCTGTAGTAGCTCGGCCAGATATTTCCTATCTGCAAGGACATAGAAGGATAAATTACATCCACAGAACCTAAGCTCTCTCTAAAGCTTTCATTTGCACCTGCAATTAATCAGCCATCACTAGAGAGCTCCTTAATGTCAGGCCAAGGATCTTATTAGGGATGTCCTTTATGAGACTTAATGAGACTTATGTCTTCCTTGAGTATTTCATTTTACTAACATTGGCTTCCTGTTTAAACCGTGGGGTGAGGGAAATGTCCCAGCTCAGCCCTCATAAAGACCCCAGGCTCCTAATGCTCTTCCTGTGGTCAAATGTTCATTTTATGTATTTTGTATCTTCCTAAACTAAAGTGTTACCATATAATTTATTATGTTTTTCCTCACAAAACGGCAAATGGTTGGCAATAAAATATGAGACACTAAAATAAATAGTTTTTATTTTATTTTATTTTTCTTTCAAGCTCTTGACAGGCACTACTTTTTCCTTGGTAAACAAGTACAACTTTTAAAAAATACAAAAAGGGTTTATGTTTATTTCTCTCTTTGTTTAGAATAGATTTGTTTAGAGTATTAAATCTTGATGTAGACATTGTAAAAAGTTTTCCAGACCTTCCAAGACAAAATGAAAACAGCTGAAATCTGGTAGTTTTAATAAAAAGCAACCCCTGGGACATAAAAAGTGCCCGAAGTTGAAGAAACTCCCACATATTTGGCTTTCTGTCCACAATAGACAATGCTTGAGCTTGAAACTCTGAACAAATTGTCCCCTCAGGATCTTAGTGTGGAAAGAAAAGCAGAAGATAGGATGGAGGAGGAATGCCGCAGGAACCACTGAAATAAGTGCAAGTTGCAGTTTATATAGATAGATAGATAGATAATTGGTAGGATTAAATGTATAGTTATAGATTATATGGTTCTTTTAATCAAAATATTAACTAAAATTAATATAAATGCATTTAATTTATTTTTCATACAATAGTAAATGAAACAAAAATTTAAATTACTGGTCAAAAATGTGGGGTTTATAATATTTTAAAAAAATTGAAAAGTCTTTTGTTATCACCTACTGTATAGGCTGCTTTTATTTGATCAAAAGTACAATAAAAGCAGTAATATTGTGAAATATTACTTCAATTTAAAATAACTAATTTATATTTCTATTTGATTATATTTTAAAATGTAATTTATTCCTGTGATGCAAAGCTGAATTTTCAGCATCATTACTCCAGAGTCACATGATCCTTCAGAAATCACTCTAACATGCTGATTTGCTGAACAAGAAATATTTCTTAGTATTAATGTTGAAAACAATTGTTCTGCTTAATATAGTTTTGTGGAAACCATGGGACATTTTTTTTTCAGGATTCTAAAAGAAAGTTAAAAAAAACCAAAGCATTTATTTGAAATAGAAATCTTTTGTAACTTTATAAATGTCTTTACTGTCACTTTTGATAAATTGAACCTAGATAAAAATAAATAAAAATGACCCCAAATTTTTAAAGCTGTTTTTAATGACAAAAACTATTTCAATTTTTGCTGACTAAGATTAGCAATAAAAATGGGAGACTAAAATACAGTGCAATCAGACTATGATGAAAACAAAAACAAATTTAGTTGTGGAAAAAATGCGGAAACAAACAAAAGTGAAAGCCATGGATAAAAGCCACTGGTTCCTGTGGTGTTTAGTGCTGCAACTGTGCGATTTTAATTAAGAAGTGTCGAGTCACATTAGATATGGTGATCTCTAACAGATACGTACAGTTTGGTGTTTGACAAATGTGCCATTCCTCTGCATGCGCACCCAGCATAAAGTTCCCAAACTGTTCCGTGCTCAGCATCCTCTTTTCAAAGCTGATGCTGAAAATATTTCCCCCTTAGAAACAGGAACAACAACTCCAAAAATACTTCCAAATGGGTGGTTTTCTCGCTGAGTTCCCTTGTTACCACAAAGGCTGCCAGTGAAAAGGTTGAGGAGCCATCTGTCAGCATTTGTGGTCTGCTGTAGCAATCTGCTTTGGTCTTGCAGAGACTGCCTCCTATCCGGTTACAGAGCGGGTCGCCACCGCGAGCACAGACCGCCGAAGCTCACACCTCTGCTACTGGGAGGACTAATAACAGGCTGGATCACATCTGTTTACCAGCATTGAACTCCAGGGGGGCTTTTCTAGTTTTAGGCTGTTTAGTTAAGATGGCAGCATGGCTTAATTAGTTTATTCATGTTAGACGGAAAAGAGGTAATTAGGAAAATGCAACAAGAGGCTTGCACATTCATGGATTTTTTTTTTTTTTTTTTTTTTTTTAACTTCACATGTATTGACAGGTGTTTGATGTCACAGAAATGGCTCAATCAAACCAATCAATCCCTCAATCAAACAAATATGTTTTTTGATGTTTTTATTCTTTTTGTTTCATTATCTGTTGAAAACACCAATATTTCTTTAAATCTGAAGGTGCATCAAGACTTTTTAATTATCTACCTCAAAACATTATCTGCTAATAAATAACACATTTTTTATGTCAATACAGATCATATATTTTCAGATATATATTTGAGTATTTTTCAAAAATGGCCAGATGTTGCTAGTATAGATTTTAAACTATTTTTTTTGCATAAATGTATATTTGAATTAGTTTTTTAGTTTTAGTTTTCCTCATTTCCTCATGTATTTGGGTCATTTACAATATATTTTATCCAAAATATTTTTTGAATTTAACCAAATATAGAAAATGTAAGTACATTTTGTAATTATATTTTGTAATTTCAAGGATTGAATGTAAATTTACACACATTTTAATGTTGTCTCATGCAAAACAATGCTGCATTTGATAAAAATACAGTGATAATACAGTGTTTGAATATATTTTCAAATGTAATTTATTCCTGTGATGGTAAAGCTGATTTTTCAGCATCATTACTCCAGTCTTCAGTGATCCTTGAGAAATCATTCTAATATGCTTATTTGCTGCTCAATAAACATTTATTATTATAATCAATGTTGCAAACAGTTGTGATGCTTAATATTTTTGTGGAAACCATGATACTTTTTTTTTTTTTTTTTCAGTTTCCTTGATGAATAGAAATTTCTTGATGAAAATTTGAATGGTAGTGTAAATATAAATATGTGAAATATATCTATGTTATTTTGGCCAGACAGCTAATACACAGAGTACTTGTTCACATTCTGCTATATAGTAATGTTTCAGGTGCAGCATGCGATTGGCTTAATACTGGGCTCATTTTAAAAGTTAAGAGACCTTGTAATGACACCTGAGCTCGAATAAATGTAGCGTCCCTACCAAATTCAATTCTACAGTCCGTTTGAAAATGAAGGGAGGAAAATTGGAGCGTAACTTATAATAACCTCCCATCTGCTGGTACCAAAATAGAAGGGTATTATTATGTCCCTGCCAGAGGGAAACGCCCTGTGTTTAGCCTGGTGTTGCGGCTCTGTGGTGATCAGAGGGTGCGTTCTTGTGGTTTTTCGTTTTGAAATAAAGCTCAATTTAGACTGTCATGGTCAGGCCATGAAAATCTATTCAAACGCATGCTATATTGACTCCTCGGACTGAAATGTATGTGTAAACGATCGTCCTCTGACTTAAGTGGATTGTTTTTTATTTGTCGCTATCATTTGAACAATAACTTTTGTTTATGTTTACGTTGCAATGAGAAGAATGTTTGTGCATAAATATACCATAGTCGCTCTCCCTTTCTCTTGCGTTGTTTGTCATCTAACTCATGTCAGACTGGATTAAACAAACCATGATCAAGACAGTTTCTGAGGTTTTCATGGTCCTCTATTCATATCTGAGAGTCATATTCCTCAGGAACTGAATCTCTAGTGTCTCATATGATGCAATTCATTGTAATACGCCATCCCTTTGAACTTTGTCTTTCATGTCAGTCAGCCAAACAACCCATTTTCATTGTTTTATAATATCATTTTTTTGTCAGTTAGTGAATATGAAAAACAAGGTCAGAAGATAGAAGCTCTGGTTATCGGTTATATTTTTTTTTTGTAGAGCTTTCAGTTTATTACATGATATGCTGAGTAATTAATTGCAGTTAATCGCATATATCAGTAAAGCTCCCAATTGAAGACTATTCCAAGACATTATTGTTGCAGACAAATAAATCATTGAACTGTCAAGTGGCTTTCAAACTATTGTTATTCAAAATTATTCAAAGTAATATAAATTTAAATATTTACTTTTCACTGTACACACACTCTAACTTTCAAAAGTTTTTTTTTTTTTTAAATAGTCTTATCCAGAATATTTTAAATTCAAATACATGCTGTTATTTTGAACTATATATATATATATATATATATATATATATATATATATATATATATTCAATCTTTTTGCAACCTCCTTTTGCCAAGATAACAGCTCTTCTCCTATAGAGTCTTCTCTTATAATGCCTGATGAGGTTTGGAGAACACCTGGCAAGAGATCATAGACCATTCTTCCATAAAGTATCGCTCCTGATCCTTCACATTCCCAGGTCCATGTTGGTAAAATTCGATAAAGTTCAGGTCATGACTTAGTTTTGTGCCCCATTTTTATGTTGATATTGATGCTTGTTTTTGATTATTTTCCTGATAGAAGATCCAACCACGGCCCATTATAGGATTTCTAGTAGAAGCGGTCAGGTTTTGATTTTTTATCTGTTAATATTTGATAGAATCATGTATCTGAACAAGATGTCCAAGACCTCCTGCAGAAAAAACAGGCCCACAGCATTAAAGAGTATATTTAATCGTACACATGGGGTACTTTTTTATCCGTTTGCACCAAACCCATCTCGTGGGTTAGCTGCTGAAAAGCTTTTTTTTTTTTTTTTTTTTTAAGTTTCATCTGACCATAGAACCCAGTCCTGTTTGAATATGATGGAGTTTGTTTTTTGGTGTGAGCAGAGAATTTTTTCTTGAAACTACTTGCGGTGATGCGGGTGCTGTTTGATTTTTTTTTTTAGGCTTTCTGACCCCAAGACTCAATTAATCTCTGCAATTCTCCAGCTGTGATTCTTGGAGAGTCTTTGGCCACTCAAACTCTCCTCCTCACCGTACATTAGGACAGTATAGACACACATCCTCTTCCAGGCAGATTTGTAACATCTTTAGTTGATTGGAACTTTTTAATTATTGCCCTGATGGTTGAAATGGTAATTTTCAATGTTTAGCTATTTTCTTACAGCCACTTTTTATTTTGTGAAGCTCAACAATCTTTTGCTGCACATCAGAACTATATTCTTTGGTTTTACCCATTGTGATGAATGATTAAGGGAATTTGGCCTTTGTGGTCACTCATATTTATATTTCTTTGAAATAGGAAGTCATGACTGGACATTTTCATGTTCCTAGTTACCCTGGTGTGCTAAAAATGTAAATATGAATAGGATGTACTTATTAAGAGATATTTTACTCTTAAGAATTTGTAGGGGTGCCAATAATTGTGGCCAACGTGTATTGAAGAAAAACATTTGTTCAGCAAGGGTGCATTAAATTGACGGTGACAGTAAAGTTGTTTATAATGTTACAGAAGATTTCTGTTTCAAATAAACCACAATGCTGTTCTTTTGAACTGTCTGTTTATCAAAAAATCTTAATTTTTTGAAAATTTCACAAAAATATTAAGCAGCACAACTGTTTAAAATATCAAAAACAAGATATGTTTCTTTAGCTCGGTTTATATATATAAGCCTTGGTGAGCATAAGAGACTTCTTTCCAAAACATTTTAGCATTTGTTTCCACAGAAATACTTAATATGGATTTTGCATACCGCCTAGAGCGATGATTAATTGCATACATTTTTTTTTTTGCATTATTTTCTTGATAATTATTCACTCTAAATAATCATGTTAAATTGACAGCATTAATTTTTAGTGTTTGTCAGTGCAGCTTTAATAACACACTGACAAATCTGTTTGCTGCTTATCAGCCTGTTGAAAGTCAGCATATGTTGTGTTTGGGATGCTGGTTTCAACAAGCTCAACCAGCTTCAACAGAAAGACTGTGCTTGTTGCCTAGCATTTTCTGCCGATAAACAGCATAAACCAGCTTGTAAATTCATGCTGGTCTTGTCAGCCGGGCAGCCAGATGGATAAATAGAGTCTCCGTTGGTTTTGCGTCACAGCCATAGAGGTATAGTTCTGCGGTGTGGGTTGGGCCTCACGTTGGCACTGGACATATTAAGAGAGACCTCTGAGTTCACCTCCAGCTGAAGGAGAGTCCCACTCGGTGACCGTATGGGGGGGTGGGATGCATTCTTGGAGGAGGAGGGTCAGCAGATGGAGCGGCGACACAGATTCCAGGCCCCTGAGCCTGAGATCTATGAGGCAGGAGGTGCCGGAGTGCCGGCCTACATGGGCAGCAACATTAGTCACGGTTCAGCACCACTACACTGACAACGATTCAAACTCTTTTTCAACACGGCCTTATTGCCACACCGACACAGATGGACATTTGTAGCAGGGCTGCATGAATAACTGATATCGTAATATGGCTTAATGCAATTATTAAATTCCAAAGGCTGTGATTTAATCAAATAAATATATGTGCTGCGCGTTTTATTGTTTTCTTATATGTGAACAGCTCATTATCCGCTCCGTACACAGTAAATGCTGCTCCACACAAACTCCATCTCTGCATCTGCTTTAAGTTTGGGTCACTTTAAATGGGTCATGACATGAGAAATCATATTTGCCTTGAAATATAAGAGGTCTTTGTACCAATAAAGGCATAATATGTAAGATTTTTGGATTAAAATATCCAAAAACCACTAGAATAGTGGTATATATTTTGTTGACTTGTGTACTTACATTATCCTAAATGTTTCCAAGAATGTTTAAATTCAGAGAGTAAGCAATTTTAACCAGGGCACGGACCGTGTCCATGTGTCACCTATCAATGGCATCATACCTTCGCTACCCTCGATTTCCGTTTTTATATTGTAAAAACCATGGAAACACCAAAGACTCTTTAATATATTATGTTTTATTAGACAAGGGAGCAAATGTTTGGATACATTATATAGCTCAACACATTTTAAATCTCCTTTTTCTTGATTATATTAATATGATATTCTAATATCGATCTAGCTCACTGCAGTGTGCAACAAGTGTCTCATAGCAGCCGCCGAACGAACGCACAGAGTAACGTTATAACATCATTTTCAACACACTCAAATGTATCTAATATGATAAAACAGTGCTGCGTTGCCCCACATACACTTGACCGGAAGAAGCGGAAGCAGCGACTGTGGCACAATAAAAGTTCTGAGCTGTGTGTCGCGCTCGTCTTTCATTATCAGTCACTCCTGCTCTGCTTCATACTACAGTAATGTTAATAATCTCATCCATGAACATGATTTCTCCCAGAGTCCCATCAGATTCTTTTCCTCAGGCTGTGAGGTGAACATGACATCTCCCATGATTCTATGCTGAATCTTGTTACGCCTTTGAATAGGCGTCCTCTAGTGGCAAAAAGTTACATATTGTGCCTTTAAAACATCCTACAGGTTTCATAGTTTAAAATGTCCTCCTCATTGCATATGACAGTTTCCAGAGCAAGACTTCGACAGTTGTACATCATCACACCATATGCTCCGCCCACTGGCATTCAGTCACTTAACTTCTAACATTTGTTTACACTTTGACACGTCCAGTCTCTGTACAGACTTGGGTCAGAAGATAGAAGTGGATGGTTTATTTTAATGCCGCTCTGGATCGCGTCTGAGGTTTATATGTTTGTTCAGAGCATTTGACTGCAGATGTTTAGTAAACGAGGCCCAGTGTAATGGAGAGCTCGCAAAGAAAATTTAGTTGACAGACTGTATTGGATCTGACAACAGCTGCATCACAAACCATACGTAAATTATTTCATTTTATTGATGGTTTTCCATCAAAACAAAAGTTTTGAAATTTGAAAATGGAGAAATTAAAGTGTTAGTTCACCCAAAAATGAAAATTCTGTCATTAATTACTCACCCTCATGTCGTTCCACACCCGAAAGACCTTTGTTCATCTTTGGATCACAAATTAAGATATTTTTGATGAAATCCGATGGCTCAGTAAGACCTGCATTGCAAGCAAGATATTTAACACTTTCAAATGCCCAAAGGCTACTAAAGACATATTTAAAATAGTTCATGTGACTACAGTGGTTCAACCTTAATGTTATGAAGTGACGAGAATACTTTTTGTGTGCCAAAAAAAAAAAAAAAAAAAAAAAAAAAAATTTTTTGGACAATATCTAGTGAAGGGCCATTTCAAAACACTGCTTTATGAAGCTTCGAAGCTTTAGGAATCTTTTGTTTCGAATCAGTGGTTCGGAGCATGCATTAAATGATTTCAAGCTGCCAAAGTTTCAGATTTCAGTAAAAGAGGCTTCGTTATGTCATAAGTGTTTTGAAATTTCAATGGTTCACATGACTTTGGCAGTTTGATACACGCTCCGAAACACTGATTCGAAACAAAAGATTCGCGAAGCTTCGGATTTGATCAAAAATTATCTTAATTTGTGTTCTGAAGATGAACGAAGGTCTTATGGTTGTGGAACGACATAAGGGTGAGTAATTAATGACAGAATTTAAATTTTTGGGTGAATACTTTTTGTGCGCCAAAAAAACTAAATAACGACTTTATTCAACAATATCTAGTGACAGGAAAATTCAAAACACTGCTTCATGAAGCTTCGAAGCTTAACGAATCTTTTGTTTCGAATCAGTGGTTTGGAGCGTGAAAGTCACATGATTTCAGTAAACGAGGCTTTGTTATGCCATAACTGTTTTGAAATTTCAATGGTTCACCACTGGGGGGCGTGACATTGGCAGTTTGATACATGCTGTGAACCACTGATTTGAAACAAAAGATTTGTAAAGCTTCGAATCTTCATGAAGCAGTGTTTCGAAATCGTCCATCACTAGATATTGTTGAATAAGTTGTTATTTTGTTTTTTTGGCACACAAAAAGTATTTTTGTCGCATCATAACATTAAGTTTGATCCATTGTAGTCACATGAACTGTTTTAAATATATCTTTAGAACCTTTCTGGGCATCTGAAAGTGTTAATTATCTTGCTGGCTATGGAGGCCTCACTGAGCCATCGCATTTTATCAAAAATATTTTAATTTGTGTTCCGAAGATGAATGAAGGTCTTACGGGTGTGGAATGACATGAGGGTGAGTAATTAATGACAGAATTTTCACTTTTGAATAAACTAACCTTTTAAGACAGCCATACGTATTAGAATTTCAATTTTACAGTTTGTTTTTTTATTTTACAGTGAAATATTATCATAGTAATATTTCATATTTCGATTTTATTCAGTAACTTTTATTTTTATTTAATAATAATAATAATAACTATTACAAATTATTCACAAAACTTTGGCCAAATTGTGCAGCCCTACAACCTATCTGGATTTTTTATTGCATTTTTTTAACAGAAGAATCACAATTCAATTCCACAACCTCCCTCCCCCAAATCGTGCAGCCTTAATTTGTAGTACTTGATTATTTTTATTTGTTTTTGAACCTAGATTTGAGATACAATGTGATGTGAAGCAGTCTTAAAGCCAGTATGGAGGGTTAGGGAATTATAAGTCACTTTTGATCCTTAATTATTTTCAAGCTCTCCTGGTACTTGACTCATACAAGGAGGTCAAACTGTTAGGCCAAGGGAAAAACACACCATATTGCGTTCATCCCCCTTTATTCTCCCACAGCCGACGGGCTTCACTCTGGAAATGGAGATTTGGACATCCCCTACCGTCTCCGCCACCTGTGATATTTTCCATCTCTGGAGGGAGTTTTTACGGCCAGTAACTCTCATCTCATTGCTTCTCCACCTCAATGCAGTTCTGTAACTTAAGTGGGTCGAATGAAAATGTTAGATGTAAATTATTCAGAGTGGCACTTTCTAAAAATGAGAAGGTTGAATAGACACCTGTATTCAGATTGCCTGTGTTAAATGACATGTCAGTCACTCGAATAAGTTCGCAAAAATTCACATATAGCACATTATCGTAGCCCTAGCGTATCCATTTCTGGGATAACCTTTGCTCGTATTAGAGCAGCACGAAGCTTTTTAGTTGCTTTCAAAAATGTTGATGGACGTTCAGAAGCCCCGAAAGTGACATATTAACCAAAAGCTGAATTTTTAGATTGTATTCACCCCTCTTCACCTCTATTTTATTGCTTTTAATAGCTAGCTTTTCCGACCGCTGTGTCTAGCTCTTTGTTGCACTCCATGCGGTACAGTAGAATCCAGTCAGGAAATTGACGGCCCCAGCCGAATCAAACTGGGTCTCTTCAACACAGATACACACTTACATACTGTTCATTGTTCAACTCCTGTTGCTCCCAAATGTATCTGTGCTAAAATGGGTCATAAAGCAGTGCCCTCAATGTAGTTTCCCAGAGTTTTCCAGCATCCCCAGAACACTGATCAAAGGACATGCTTATGATCTAGGACACACACCCTTGGCTTCATGGAATATTAAGGATTGGTATGTGCACGCATTATATTAGCTATATAATATGATATGATGATCTATCTATCTATCTATCTGTCTGTCTGTCTGTCTGTCTGTCTCCCATTCTGTCGTCTATCATCTGTCTGTCTATCTATCTATCTGTCTGTCTGTCTATCATTCTGTCATCTATCTATCTGTCTGTCTTATCATTCTGTCATCTATCTATCTATCTATCTGTCTTGTCTATCATTCTGTCATCTATCTATCTGTCTGTCTGTCATTCTGTCATCTATCTATCTGTCTGTCTGTCTATCTTTCTGCCTGTCTGTCTGTCATTCTTTTGTTTATCATTTGTCTATCTATCTGTCTGTCTGTCTGCCATTCTGTCGTCTATCATCTGTCTGTCTATCTATCTATCTATCTGTCTGTCTGTCTCCCATTCTGTCGTCTATCATCTGTCTATCTATCTATCTGTCTGTCTGTCTGTCTTATCATTCTGTCATCTATCTATCTATCTATCTTTCTATCATTCTGTCATCTATCTATCTATCTATCTGTCTCTCTGTCTGTCTGTCTGTCATTCTGTCATCTATCTATCTGCCTGTCTGTCTGTCATTCTTTTGTTTATCATTTGTCTATCTATCTATCTATCTATCTATCTATCTATCTATCTGTCTGTCTGTCTGTCTGCCATTCTGTCGTCTATCTATCTATCTATCTGTCTGTCTGTCTATCATTGTCATCTATCTATCTATCTATCTGTCTGTCTGTCTGTCTGTCTGTCTGTCTTATCATTCTGTCATCTATCTATCTGTCTGTCTGTCTGTCTGTCTGTCTCCCATTCTGTCATCTATCTATCTATCTATCTATCTATCTATCTATCTATCTATCTATCTATCTATCTGTCTGTCTGTCTGTCTGTCTGTCTGTCTGTCTCCCATTCTGTCGTCAATCATCTGTCTGTCTGTCGTTCTGTCATCTATCTATCTATCTATCTATCATCTATCTGTCTGTCATTCTATCGTCTGTCATATGTCAGTTTCATAACAAGTCTTCAAAAATGTGTACTTTTTTATTCCATGGAAGAAATAACAACATATGGTTTTGAACAACATGAGGGTGAGTAAATAATGACATACGTTTCATTTATGGATGAACTATCCCTCTAAAATGTTGGCAAATAGAAACAGACTGAGTGGAATAAGCAACCAAGACACCTTTTTGAAAAATACTTTTCACACTAAGGCTGAAAAAAGAAATGGGTGATAATTTCAGAAAATGTGAGACTTTTTTGTGTAATGAGGCTGTGTATTTACACTACCTTTATGGCCACTTCATTGCCAAAGGACAGGAAATGAACAAGATGTAGTGGCCTTTCATATGTCAGAGTAATTTTACTCTCTTCCCTGTTTCATCACCGCCAGAGATGCAGGATATTGATCAAAGGAGCCCAGAGCATGGTTTTATCTGCTATGTGTCTGCGGTTCACAAACTAAACTCTAATGTAGACACATAACATCTTGTGGTACTTTGTCTTGATGACCAATAACTGTACATGCAACATTGGTGCTGTATAATGACAATGTTTTGGGGATAGGTATTAATAGGCCACATTTACTCAGTGAGAAACTCCTGAAGGAACTATAATACGTGACGCTGTGTGAGAGACAAGGAAATATTGATCTGAACTTTGTAATGCTTTACAGAAACATGATATAACACAATGGCAGTGCCCCCAGCTTTTCACTTTTCACAAGTTTCCTTCAATATGACAGCAAATTAATCACCTAATTTGTAATGTGTTGTGTTCCTCTAGCTGGGTTATAGATAAAAATGATCTCCTCGTTTTCGCAATTTCTACCTCACTTCCCACTGAAAATGATCGTATTGAAAGTATATCATCTGGAAAATATACTGAGCGGGTTTGAATAACAACTCTCAAAATGATAAAGAATGAAAAAAAAAAGGCAATTCTGGTTTCCTTATTTCCTCTTTTGTTTTTCTTGTGCTGCAGTTGAATTGTGGGGAGTTGTAGTGTTATACGCAGACTGCATCTCTTGGATAGTGTATTAGGTCAAACTAAGTCCTGCTGGTGGCTGGAGGCATCAGCCTCCTTACTCTGTCATGTTCTTTATTAATGGGCTTTTAGCAGAAGGCCAGGGGAAATAGAGACACACAGTTAATTCCTCAATGTTAGTCTTTGGCACATAAGTGAGCCTCCTCATCCATAGTGACCCATCCTCCGCTGGTCTCGTAGAAACAGCTGTGGAAAGTGAAAGAGCATCAAAATGAACCAGCCTCCAAGCTGAGGCACATTCTTGAAGCTATGGTGCTTGTATGGGAAATTCAGGTTCGAATCTTGCCTATATCATGCCCTGATCTAATTTCTTTGTTTCTTTCTCCAAATAATTATCTACTTTTAAGATTTATATACTGTAAGAAAAACATACAACATACAAACATCTGTCTGTCTGTCATTCTATTGTCTATCTGTCTATCTATCTATCTATTTATCTATCTATCTATCTGTCTATCTGTCTGTCTGTCATTCTATTGTCTATCTGTCTATCTATCTATCTGTCTGTCTGTCTGTCTGTCATTCTATTGTCTATCATTTGTCTATCTATCTATCTATTGTTTATCTATCTATCTATCTATCTGTCTGTCTGTCTGTCTGTCATTATATCATCTATCATTTGTCTGTCTATCTGTCTATCATCTATTTTAATTTCTTAATTCATTAATGTTTATTATTATTATTATTATCATTTACATGTTTCTGGTCTTAATGTGAATGATTCATCAGTGCATATTATTCCAAGCCAAAAATAATTTTGCTCCTCCTTGAGCTTTTCTGCCGATGTCACAGACTGCCATTAGATAATGTTAGCCAGTTATTTTAGCTTTCTTTCATTAAGAGCTGAGTTAATTCTGGCACACCCACTTATCACAATCCAGTGAAATCACATTATATGTTAATGCTAGTTTAAATTTTTAATAGAATAAAAAATAAATAAAAGTCCTCCCTACAAATAAAAATTAGTCCAGTCCTACAGTTTTGTTTTTTTATCAAATTTCAAAAATAAATCAGATTGTCTATGAAATAGACTGTGAAAACTTGGTTTTGATCATGTAAGACATTGGTTGACCTTTGAGCTTTTGATGGTAAACATCTTCAAACAGAATCTGACCCTTTTTATGATTTCACCAGGAGAGACGTGAGCGGAGTAATTCGTCGACATTTGCATGAGCTTGGCACCCTAACACAGCCTTGCGAAGACCGACTGGGGTCGGTAAAGGTCAGATCCCGTCAGGTTCCCATTTCCTCTCAGCTGATAGCACATCTCACCCCTTTCAATCGGTCTTGTCCGTACACTCTCCCTGATCTAGCGAGCATCAATCCGTCATCGACATCTCGGTGATGTAAGGGTTGAGCTGCTCTTCAGTTCATCCCTGCCCTGAGTGACTGGGTTGTTGTTATGGCATAATGTGACTGTCAATCTGTTTATAATTGAGCTGTGCTCTGTTTTGTCTCGTAGCAGCGTGCAGTGAATGAGGGCTGGAGGGAGGTTGTGTCTCTCAGTTCATCCATCAGTGGGCTGCGCGCTGGGTGATTGCGCTCTCATAGACATTGTGAGGAAGATGGCCGCTGATGGCGGGCCTGTCTCACCTCTGTGGTCAGAAAATACATTTGACTCCTTTTGTGTTGTGCCCCACTGAAGAGCTGTCTAAAATGCCTGCACAAAAGGAGATATAGCAGCTGCCCCCTCTCAAGTGTGATTGCTCTCATTCGAGGGGAATAGAAAGAGCCTTTTGTTGTTCACTCCTTCTGTACTGTACATGGGATTTCTGTGTGTGTGTGAGAGAGAGAGAGAGCTTTGTAAAAAGTCACATCATCATAAGGTCATCACGTACACAGCAAATTCATCTTAATTTGTATTTTTTGCCCTTTTTTCCAGGAAAAATATCTTAAAACAACATCATTTTTATAACTTTTTTTATTTAAGTGCAAGTTAATTTACCTTTTTATTAAACTTCAAAAATTGTTGCTAGATTTATGCTAAAAACTTTTAAAAAGCTTAGACCAGTGGTCTAAGAAAAGAATATAAATGATATATAAGAATATATATATATATATATATATATATATATATATATATAATATATATATGTATATGATATACTTGACATGACTAGATATAGACATAGATATAGATATATGTCAATATATATATATATATATATATATATATATATATATGAAAACAGTTTGACGAGCAGAGGGAAAATTGTATAGAATAAGTTGTGTAAAATTTTTAATGAATAATGAATATAAATTAGGATGGTCCTACAGTGAAATTTTGCAATAAATATTTGCAGTTTTGCCTTTTAGGTTTTATTAATGTAAATTTAATTATTAATAAATTAGTTTTTATCATTATATTTATTGTTATATTTATTATATATATATATATATATATATATATATATATATATATATATATATTTTTTTTTTTTTTTTTTTTTTTTTTTTTGGTGTTTCTTCAATTTAGTAATAGTTAAATTTTTAGTAATTTTGTTGTGTTTTTTGTAATTTTTATTAATATTTTTGGTAACACTTTACAATAAGGTTAATTAGTTAAACATTAGTTAATGTATTAACTAACATGAACTAACCAATACATTTGTTACTGTATTTACTAATCTTCGTTAATGTTAGTTAATGAAATCCAGTTGTTCATTGTTTGTTCATGTTAGTTCACAGTGCATTAACTAATGTTAACAAGATTTTAATAATGTATTAGTAAATGTTAAAATTAACATTAAAAAAGATAAATAAATGCTGTAGAAGTGCAATTCATTAATAGTTCATGTTAACTAATGTAGTTAACTAATGTTAAATAATGAACCTTTTTGTAAAGTGTTACCTTATTTTTTAATATGTTTATAGTTCTTATTCTATATATAATTATATAGTTAGATATTCATATTCTTTATATAGTTACTCAATATAGTATGCACCGAGTCATATCTGCTTCAAGCATAGCCCGGAGCATACAATATGTGGGATTGGTTTTAAATGGAAAGTACCCATATCCATTTTTTTATAATATGTTGCTAGTTCGACATTCTATTTGTGTCAATGGATAGAATTGCATAGGTGAAAGAGCCATAATGTATGTGGGAGAGACATTGTGCTGTGCTGATAGCATCCTGTTGGAGTGGGCAGTGAGTGCTAATGTGGTATATTTTTCAGGCAATGTTCTGATGAATCTGATTTTAATGGTAGACATCACACTGTTTTTGAAGGGAACACATTCGGTCTCGCAACAGCTCTCCTGTAGGACACAACAGTCACACTGAATATATTACGAGCCATTAGACAGTTCCACTGACATCAACAACATAGCTTTCAAGACATGCTGATTCAGTATCATATCTGACAAATTGTGTCTGCGTGTTGTAAGTTGTGATGCTGATACCACATAAACTGCATTCAAAGCTCACATTATGTCTATGTACTCCTTTACTCTTGGGTTATTAATGAGAAGTGGGCAAATTAGTCACCCATGCAAACATCAAAACAAACCTCTCCACTCTATTAGATATTAAATTCACACTAACAAGCTCTGCTGAATCTGGAAAAAGAGTGTTAAAAAAATGAGGTCCTTGTTCAGTGACTGGTTGCATCTGAAGTTTCAAGCTGGCTTAATGAAAGCTCTGTAAATGAATGGATTTTATTTATGAAAATACTATTTTGTGGGCTCAGAAACACAGAAACAATTTTACATTTATGCATTTGGTAAACACTTTTATCCAAAGCACTTGTTTCCTGAGAAATGAAACCATGACCTTGATGTTGCTAGTGCCACTGTTTATTTACCTTAGCTGAATAGTACATCTTCAGAGAGTTTTGCAACATGTCTTGCCTCTTGGACAACCTCATTTGATTTAAATGTCCATTGTTAAATGTCCATCCATCCATCCATTCAACCAATCAATGTGTTGGATGCAGGAAAAATGGGCCAGAATAAAGAACTGAGCAACTTTGACATGGGCCAAATTGATATGGTAAGGCGACTGGATGAGAGTATCTCTGAACAGCAAGGCTTGTGGTTTGCTCCTGATCAGCACTGGTGAAAATTTACCAACAGTGGTCGAGGAGGGACAAACTACAAACTGGCGACATGATGTTGGGCGCCCAAGGCTCATTGATGGCTAGTTCAAGCCAACAGGAGATCTACTATGGCTCAAGTCACACAAAATTTTAATAATAGTTATGGTTATATCATTATATCATCTTCTTTTATATAGCACTTTTTACTATACAGATTGTTTCAAAGCAGCTTCACAGTGATAATAGGAAAATTAATGCACAGAGATTGTTTTGGCTTTACAGTAACTCTAGGAAAAAGTTATTATCGAGCTAAAGTAAGGTTTTGATTGAATCACTTCCGTTGTTAAAAAAATTAATTATTAACTTATGAGCCGCTTAAATGTCACGTTTTTAACTGAAAACAGAAGACTTTTAATGCGTTCTTGCCGTTCATAGTATGCGGTATGCGCATTTGAATGTGTATGTGCTTTACAAAGTGACTTTGCCAAATGACTTGTCTGTCCCGCATAATACAGAATTGTCTGCTTCCCAAACAATGCTAGGAATGCTGTTCCAAAGTTTAGGTGCTAAAAAGGAAAAGGATCTACCGCCAGCAGTCAATTTTGATATTCTAGGTATTATCACTGGCCAGAATTTTGAGATTGCACATGATGAAGAGTTCATGGTGTTGCCCTGGCCTCCATATTCCTCAGATCTCAATCTAATTGAGCAACTCTGAGATGTGCTGGACCAACAAGTTCAATCCACAGCGGCACTACTTCTCATCCTACAGAAATTGAAAGACCTTGGATGGAATTTAAATTTTAAAGAATGAAATTTCAAAGTTCTTGGAAACTCTTTGTACTCATGTTGGTTTCTTAAAGAATTAGTTCACTTTCAAATGAAAATTAGCCCAAGCTTTACTCACCCTCAAGCCATCCTAGGTGTATATGACTTTCGTTTGTGTAAGAAAAAATATATCCATATTTAACAAGTTATGAAGTAAAATATCTAGCTTCCACCAGACAGCCTTCCGTATTCAACGTACGAAGAAAGTGTAAAACTCTTGCAGTTCAAAACGCTTACACTACGTTCTATGCCTTCCCTATTCAGCTTATGGAAAAAGTGTAACTGACTTGATGCCAGTTTACACTTTCTTACTTGAATAGGGAAGGCGGTCTGGCTAGATAGCTAGATATTTTACTTCATAACTTGTTAAATTTTTTTTTTTACACAAACACATCGATTCGCTTCTAAAAAGCCTTTATTAACCGCCCGGAGCTGTGTGGAATATGTTTATGATGGATGGATGTGGATGGAGACACTTTCTTCAGCTCATACTCGTGACCCCCGTTCACTGCCATTATAAAGCTCGGATGCGTCAGGATAGTTATTAATATTTCTCAGATTGTCTTCTTCAGAAAGAATAAAGTCGTATACACCTATGGCTTGAGCGTGAGTAAAGCTTGGGCTAATTTTCACTTGAAAGTGAACTAATCCTTACTATTTTACTATTACTATTTTTTTTTTTATTATTATTATTGAACGACTTTAAAAATGTCACATGTGAGCATACGCATCTTAATCATTTATTTAAAAAAAAGCATTTTTCAAAGTAAAAAATATTCAGTTTTTACAATTATCACGAATTACTAATTCATAAATATCAAGTTTTTGGAAAGTCATTATATTTTACATTAAACTTGACTGTCCATAAAAGGTTAAATGATCAAAGACTTTATGGTGCACAAGTCGTAAAAGAGCAACCAGAATTTCTTGTTTTATGTTTCATGGGAGAAAGACAATCATAGAGGTTTGGAATGACATGAGGGTGAGTAAATGATGACAGAAGGTTAATTTTTATGTGAACTATCCCTTTAAGGCAAGAAATATTCCTCTGAGCCAAATCAGCTCATGCTTAGATAAGGGACCTGAAATCCTAGAATCGCCCCTGCTGTGCAGCACCCTGAATTTTGGGCGTTTGAAAGTGTGCATTCTCCTTCACTACTTCCTTGCTGTGTTAGCTTAGTAATTCAAACAGATGGTCCATTTTCTGCTTCTTTCTCAAAGTCAGCGAGAAAACCAAATTGCCGCTGCCAACCAGGCTCCTTTGTCTCCGTATTGTACACCTCGCTCACAGTCCCTTGTTAATTTCTTAAATGAGAGTGCTGACGACAAAAGGTGGCTTTGATTCGCATCCGACTTTTCCTTCCCTGCACTTCATCGTCCAGCTTGCGGTTCGCTGCAACATCTGCCTCGCGTCTCAAGTAGAATCTTGAATGTGAAATGAATGGAAGCATTGTGTGAATAAGGGCCGTAATAACACATCCTCCTGAAAATGATGCCACTGTAATGGAAGCTCACATTGTTTTCTCTTCCCTCATGAAAAAAATAAATAAATAAAAAATGGGGATGAGATAGCACCCGACAATGACAATCTGCCACCTAAAGGTTTTCTTTTTGCTTAAACGCTCAGATAAAGAGATGCCGCTCTAAGCCGGTTTCTTTCGCACCTGGCGGAACCGGTCTGTGTGGTTCTTTATCTGACTCTCATTCATGTGAGTGCTCATTTATATTTCTTATAGCTTTTGCGTTAATTGCTGTCTTCATTAATGTATTTACCTCAGACAGAGAGCCTCGCTATCATCTCTTTAGCAAATCACGCTATTGTGTGGAACAGAGCTAATGTGAACGCGTTCTTTAGCTCTCGTAATAGGAAAGAGCCAGTTAATTGGTATCTAGGGAGAACTCAACATATGTCCTGACATTGTCAGCTGTAGTTAAATGGATAAATTGTAAGTTTTTCACAGAAACACACTGTATGGAAACAATATGCTATGATGGGTCCCATATCCTGGAGATTGTTTCACTGATTAATATTTATGACATGTGCATGTTTTACATACAAAATCAGCACTGACACTTTGAACATGTAGAATTAAAACATTGGAAATTGTTCATATGTACTTTTGGAGATTTTTTTCCCCTCCTGAAGTCTACTTTTTAATATTACAAAACAGATAAAAGTGAAATGTTGTTTGCAAAACATTATAATCCAATAATTTGAAGTAAAATATAGAGACAGTTGGCTTGACCAATATATATATATAAATATTTAAATATTTTCTTTGAATAATAACATTCAAAATGGTATTCATAGGTAAATGACCTAATTACCTAATTTACTTATGTATATATTAATAATATTACAATAATAAAACTCGAGTTTTGTCATAGCAACAAATGTATCTTACAGATTCAAAAAACAAAAAAACAAAACAGATAAGTCACATCATGTATGTCACATTTTATTATATCAGAAATAATGAAAAATACTGATAAATAAAACAAAATGTTTACAAATATAACACTATAAACATTTATTTTAGTTTTCCTCACTCCACAACCAATCTTTTAAATTTAAAGGTACCAGAACAAAACAGGAATGAAAAATACAACATAAATTATAGTGTACTCATGCTTGACATTACATAAGTTAATTAATTTATTGCATTCATTACAAAAGTCGCTTTAGAATAAAAGTTGAATAATCTGAAAACACATTTCAGATGATAAAAAACCTTGACTTATTTTCAGAAAAATACCATAATAATTATAATAAACATGGATTATATTCATAATGAATATTGTTTTTATTTTTGTTGTACAAATATCCATGAGTTTTATTATTGTAATATAATTAATATATATATACAGAAGTAAATTAATAATTAAAAAATGGTTTTGCATATTGGTTGTCTGACACATAAACCCAAAAAATAATCTGTATCATATCAGTCAATAAAAAGCAGTATATGTCAATATCTAGTTCAGTATTTCCTTGAAAGTGAAATTGATTTCACGTTGATTTTCATGTTAACTAACTAAATGCTACTGTGCTTTTATGTAAATAATCTCTGTTGTAACTGGCTAACCACTTTTGGTGTAAAATGTAGCTCACATTATCATTCACCAACTGTTTTTTGTTTTTTTAAGTTCCTGCTTTTAAGTTTACATGAATGATCTGAGCAGAGTGAAGTTGGATCTTTCCATTGGGAATGTTAAGGGAATATCTTGTCATTCAAAAGAGCAAGGAAATGAGCGTTTTCCATTATATAACCCCTTTAAATTTCTGTGTAGAATCTCTGGTCTTAATGTGATCTATTGAATTATATATGATAAGGGATCTACAGTGATGATGAACAGTTCTATCAGTGTATTTTGCTAGTATTATAGTGTTATTGCAGCGGCCTGCGCTGTGAGTAGATTGATTGTGGTGTGCGGTTATAGGTAATGTTGTGTTGGGCATGACAGATGTTCATGCTCCAATGAGAATGAAAGTGAGAGAGAGAGGGAGATAGGGAGAAGTGGCTGCTAAACTCTTGGGACTCTGCCAGATGCTTCAGGTCTCCATGACAACTCCCCACACTGCTCCTCTCCCTTTAAACTCTTATATATTTATTTTTTTTGTCAGCACTTCCAAAATAAGTTAATTAAAGCTGAGGAAAGGGAACATGCTGGGTGAGATGACAGGAGGTCTTAGATGATTTGTGATGGATAACTGCACTCCGTCATTTACTTATTTATGCCATCAGAAGCCCGCTGTAATTCCTTAATTGGTAAGCAGCGCAAATGATAAATGGTAATTTACAGAATATGTTATCTATCTTGGGCACTCTTTCTGTTGATATTGAATAAAACGTCATATAAACATACATATTAAATAGCGACATCACTTTAAAGGTATTTTTAAGAAGTATTTACAATCGTGTTGTTTGGCTGAATTTCACTTTTATATTCAACATACTTTTATATTCAACATGCAAAGACAAAATGCTTTTTATAGAGGCATATTTTCATATAATGTCTCAGTTTATTTGTATATGTAACTAATAGAGAGTGATCTGTGATTGACCCCTGTCAATCATCCGTCTGTAAGATTGGATAGTTCCTGTTCCTGATAGTTCCTGTATCCATTAGTTTCCATATGCCTCAATACAGCAAGAAAGAATCAACACAAAAAGGTACATATTTACAGTCTTCAAAACACCTCAAGATAATAATAAAAACTAGATTTTTTTCTTTTCATAACATTTCATAAAATAAAAATGTCGACTAATTTGTCATCTATCATGAAATCAGATTAAGAAAAGCACTAGCGTACCATTCCTTAACAAATCTAATTTATTCTGTAGCACAAAAAATGTGGGACAAGTTGCACACTGAAGGTTAATACTAACTAGCAATAGTTATAGTGATACACACCTTACATATGCAAGCACCACATAGTTAAGCCCTAAAATGTTTAATTATGTTTTTCATAATGATCTCTAATGAATACTCAATCCAGTCATTTTCTAGCGACTTAGGCACACAAGATGGTAATCTTATAGTAATTACTTTCACAAAGATAAAACGGACAGACCACTCAATTTACTGAGTAACACAATATATTTGGCCTCTACATGACATGGCCTCTTTTTGCTGCTTGTAAACAATAGGTGATAGTAAGCATTAAAGAGACAGTACACCAAAAAATGAAAATTCTGTCATTATTTACTCACCCTCAAGTTGTTCCAAACCTGTATGAACTTCTTTCTTCTGCTGTACACAAAAGATATTTTGAAGAATATGGGTAACCAAACAGTTGGTGGGCTCCACTGACTTCCATGGTATTTTTTATTTTTTTTTAATACTATGGAAGTCAACCAACTGTTTGGTTACCTATATTCTTCAAAATATCTTCTTCTGTGTTCAGCAGAAGAAAGAAGTTCATACGAGTTTGGAACAACTTGAGGATGAGGAAATGATGACAGAATTTTCATTTTTGGGTGAACTATCTATCGAAAAGGAAGGCCATTTTAGAAGTGAAGCAAGAAGGTCATTACATTTGGATAGTATTACAAGGGGTGTGTTCACACGTGTAGTTCGGTTCTCTCGGTTCTTTTGATCCGGATCAATAAAGAAATGTGTTCGCTGTATGTGCGTACATATGATAGTATTTTTTACCATCTGAAAATTCATGAAGAGCTTATAAAATGTGAAAAACAGTTAAAACAGTGCCAGGAATTCTTCTGTCGCACACATAAATGAAGATCTGCTGCAAGGAGACGCAGTTTCCTCCACATGTACCGAACTGTAATGAGCAACATCACGACTATGACAAGAAAAAACAGGTATGCTTGAGCATTCTGTCCTTTTTAGGGTCGCATTTTGTGACATCGCGTCCTGTTTTTGGTTTGTTTAGATGTCTTTGGTTTGTGTTGCGTTCATATTTCAGTTGAACTGCACCAGAGTTAGTTTGGAAGCGGCTTGGATGGCAGCGTCCACACTTATTCAAATGAACCGCACTAACAGAGCAATTGCACCAGAGTTTGTTTTAAAGGTGCTCTATGTAAGTTGTTGACTGCACTAAAGTATAAAAATACCATAATATGTTTGCAGATATTTATTAAACATGCTGAGTTCACATATTCGTTTCTCTGAAAACCATTGCTACAGCCAGTTATTTTACTTTAAAATGTGCGTTCTGTGTCGGAATTTCTGTTTTTGTTTCGGTCTGTGCAAGACCGCACGTTGCCAATTTACCCAATAGTATTTCGCCACCCTGGGTTGCCAGTTGGCGGAAAACACATGCAGTGAATTGCAGCCATGGAAGCCAGCGAACAAACTGGGTCAGAGATCGCAGATTCTACCCGACCTAAAAAGCCTCAGCATCCATCTAAAAATCTCTACGAACAGGAGCATATTAAAACGCAATATCAACTCATCATAAATAAATAAATCAACTAATTATCTTACAGTGTGTAAGTCTCCTCGCCTTCCAATGTCAATTGAGCTCGCTCCTGTTGCGTGTCTTCAAACTGGCAACCCGCGAGAGCGTGGAGTCTGAGGAGGAGGGGGCGGGGCAAACAATATTTTGAATTTGGACTGCAGTACCCATTTCAACCACTAGCTGTCATAGAGCACCTTTAATCGAACCAAACCTGCCAGATGTGAACACAAGACCAAGAATGTTATTGAGAAAATAAAAAGGGTGAATTTTGGTTTTAACCTTTGAATGCCACCCATTTTGATCTCTTTTTCATAACAGTGTGGCTGAATCTACAAGTTTACATAGATGTGAGTGACCACTCATCCTGGCTCGAACTCTTTGAGCTCTGGGTGAGGATTTGAACTTTTAGATGAATTGTATACAGTATGAGAGTCGTTAACGAGAGTGGACTTTTGTTCAGAAACTCATGCCTCTTAACACAGGCTGCAGATACAGTATGACATCCACCCACAAACTGCATTGGACAATGTAGCCACACTTCAGTCTCGGTTCTCTATTCTTGATAATAGTATTTCTGCAGGAAGCACAGGAGGAGAGACAGACAGATAGAGAGACAGGGAGATATGAAAAGGAGGAGGGGTTATCCATCAAAGGCTCCAACTAAGGTTTGGATCCTCCGTGAAGATTAGGAGTGTTAAAAAAGATGGATCGCTATTGTCACAGCTAAGCATCATCCCCAAATGCTTAAATTAAATCTAAAAATTCTCTAGGGTGGCCCAAATTACACCAGTAATAACTGCAGTAGGGCCAGACCAGACCAGCTTCACTCATTATTAAAACTGCACAGACAAGATTGTAAGCTTGACAAATTATTACCATTAGCTTGTATTAACTCAATTGATATGTGCAGGGGAAACTGGGGCGGCTTTGCGTGTGTGTTTGGCAGGAGGGTTGCTCATAAAACACTTTGTTCAGGAGGTCGTTTTTACAATTCTAATGATTTTCCCTTTAGCAAACCTAATTTTCATTACACAATTTCAGAGATAATTGACCCTGTTGTGTGCCGCTGTCATTTTTGGTTCCGTTAACATTGTTTCACGCAGGACAATCAGTCACTCTTTCATTTTTAATTACAATCCATTCAAATGAAAGGTGCTGTGTTTTTGTGAAGTTAAACACTCACCATTCATTGTCATTTTATGGAAAAGAGCAGTGTGAACATTCTGATTTTTTTGTGTACCTTGTACAAGAGAGTATATCATGATATGAGGGCCCTTGTGAAAAATAAGTGCTCTTAATTGGACTGAATGTGTACTTGTAGTGTACTTCAAATCTGAAAATTATATGTTTTTAAAAACTGTACTTGCAGATTAATTAATATTAATGAAGTAAAAGGCCACTTTAAAGAGAGTATAATTTCTTGACTGTTTCTTAAGTACACTTTTAAAAGTGCACTTTGTAATAATGTCAAATTAAATATTTTACTTTAAAAAAGTACATTTTAAATCATTTTCTTTTGATTATCTTTTTGTTATTTATACTCAAGTGCACTTATTTTGATGTGTTGACTAATATACTAAAGCCCTAATAGTCCTTGATTATAATTTTAACTTAGTGTGTTATAATCAAGGACTTTACATGTGCTTTAGTATGTTAGTCAACATTATTTCTGTAATAAGTACTATTTTTAAAAGTATGCTAAAGTGTACTTCTTTTTCACAAGGGGGTGAATAAACAATGACATAGTTTTAATCGTAGGTTAAACGATTTAACAGTTTAACCCTCATGCACCTTTCGATTTCTGGTTACAGCCTGTATGGTCAAATTGACCTTAATTGGATTCAATACAATTCCCCAAAAATCACACTATGAAAAAAAAAAAAAAAAAAAAACATACAATCAGGTACAAATAATTAACTTTTAATATCAATACTTTTTTCACACATACAAAGAATAAATCTGAATTTATTATTTAAAAAAATGTTTTTAACCACTATTTTTAAGACTGCCCCTCCCCGCACCCGTGGGACACTTGCCATTATAACAATAATATCCTTGTCTAAACCTAAATCTTGACAAACTATGTAGCATTTGAAAGCTTTCAGAGTCTAGTTTTCATATTTGGTGACTGATTTTCAAAAGAAATGACAGAATAATAAATAAATAGTGATAGATTCTTCATTTGTGATGTGGTGCCAAACTATAACACACGCTCTGATTCTTTCCGTATGATTTTTAATATATTTGCTTTAGAGATTGAATTCAAATCAAATTAAGATTGCTGCTCAAAATACTTCTGAATAGGATGTCTACTTCATAATTATTTTGAAAAGTATTGAAATATATGGTTCAGATCACTCAAACCATATATGGAAATCGAAGAGTCCTTATATGGTCACCGGTGGAGTCATCTAGTAGAAAAGTCTGGTACTGCGCACAAAAAAATCTTACAAAAAGTTATTTTTTTGAGATATCAAACTAACATTTGGCACAGAACTTGTTCAGATATTTAGCTTTGATTTTCTTGTAGTTTTAGAGTTGAACATGTTTTGTGAAATAAATATATTATATAAAATATATATTTTAATTTTTCATAAACTTCTATTACTTTTTTAAAACTTTACTTTTACAACCTTCTTTACTTCTACAATAATAATCTGTGAAGTTTTCCAAACTTAGTTCTGTGCTCTGAAGTATTCACGATTTTTTACCAATTTAAGTTGGAAAAGTCTTTTTTTTTTTTTTTTTTTGCTCAAAAGTGGGACAGACAATTAACAGGAACATGCAGGTTCATGACCCTAAATGAGACAAAGTCACAAAATTTCAAGAAAAATAACAGGTATAATTGTATGTCAGATAGATTGAAATGATTTTTACCATATGTGACTGACAAAATATTTTTCTGTATTGAAATAAGTGGGGAAAAGCTCCTTTTTTGGCTTCATAGGATAGTAAAAAACTAAAATAACAAACTATAACCAAGAAACGTTACTATTTTGGGTCTGTACTGTTGCCTTAGAAGATTAAAATATGCTGGTCAATATCACAAACATAATAGTAATTTTGTGTGTATACTGTATGTCAAAACACATCAGTTTGTTAAAATTTTGCATGCATGTTCTTGACCCTAAATGAGAAAATATCACAAAATTTCAAGAAAAAATAAGAAAAGTAAACTGATATTTCCAACAACGGGTCAAAATGACCCGCAACAGTACATAAGGGTTAAATTTATTGTTGCACCATTGGGCTTTCTCAGATGTAATCGTTAGATCACATGGCATATCGATTTTGACAGTATGTCCTGCTGTTAAGCAGCACAATAGAAACATGGGTTCCATCAGCTGGTTTCAAGCCTCTAACCATAAAACATATCTTCACTGTTGCACTGAACAGGAATATGTCCTGTTCTTGTCTGTAGCTGACAGGTCTATATCCACCTCTATATGCGAAATTGCGAGAGTCTCATGGAAGTAAGTCTTACCAGTCGTATGTTCCTGGATAATCCTTCAAGGCTTCACTGTTCTGCTGCTATGACAATGAAACAAAATGCACTAACAGAGCTGGCACAGAGCATGCAGAGCCCTTGGGGAGACAGCTCAGTTTTTGACATGTTTCTGAGATGTCTGTAATCCAGTCTGGCAGCTGGCAGCACTCCTAAGCTAAGCTAAGTCCACCTTGTATTAGCATACATTTCCTTTGCCACTGAAATCAATATGAACAAAAGCTAATTACTAAGCTGTACGCTTGGCACAGAAGATGCTCGTCTGGCTGTGCAGGCTCAGAGGTCTAGAGAATGTTAGATATGGTCTTTACGTAACTTCCTAATAGACAAACTTGCTAAAGTAATTGTCATTTGGAATAGCTCATTGGCAGTCTGTGTGTTTTATGTCTGGGTCTCCAATGCTATTCATGCTCTTAAAGGGATAGTTTACCAAAAAAAAAAAAAAAGTTATCTTTTACTCAATTTTAATTCTTTTTTCTGTGGAACACAAACAAATATATATTTCTGCCATGACATCTCTCAGAGTGTTGGCATGGTAGTAGGTATGATAATGTTGATATGTTTGGTCTTTGCGAAATAGATCTGCTACGCTGCTGCTGCTGCAGAGCAAGTACGGGACTTGCTACTGCCAGTACAAACATGACACGGTGATGTGAGCAAGTAAGACATGCTGCTGCTGTACAGTATAGCATACATGAATTACCTGTAGCAGATCTATACAGGTGGAGCTGGGGATGGAGGAGGGTGTCTGAAAGCGTGCTGCAGCTGGTACAGCAAATGCTGACCAAGTATTTGAAGGTTGAGCAGTGAGCTCATTGGCTACTGATACAGCAGGAACCAATCAGGTGTGCCCTATAGAGAACGATGTGATTACAAGCAGGTTGAGTTAAGAACCTATCAGCCTGCGCCATCTAGAGTTTCATGATAGAACTTTGTATATATCAATGGGGTCCAATGTTGTTTTGGACCCCAGTAGTCTATATCTTATTATTTATTTATTTAAAAGATATATATATATATATATATATATATATATATATATATATATATATATATATATATAAAATATATATATATATATATATATATATATATATATATATATATATATATATTGATTTATTCATTTTTATTATTATTAATATTAACTTTTTACCTCTTACATGGCTTACATTTTTGGACCTATGCCGTTGCAGTTATACTTTCTGATAAAAAATTAAATAGAAATGTAAAAAAATGAGAAAACTGAATGAAATGAGAAGACACTTTAAAACTATGTTAAACTCTAACAAGAGTATCCAGCAATTAGCAAAGTAGCAGCTACACTTTTGATCAATAATATATGATAATTGGATTAACAATCCTGTTTGATAAATAATATATCCTGTCAGCTGGGTGAAGATCATTATCAGCCAGCAATCCTTCAGAATGCGTTTGTGGGAATTTGTAACAGCATGCCAATCATTTGGCACTGTACATGCAGCACAGCCTTGTCCGGATGAGCGGACTTAAATTATCTCTAATGAAAATCTATGCCATTAGTACATGTGTAATTAGTAGCGAGCCCGTATTGAAACCCTTGAAAGCCATGGCCTTCTGGCTCTCTGCCTGCCCTTCTATAAGACAGTCTAAATCCTCATTAGCTGCATGGCGTCCTCCTTTATGAGCCCAGCCTGTTATGTTACACCTTTCATCTACTCTACAGAGCCTGCCGGTGATCATTAATGGAGTTCTGAAGCTCTATTAGCTTTATGCTCATGATGAATTGATAAGATACTGTACTCAAGTGCCCTGTTGGCAATACGCTGTACACAAACTTCTTATCTTTTTAGTTTTAAACTTTCTTTCTGTCTGCAACTGCTAAAGATGTTTAGTAGCATTATCTACTGTTGTTAAAAAATATGACAAATGACATTTAAAGGGATATTTCACCCAAAAATGAAAATTCTGTCATCATTTACTCACCCTCAAGTAGTTCCAAAATCTGTATTAATTTCTTTGTTCTGCTGAACACAAAGGAAGATATTTGCAAGAATGTCAGTAACCAAACAGATCTCGCCCCCCCATTCACTTCCATAGTAGGAAAAATAAATGCTATGGTAGTCAATGGGTGGGGGATCTGTTTGGTCACAAATCATGATTTCTTGCCCCTTTAAAAATGTCCATCATCATTATGTACCAATGTACATTTTGCATGATTATAGGGAGATTTCAGTAAGAACGTGCCTGCGCCTCTTGGCAGACAGACATACTGAAACTAATAAAACATCACCCGCTTTGGGTATTAGCTAGCTAAACACACACACATACTGAACAAATAAATAAGTGTGCTACAGTTTGAGCAACTTAGACTCTGAATAATAATCATGCAAAGCATGATATCGAAGCATAGTTCTTTACAACACGTAAACATCTTGGCTTTTATGTCACTAATTTCTTTAATTCTCTAATCTCTCTCTTTAATTGTTTCTCCTAGACAGCAGTGAGATTAAATGGAGAGCAAACAGAGTTTAAGTCTTCTGATTGTCAGATTAGAGAAACTCCTCTAGAGTTTCAGAAGACATTCCAACAGTGTCACAAACTGCATGTGCACAGCTTTGCAATGAACGATCAGAGATGTGTGTGCGCTACTGTTCAAAAGTTTGGTGTCAGTACGATTTTTTTTTATTATTTTGAAAGAAATTAATACTTTTATTTAGCAAGATCACTTGACAGTAAAGACATTTATAATGTTACAAAAGACTGTTCTTTTGAACTTTCTATTCATCAAATAATACTGAAAAAAGTGTTGCGGTTTCCACAACAATATTGAGCAGTACAACTCTTTTCAACAGTGATAATAATAATAAATGTTTCCTGAGCAGCAAATCAGCATATTAGAATGATTTCTGAAGGATCATGTGACACTGAAGACTGGAGTAATGATGCTGAAAATTCAGCTTTCTCATCACAGGAATAAATTACATTTTAGAATATATTCAAATATATTATATTAAATTGTAATATTTCACAGTATTACAGTTTTTTACCATTTTTTGATAAATGCAGTTTTAGTGAGCATAATAGACTTTCAAAAACATGTAAAATTTCAACATTCAAACTTTTGAACAGTAGTGTATGGAAGCTAGTTTCCGCCACGGAATAAAACAATTTAAAAGATAATCGCAAATTTTTATCTCACAATTCTGACTTTTTTCACAGAGTAAGAACTGCAAGATATAAACTCGCAATTCTGACTTTTTTCTCACAATTCTGACTTTTTTTCAGAATTGTGAGACATAGACTCGCAATTGCGACTTAAAAAGACTTAAAAAAAAATTTTCTTTAAAATTGCGAGTTTATAACTCACAATTCTGACTTTATAACTCGCAATTGTGAGATAAAAAGTTGAAATTACCTTTTTCATTTTTTATTCATTGGCGGAAACAAGCTTCATTAGTAATGTATGTGAATTGAAACACAAACAGAGAAATTCTGAAGAATGTTTACACTGCTCTTTTCCAAAAAATATTGACTGTGGGCTCTAAAGTCCCAAAAATACTTGTGTGATGTTTAAAGTCTTATAAAGCTCTACAATAGCTTTGTTTGACGGACCTTCCTTTCTGTCGTAGCTTCCAGATCTTATTCTCAGTTTGCATATTCATACTTAGTGCATCATGTTTGGTTACGAGAGGTTTACTTAAGAAACAATGCAATCTGGTGTCATAGACATGACGAAAATGAGACTGAAAAAAAAATGCATACAGATTTGGGTAAACAAGCTGTCTTTTTTGGCCGAACTGTCTCTGTAAGCCTGAGATGCAGAGAGCAATAAAATCTGACAACACAATGTTGTTTTTAGAGAATACACTTGATAGTTGTTTAGAATAGCACTGGACGAATAATGCCAAGCAAATTGTGCCAAATTTCTCATCCACCATCTTGTGTGATCAGACTCCGTTTAGTATTTTTCAGTGATGCTGTTGTCTCTCGTATCCCGAGCGTGCCCATGTGAGCCTGTCCCCTGATGAGAGAGAGCTCTCAGCTCAACGCAGACAGAAGATTGAGAGGCAATGGGGTGACAGCTATTTGCATAATGCTGGGGGGAAAAGGAAAGTGCAAACAAGTCATCTTGCCATCACTTCCTGCCTTAACCGTCTGCATCGCTGGATGGCAAACAACGTTTTCCCTCTCTGCTTTTCCGTTTCTTTATAATCACTAGTGCTGTAGACAAGACATGCATCATATAGCAGTCCCTAAATTAGTGGGTAGTCTTCGAGCATACTTAAAGCCATCTGTGTTTCAGTCAAGACCCGTCCCTGCGGAGACGCAGGGGGAATGTTTTTCCACCAAGTAAACCCTGACATGAAAAGCCAGCCTACGTCAACATGCTAAGAATACGCTACAGAGCGGCGCCGTGCGCGCGTGGTTAAGGAGCAGCTTTGGAAAGGCTGCGTATCGATTGTGCCGAGTGGATTGTGTTTGAGGCTGTAGGCGCTGCAGAAGCTGAGGTCCCCTCTCTTTCTTGTCACAGCTCAGCTCCTTTTAATTAAATGGCTTGCAGTCGTGACTGAGTGTGAATGTGAACGAAGAGCGGCATGGACGGACTCTGCGTCACTTTCCCGGCCCCCTTCCCTTCTCTTGACCTTTCCTCATTTACCCCCGACGCTGCCCCCTGAGCGCTGCTTTTCAGAGTCTTAAGGGTCTTATTTCCATTTTTCCTTTCACCTTAATTTACCCAGCTGCTTTTGTTAGACATCTACGGCGTGGCCCTTCTCGATGTCTCACGGCTTGCGGGTTTACCTGACCTTCTTTATAGCAGCCTCAGGACTGAGGTGGTTTTGTTCTAGCTGAGCAGTGATCATTACCGCGCTGTTGATTTTGTTGGCGTGAGAGTGTATAAAGAAATCCTTCATAAGAGGTTTTATTAACATACGTTCTGTACATTAGTACATAAGTGTTGTATGCCTGGTAACACTTTAAATGTAATCCATATAAACAAGTGTCAGTCATCCAGTGCATTTATTTATTTATAATATATAGCAAACAGCTAAAAATGACAAAACATGTTATTGTAATTGTTATTATTGAATTCAAATAAATAAATAAATGATTAAATCCACACACTTGATCTTATATATGTGTATGTATATGTGTGTGTATATATATATATATATATATATATATATATATATATATACACTACCAGTCAAAAGTTTGGACACGGTAAGATTTTTAATGTTTTTAAAAGAAGTTTCGTCTGCTCACCAAGGCTGCATTTATTTAATTAAAAATACAGTAAAAACAGTAATATTGTGAAATATTATTACAATTTAAAATAACTATTTTCTGTTTGAATATATTTTATAAAGTAAATTATTATTATTATTATATTATTATATTAATTATTATTATTATATATATATATAATATACACACAGTATATAATCTTTTTGGGTCACTAATCAAGCTTTGGTCACTTTAACTGTTTGATCTCATATGGCATCAAATAGTAAGTAAAGCCACGTTTCCACCGAAATTACCTGGAACAATTTGTCCCAGGAACTTTTTTTTCCAAGAACCTATTGCTGTCTGTGTTTCCATCGTGGTCTAAAGTACCGTGAAAATTAGTCGGATCAGTGTTGGGGGTTACACATTACAATTAACTCGAGTTATGTAATCAGATTACTTTTTTCAAGTAACATAGCTGAAAGGTTTGTTTGAGCTGTGCCGTCTACTGTACACGCATAAATTTGCATTTCCTTGAGCCTTATTTCAATTTAAGTAAGAAAGGGCCTTTACATTTGCCTAAAAATATAACTTTTTTGTTATTAAAAAAAACAAACAAGAAAAAGTAATGCAAAAGTAATGTAACACATTACTTTTCTTAAAATGTAACTAAGTAACGTAATTAGTTACTTTTAAAGGGAGTAACACAATATTGTAACACATTACTTTTCAAAGTAACTTTCCCCAACACTGCGTAGGACCATGTGACTTTCCAGTTCCCTCTGGATTTCGTCCTCCGCATAGAAGCTTAATAAAGCCTGAACCTCATCATCGGTCCATCTGTTGTCATTTTTAAATTACATTGTTGATTCAAATAGCAAACAACTCTTACTGCACGCACTGTAACAGACTTTTAAAAATGGTGGTTCAAATAAAATGCTGCGTGAACTCAACCAATCAGCATGTTCAGCGCCCAAGTCCCACCCCCGAAATTTCCTGAACTCTGAAAAAGTACTACCTAGCAAGCAGGGACTTTCTGAGGGAGAAATTCCTTAGTTCCTGGGGAAAGTTCCTGCTTTGGAAAGGTGACTTAAAGGTGCCCTAGAATTTAAAATTGAATTTACCTTGGCATAGTTGAATAATAAGAGTTCTGTACATGGAAATGACATACAGTGAGTCTCTCAAACACCATTGTGTCCTCCTTCTTATGTAAATCTCGTGCGTGAAAAACACCACGGAAAAACAGGCGAATCTCAACATAACATTATAATCTGTATAATTCATAAACGCATCTTTTTTCTTTATAAATCTCTCCAAGTGTGTAGCGTTAGCCCCATAAGCCACACAGCATTATCAAACTCATTCAGAATCAAATGTAAACATTCACAAAATACTTATGTGATCTGATATGCTGCATCACGAACAGTTTGTAAAGATCCATTTTGAGAGTTATATTTGCTGTGTGAACTTATTGTATTGTTTATGCAATGTTTATATGGGCATTTAAAGGTGTACACACACAAATCAGAGCATTTTTAATCCCACCCCAAAACAGGCAGTTAAAACATGGTATAATAAAAAATCTATGGGGTATTTTTAGCTGAAACTTCACAGACACATTCTGGGGACACCTTAGACATCTTGTTAAATGTAGGTTCTAGGGCACCTTTAAGTAATGATTGATTGATTGATTGATTGATTGATTGACAGTAAAAAGACAATTTTGTGGATTTTTTTGTATTTTTCAACTACTAGGTGTTGTTTGCAATAAATGAATAAATTAACAAATTGAAGAATGTATACATAAAATCCACACACTTGTTAACAACCATACATCTGATGAGACTTTTATGTAACATTTTCTATTATTATTATTATCATCATCATATGTCATTTCCATTTTTCCTTTCACCTTAATTTACCCAGCTACTTATGTTAGTGGTCTTTGGTGTCTCAATGTCAAGTTCAATGTCTCTCATCTTGCGGGTTTTCTTGACCTTCTTTATTGCAGCCTCAGGACTGAGTAGTTTCTAGCCGAGCAGTGATCATTACCGTGCTGTTGATTTTGTTGGCATGAGAGCGTACATAGAAATCCTTCATATGAGACTTTATTAACATAAGTACTGCCTTAGATGTGTTTTGGCCATTGCCGTTGGCCATTGGGAGGCAGATCCACGGAGCTTGTGTGCTCTGAATGGGTCCAGGGAGAGTCCTTTGCAGCTGGAAGCTGTGGCCTACTCTGAAATATTCACCGGAGAGCTGAGATAGATACATCAATATACATAATGAACTTGGTGTCCGTGCGGAGTTGGGGCACTTAATTAAGCTGTCTTAAAATGGTCGGCTTGCCAATAATGGATGCTGAATAACAATAGAATTTTACCATCTTATTCCAGTACTCAAGTCAATTGATGCATGTGTGATTGCTGTGTGTAAAGCAGTGGTGCTTCTGAGATGAGCAGGCTGAGTCGCCTCTCTGGATTTGGGTTTTTGCTGTCCATTGTAAATTTGTGCAGTGGTTTATGGGTTAAGGGCATTTAAAACACCATTATCTTACTGTATCAACTATAATATTTTGGTATGTTTGTTAACACTTTATTTATTAATTTTAATCTACATAGACCAGTGTCACTCATCCAGTGCATGGTATTTATTTGTTTATTTTTTGTTCATTTTTTGTTTGTTTATACAATTTACAATATACAATAACATAAATATACAATATACTATATAATGTTCATTCATTTATTGTAAACAACAGCAATATTTGAATATTTGAATCCATATACAGTAAATAAATAAACACTTTGTACAATTCTTATTATTATGATTATATATTAAATCTTCTTTTTTTGTTTCTGATTGATTCTTTTAACAGAATCAATCAATCAATCAATCAATCAGTCCAAACACTTGTTATTATTTATATCATCTATCATACAATATATATATATATATATATATATATATATATTTTTTTTTTTTTTTTTTTTTTTTTATCACTAATCAGGCATTAGTCACTTTAACCACACCATTTGTGTCATTAAAAAAATATTTACACACTATTTGATCTGATCTCATATTTCATTATTGTCTTCTTGGACAAAAAGCTCTGAAAAAAATAAGACAGATTCATCAAAACAAATTTGTCTCACATATTTGTTGTTGTGATTTCATGTTTGTAAAGTTTTCCCTAATAAAATGGCAGAAAAAGATGTTAGAACTAGGCTGTCCAGATGCCAAGTCCTCTCCAGGAATGCACTTATCTGTGTCTTTTAGAATAAATATTTTCTTTACTCGACACTCTGTTAGCCAGTCAAAATGTCTCTCACAGTTAGTTTTGCTCAAATGGAGCACTTGCCTAGACTTTTTTGATCTCTCAGCCAAATGAGAGGTGTCTTTTCCAAGGAGCAAGTGTTTTCTGGCTACTAAAACTGTGAAGTCTGATATGTAGGTATGTTGAGGAGCACGGTCTGTGTATTCCGCTGTGCTGTCTGTTGATTGCTGGGCACAGCAAATGGGTGCTCACTTAAAACCTTTAATGGCAACCTAAGGTTGTAACTTGCTGTGAAAGCTACAGTGCTTTATTTGTGGCTTTTCCAAGTGCATTTCTTACTGAACTTTTCCGCACTTGGAAGAGAAATATGAAAATGCATTCTTCTATTTTTCTTCTTCTTCTTCTTCTTCTTTTTTCTTCGTCGGTTTGTGTGGGTATATATGGCCTCACTTGTAGGTGACTATTGAGAAACATATTTACGGTATGAATAGTGCTAGAAAAATAATACATATTGGTGTCCTTTCCTTACAGAGCTTACAAGATACTCAGCAAGAAAATGCAGTGCATAATCACCAATTGTGCAGTTTTCTTTAGAACCCCATCCCTCCATAGTAGGTGACAAAAATGACCATGATTTAGCCAACTTTGAGATGAGCTGCACCACATTCAGTTTAGGTTAATTAAGTTCACATTGAGATTGTGTATGAGTGAAAGGGAACGTTTTTTTTTTTTTTTTTTTACTTTATTGCTAGAACATTTTAGTGCTCTGGATTTCTACATTAATGCTGATATTAGCTTGTAATGTGAGTGCGTTGTGATTAGTGTTTGGAACCAAGAACAGTTTTTTAAAGGGATAAATTTTAAAGAAATTTAATTGCATTTTATTGCCAATGTGTGAACAGCTTGTAATGGATCTTAAAAAACAAGACATTCCCTGACTTCTTTTTTCAGGGAAGTAAGAAAAAAAAAAATATACTGAGCAACCAGTGTAGTCCGATTCCGGACTGAAAAAACTGACATTTTGAAAATTGATAGTCTATTTAACCTTTTGCTAGAATTATTTTAAAGGATTAATTCACTTTAAAATGAAAATTACCCCAAGCTTTACTCACCCTCAAGCCATCCTAGGTGTATATGACTTTCTTCTTTCTAAATAAACACAATCTTATATTAATAAAAATATCCCGACACGTCCAAGATTTATAATGGCAGTGAACGGGAATTCTATGAATCTCAAGAAAGTGCATCCATCCATCACAAATGTACTTCACACAGCCTTAATAAAGGCTTTCTGAAGTGAAACGATGCGTTTGTGTGAGAAAAATATCCATATTTAACAAGTTATAAAATAAAATGTCTAGCTTCTGCTAGACGGCCTTCCGTATTCAACTTACGAAGAAAGTGTAATGCCTCTTGTTGTGTAAAACTCTTACGCTACGTCCTACACCTTCTGTATTCAACTTACGAAAATCATATACACCTAGGATGGCTTGAGGGTGAGTAAATCTTGGGGTAATTTTCATTTTAAAGTGAACTAATCCTTTGAATTGTCTTTAATTTGTTTATTTATAAAATTATGCATTTCTTTTTTCTTTTTTTCCCAAATATTTATTCCTTAAAAGTATTAAACAACTGTTAATGCCTGAATTGTTAAGAGGAATCGGAACCAGCTCAGCTCTACGAATGCATACAACGTGCAGATGCAGAGCTGATTTAATGCTCTTTTCCTTCTCTTTTCCACTTGGCAAGCGCTTCTCATTTTGTTAACAGTGGTTACAGTTGATTGGTGCCAATGAAGGGAAGCAAGACTGATTAAGGTGACGTATTTCAGCACTGAAGACTTAATGCACTCTGGATGTATGTGTACACATGCTAGCAGGTGCTGACTCTGCAGGCCAGTGTGTATGAGGTATCGCCACCCATCAAGAGCTGACCACTGACTCATTCAGAGCCCTTATGAAACTGAGAGCTGGTTAGCTTTAAGATGAATGATCTTTCATTATGAAAATGGCTAGTGCTTCCTTTGGGAATATTCTAGGTTTGTTTTAGCATTATGGCACATAAGACCTCAATAGGTATTTCTTGGAGTTTCAAATAAGATATACTGTTCTTCATCACCCACTATGATTTTATAAATTTATGTTTTTTGTGAGAAGCTTGAGCGCATAAATACTGTATATATAACAATATCTACCACCGTCAGTAAGTTAAAAAAAAAAAAGAAATTAATACTTTAGCTGCTTTTCCACCGTCGGGCCAAATGGTTCTATGAATAGTAAAGAACGGTTCCAGTTATATTTCCACTTGAGCTTGGTTCGGCACGGCACAATTACAAACCGTTCTCAAACCGGAATTCTCAGCACGGTTGGCTAACCATGCTGAACCATGCTGGTAGAATTTGTGTAGTGACGTCGCCACTCACGATTGGTCACCTATCTATTGCCTGACTACCAGTTTGTTGCTGTAGCTGGCCAAGCGCACCACTGGAGTAAAGTAAACACAAATTCATAACAAAATTAAAAGAAATATCATCCTCTATAAGGCTGATCATCCTCTATAAAGTGGTCGCTATTTACATCTGATACATCTGTGAACTCGTGCACGTTTGACACATTTGTATTACATTCGTAAGAGATCTGTTATCAGCCCCACAGTGGAAAATGAAACTATATCCGGACCGGTTGGCCCAGATTGCCACAGAATGGAACGGTTAAGCAATGGGAATGGCTTTTGATTCAGCAAGGATTGATCAAAGGTGACAGTAAAGACATTTATAATTTTACAAAAGATTCTTATATTAAAAATAATAAGTAGCACGACTGTTTACAACACTGTTAATACTAAGAAATGTTTCTTGAGAATCAAATCATCAATCATAGAATCATCACTGGTATTGCACTCTAAAAAATGCTGTGTTAAAAACAACCCAAGTTGGGTTGAAAATGGACAAACTCAGCGAGTGGGTTGTTTTAACCCAGTGGTTGGGTTAAATGTTTGCCCAACATGCTGTGCAGTTTTATTTATCCCAACTATTGTTTAAAAATGACTAAATGGCTGACTTAAAATGAACCAAAATAGGTTGGACACATACAGTAATTACTAGAGGAAACAATAAAAATCAAAAGGTGAACATTTATGAATAATTTATTAAACATATTAATAAATGTTAATTTCATATTTTGGGTTCATTTTAAGCAAGCAATACAGTCATTTTTAAACAATAGTTGAGCTAAATAAAACTACCCAGCAGGTTGGGCAAACATTTAACCCAACCGCTGGGTTAAAACAACCCAATCACTGGGTTTGTCCATTTTCAACCCAACTTTGGTTGTTTTTAATCCAGCATTTTTTTTTTTTTTATCTGAAATTTTGGTATTGCAACAACAACTTTAACTTCTGTAATGAGCTAATTTGCCGAACATATTGTGTTGCTGTTGTTATGTCTGAATACACAGCTGTGCCATTTGTTTTCATTTCTATGAATCAGTATTTATCTGAGTGCACCTGAAAAAAATCTCCATCTGTCTCTGAATCTTAAAGATCTAGAAAATGCTTCCTATGACGAACACTGTCAAATAGTATCCACATCATTATCCATTCTGCAACTAGTCCAAAAGTTGTGGCTGAAACAGATGGCTGTGAATGCAGGAGGTACATTTGTCCACATGCCATGTTCTTGTTATTGCCCACTTATGGAAACTAATTAGGTATCTGTGCCATAAGTAAATCTGTGCCATAAAGTTCTTTTGATTCACCAGACAAATGTTTTTTCCCCATTTTAAAATGGTTGGGTTTTGTTTTCACTAGCGCTAGTTGAGGAATAAGGAGGGATGAAAGCTCTTGATGTGATGCATCAGGATCATAATGAAATTTCGATGAGAGAACATCAAAAATCTACTTTTATTGATATTAGAATGCATCAAAAACCAATTGTAAAACATGTAAATGGTTTTATAAAGCACCTGTTCTTAATAGAAGTTATATTTCTGACAGTACAAATGAGAAAGACATCCATTCATTTGGATGTTGAGTGTATTTCATTCTCGTTGCAGTGAAGTTATTGGGTCGTTATGTCCTTTCTGTATGATAAATTGGAATATAATGGTAGGGGAGTACAGATTCATTAATTATATTAGACAGTAAAAGCCTATCTAAGGCTGCTTTATCAGCATGATACAATGTCTGTGAATTCTGCTTGGATTATACCTAAATCATGTTTTTTTTTTCTTTTATTATATTTTATTTTAGAATCAGTGTGTCATTAGAGAGTTTAACCAGTGCCCTCTTGAAATGTTCTCGTCAATTCCAGCATGCCAGAGATGAAAATGTGTGGCTAAAAGGTTTAATTTGTTTCCTCTTAATAGTTCCTCTGCATAGCTTTTATTCAACTAATTGGTTATGCAACTAATTTTCTCTCATTCAGAACCTCCAGTGCAGCAAAACCTTCAACTCTCTTTGTTTACAGAACTAGGTCAAGCATGCACTTGAAGTAATACACATAAAAAAAGATAGTGTGGCATCTTTGAAGGAATTTTGAGTTATTTTCACCGTATATCTGCACTTGTCACAACAGTTTATGTCAAGCTTTCAACATTTAAATGTCTAAAATGGAAGGTGTGGTACTGTTGCTTTCACATACTTTTCTTAGAGGTCTTAAACAGGCTTGTTGACAGCTGAAAAAAGGCAAAATGAAAAGCCTCTTCAAAGATCTGTTATCAATAATACGCCATATGTCATTTTAATCAATGGTTTATTAATAATCCTCCTTATTTCAATAGTCCAATTAACTTGAAGCACGGGTCAGGTCAGTTAGAATATTGGATTATTGCCAACTGGTCCAGTTGTGACATATTGAGTTGGACAGAACAAAAAATGGCAAAATAAAAAGAGTCAACTGCACTTCTCTACTATATGCATGAATGTTTCGCCAATCATTATTACGTATTCAGATCTTTAGTGATCTACATCCAACACGGATGGATCTCTAACTGTCTCGATAGTATAAAACTCTCCTGATATTTTAATAAAAATGTACAAAAGAATAAAATAAAGCATTGATGTAGTGAATGACGTCCCAGGTCAATAAAGACCCGAGGTATGTGTTTAAGGGTTAACCAGAGAAAATGTTTCCTCATTGAAAATGAGAAATGAATAGTGCTCTTAATAGCAAAAGCAAAAAAAAAAAAGTGCTTTTAACTTTTGGTGAAAGCTATCCATTAGCATTCCAATTCATCTCAATGGCAGTTTTCTGGCTGGTGCAAGACTGATTTGAAAGTTACATTTTATTCTGGGATCAGGCTGCCTCCATTTTGAAAACACTTGAATAGTTATGTCAATTTGACCCAGTTACTGATAGTATAATAACAATGTCAATAATGATAAGCTTACTATGTACTTTTCTAGTGCTTAAGGTACAAAAATATAAAAACAGTTTTATAAGAGTTTTACTTTACACTACAAAAAATAATTGTTGTTTAACTTAAGTTACTAGCTTGCCTTCAAATTTTAAGCTCATTGAAGTTCATTGAGTTAATACAATGAAGGCAATTGATTCAAACAACAGAAACTCAAAATATTATGTTATCTGAACTACATTATCTAAGTTGATTTGACAAAAGAAAAAATGTTGTGATAAATCATGAAATAATTTTTTATAGTGTAGTATTATTTAAGTACTAGCCTATTTATTAACTTTGAATTAGATGTTTTTTTTTATTTTTATTTCATTTTAATTATAGTTGTAAGTTTTAGTATTTTTTGTTATTTGCTTCTCATTTGTATTAGTTTGTTTTATATTTCTATTTAGCTTTAATTTATTTTTATTTAAGTAGTAATTTTAGTACTTCAACCTCAGTTTAGAAAATTGTAATAATTCTGCATAATTATGAATTAATTTTAAATTTATTTGTATAGTGCTTTTCACAATTAGCAGACAAACCTTTCTGATATGAAGCAGCAACAGTTAATAAACAAACTTCATGCATCCACACCAGCAGGTGTCAGTACAAAAGTACAAAGCCCAAGACTATTCAGATAAAGAAGTATTGAAAAAAAGTATTATCTGTATTCAAAAACCATGTACTGTCAGAGCATATACTGCATTTAATAAAAATGGCAAATAATGTCAGCTGTACATCACATTTTTGTGAATACTGTTTTCTGAATACTGTATATTCCGGTCGGGAAGCAGGCATATTCGGATGCAGGATTGAGTGTAGGGATGTAATAACTTTTCCAATCAGTTTTGCTGGAGCCACTGGATAGTACGCTTAACTCCACACTCTACTTTCTCAACTCTTTGAAATAGTAAATAGGCTTAGAATGGAGATGGGGAAGTGCACTGTTATAAAAAGTTCTTTCTGTACTTATTAATATGAAGACCTAAGGATGTTTTGTAACCCTCAGTTGTTCTAATTTGTCAATCTTAAGAGGTTTCAGGGGAGGCACCATTTAATCATGTTACTGATAAACTCTACGCTTGACAGGGAATATTTTAAAACCTCAGCGGTACAGTCAAGCATCAGAGCATTTCCAGAAGCCTGTCTGTGTTCGCCATATTAGCTGTCCAGTCAGAGGAGGCGAGCAGAGATCGTGCCCCTTGTAGATCATGTCAGAGAAAGGGCACATGAATGTTCCAGACCCGTGGTGATTTCCAAATGGCACCCGTGACCTTTAGATGGGGGTAAGATAAACAATTGAAGGAGTAATAGGCTGGGTGTGAAATGAGTGAGTAAACCTGACATTACACACCATCTGCTTTTGGAGCAGATGGCGGCATCGGAGATCCACTAATATCACTGTTTTACAATAGGAAAAAGATACAACATTGTGATCTGGCTGAAACTTGAATGCCTGCCTTTGCTTGTTCTTGATACAACCAGGATCTCACGTTGGCAAATACACCGTAAAATACACAGTTGGCGTATATGCAGTTTCACACAGTAAATTTATGGACTTGGATTCATCTGGAGACATCCTGGCATACCAAACGCTCAAAGACTTGGCTGTCTGTGAGGATTTGTACAGACTCAGGAAGACATTTCTTCACAGGGAATCTTTACTGTAAATGCATATTGTTTGGCATTTGAATCCTGATAGAGTCAAGAGAGGCCTACAACATCCAGTCAGGGGGATGGACAGGAGTGACCAGGACTTTTCCCAGTGGACTAGTTGTCTTGTCTGCCAGTCTAGTTGTCAAATTGCCCGGCCAGACTGTGTATTTTTTGTAAACTTCCAAGATGGGGGAGCATATATATATATATATATATATATATATATATAATACTCGTAGTTCCAAACCTGTATGAATTTCTTTGTTCTTTGTTGTTAACCAAACAGATCTCGCCCCCCCCCCCCATTGACTACCATAGTAGGAAAAATAAATACTGGTAGTCAATGGGGGGCGAGATCTGTTTGATTACTGACATTCTTCCAAATATCTTCCTTTGTGTTCAGCAGAACAAAGAAATTCATACAGGTTTGGAACTACTTGAGGGTGAGTAAATGATGACAGCATTTTCATTTGTGGGTGAAAAAGACTGTGGGAACCCTGGTTCTTCAAAGAAAAAACAGATATTGAGGGATTTAATTAAATTAAGAAATAACTGGATTTTTAGTAGTTTTATGTTATTTTAAAGTTTATTTTGTCTAATTTATATTATTTTAATTAATGAGGAAATAAAGTGTGATATTAAAATTTATATAACTGGCATTTATGTTTTCATCACTCTAAAGATTAAAATATTATCTGGAAAATATTTTTATTATCAGTTCATAGTAATGAATAATTATTCAGATTTGTCTTTTTTTACACTTTTTTGCTCTGAAACCACGGACACTCTACCACCCCCTTGCAGCCCCCTGGAGTCACTGGACCCAAGTTTAAAAAAAAAAAAAAAAAAAAAATCCCTGGTCTAGACGATTTAAAGTAGGAGTAAGGAAAGATGAGCTAGTACTTAACAGATGCATGTTTTTAGCATTAGCTTAGCATAGAAAGCTAAATGTACACATGACAATTTATTGCGTGAAACAATTTCTTTGTCTCAAAACTCATAAAACTCTTTGTCTCAAAACTGTATAAATCAACTTCTTTTTCTGATCTTACATGGATTCTGATAGTAGAGTGAGGCAGAAAAATGTATTATTTGTAACTTTATGTACAATGCAAAAGGCTACACCTAGCATCCTCCTCATCAATATAGTACTTCATTCTTGTAAAATCAACCGAGACTACGTGAAGAGCACAGACATGTATTTTTTGGCTTCATCTATTAATCAGTCAAAATATTTTTGGCTTTTTCCTGTTTGTCTGTATGAATACAAGGCCCTCAGTTATAATTTTATCTCAGGTCCTGTCAAACACTCAGGTTTGTGTTCGTAGGCAGGCAGTGATAACAGTTAACCACACATTGCTTCATCCACTAATGAGATTTCATTAAGGCGAGAACATTGATCTGGCCTCCTGCACACAGGAGCATCTTCCATTCACACTCCACACCCAACATGCTAGCACATGTCTCGCCTGCTCACGGCTTTGATCAAGCCTCCAGCGTCTTGTGGATGTAATATAGCAGCGTACGCAGGCTGTCTCTGCTCTTGAGAGCTTGAGAGGCAAGGGAAGTTTTGAGTGGGTCAGTTTGAGCCGAGATTCCATAGTGTTATTTAGAAATTTAATGAGACTTCTGTTCTGCTTTCCAGACTTACCCATTGATTCCCTCCAGGTGACTATCCGTCATCTTTTCTATTTAGCTCAGTACATATCAATCCTTTGGTATTCTAACCATTAACCTCTTTTCGAAAAGAGGTTTTTCAAGCTCTTGCAAGTATTTTCGTAAATCATTTCAACCCTCTACAATACGAGTAAATCACTATATTCAACCAAATTTCATGAGAGGTGACTAAAAACGTATTTAATTAGACAATAAATAGTAAAATGTAAGATTACAGTTCCCTGTAATTGAGTTAGAGGCAAAAAATGAGTTTAGCGCAAATATAATTTCATTGCCTGCTGAATAGGGCAGCACGATTTATCGCACGATGCAAAAAACAACATTGAACTTAAACGCGGTTATCGCTTAAATGTTAACATCTTGTCCAGCAAAAGACAACATTTAATAACATTGTCATAGTTGAGCATGCTTTTGTTAGAAGATGTGGCCTCTTACACAGAATAAGGCAGTCATGTGTTTATTAGCCATGTTTAATCAATCAAAGCGTTTCAATCTTCTGTTTATTCAGCTACAGCGATAGTATGATAGGGATAGTGATTTCCTGGAATGACGTGTGTTATCTACTTCTGTGGCAGGGCATATTTGGAGTTTCTGCGCAAGAGCACCCTCTGGCTTTCAGATGGAGAAACATTTACTACTGATCACAGAGCCGTACAGCTCTGACAAGCTGTGCATAAAATAATCACAGCCTTCGCCAAATCGCGTGCGGTTTAATCGGAATAAATCGTTCAGCCCTACTGCTGAGCTTTACGCGCCGTCGCCTGGTTGAGTACGCACTCTCACACATTTCTCTCACACATGCAGGGTTCGTTTGCCAGAACTGTCACTGTCCCAATCGGACCAGTGCTCCGTCATCATGAAAGTTTTATCATTTGCATGCGTTTTTAAGCATTGCCAATTTAAACATTCAAGCGCAAGAAGACACGAAAGATAACTCGGACACACTGTGAGAGTAGCATACGGAATAGAGCTTTCTTTCATGTCTTCTTGCGCTTGAATGGCCAGTTTCACACAAAATTATGTCAAAATGCCCGTCTTGGCGAATATTCTGGTAAACATAGTCAGAATGTAAACAGTCGAGAAATAAAACACATGTGCAGTATCAGTATGTGATCCATGCATTATATCTTAAAGTGACAGCAGCCTAATATTCCTGCTGCTGTCTTTGTTTTTAATGTTAATCAAACAACAAAGAACAAAGAAAAACCACTCACTGCTCTTGACTAAATAACTTTTGTAACTTTCAAGGATTTATCGATATTTAATTTATACATTGAACACTATGCGGTGTTATTTTACATTTGATAACTTTATTCAATTTCTGTACCTATAATCTACCTAATCTGCGTTAGATCTACCTGAAAATCCTGAAAAAAAAGTGTTTTTTTTGTTTTTTTTTTGGAATAGAGAACAATCTAATTTTTACATGTAAAAGATATCCTTTTTCATATGGAAAATGTGGGTAATTTTAGTCAATTTAGCATACAGCATAACCTGGGGTGAAACTAATGGAAACGGTATTCTGCAATGTATGTATGGATAGATAGATGATATAATTTACAATTTAAAATAACTTTTTTCTGTTTTAATATATTTAAAATGTAATTTATTCTTGTGATGGCAAATCTGAATTATTCTGATTTGCTGATTTGCTGCTCAAGAAACATTTCTGATTATTATTATAAGTGTTAAAAACATATTGCCCCGGTTTCACAGACAGGACTTAGACTAAGCCAGGATTAGGCCTTAGTTCAATTAGGGCTTTTAAGTAGCTTTTATAAACATGCCTTAGAAAAAAAACATTACTGGTGTTCATCTTGAGACGAAACAATGACACTGACATATTTTAAGATATGTCGGAGCAAGTTGCTTTCAGTTAAATCAGCTCAAACATGCCTTTTAGTCTGGGACTAGCTTAAGCCTTGTCTGTGAAACCGGGGGATAATGTCTTGTGGCTATACTATTGTTTTTATACTGCTGTGAGTGTTTAAATGACCCCATTTTCTTTCATTGTTTCTCATTACTCTAACTGTAAACTGTAACTTTTTTAAAGAAAAAGAGGGACAATTAAAAATTATGTTTTGTGGTAATCAACTTGTCAATACTATTGATCTTAACTTGAAACCTAAATATTCCTTTAAGTATTATGCTTTGCTATAGTCAGTTATCACTTGTTTTAATTCACCATAAAGACCTCAGGATATCAAATACAAACTACAGACCAATGAAGCTGACATCAAAATGAGATTTCCAGAGCAGAACCCGTGCTTTAAAGCTTTCCAATCTGAAGTAATTACTCACAGGCCGGTGTGATCCCAGCGTGAGCCGAGCTCAAGGCATTAGTCTCTGCTATGTTCACCTTTTAATTTCACCTTCTCATGACAATCTAATACAGCTGAATTGGACTCTGAATTAATAAAGGCTCAGTAAAGGTTAGATCAACAGGAGAAGACAAGCCCACAATGAAACCTTCACAAATGTAGCAGTGCAAACCAAGGGCTTTATGGGAGTTCTCAGTCTTTTAATGAACACAGGCCAGTGTTTGCTTAGGTGGTGGAAAAAGTCAAAAGAGCCTAGGGACAAGCATCATTATACAGCATGAATTTGCTTTGCTTTATTAGTACAAGGGCTGCGTTAATAGGACTAGAACTTGAGAATATAAGAACTTTGATATTCCTCCCATGCTCTCAAATATGCAATAATTGGTGTGATCAGTGACCTTGCTAGAGTCATGCCTTGAATGAATTTCATTTCACTGGACAGACATTGAAGTCTCCAAACAACTAAATGTTAGACTTAAATTGACCAGGTACAGATGTCTCCTTCAGTAGCAGTCAACCAAGATTTGTCACTGATGTGGATATAAGAGTTCAGGGTGAATAATATAATGCCAATTTACAGTACAGTATACAATATGCCATTATACAGTATAATGCCAATTTACAGGCTGTTGATTCTGGAAAATGTGTCGTTTTGGTTCTCTTGGATCTAAGTGCAGCCTTCGCCACCATCGATCATTCTGTCTTACTGAAACGTCTTGAGCAGTATGTTAGCATTAGGGGAACAGCTTTAAACTGGTTTGTGTCCTATCTCAAGTTGAGAACTTTTTCTGTAGAAATTGAAAACTTTACTTCCTCCTCTGCTGCATGAACACATGCGGTGTGCCACAGGGCTCCGTCTTAGGCCCTGTTTTGTCTTCCCTCGATCTCCTTCCATTTGCCAATATTTTTCGTAAGCATCAGATTTCATATCACATATGCGGGTCTGTCGTTATTAAATGTGCTATATAAATTAAATTGAAACTGAAACATATATAATATCATAAAAAATTAATAAAAATGAGGTGCAATGGTCAGGTTCTAGTAGAAGTAAAAATCTAATTTTCTCTGTTATTTTTGGTGATATAAATCTTTCAAGAAAGACCTACCCTAAACTTAAGTTGGTTGAGGTATATGCTTCGTATAAAGGCCAATTCACCGCACTGACAGATGCAACAGAGACTTCGTTGGGTTTTGTCAGATCAGTGTGTTATTCCTGTCGGAGTCTGTTGGCATCTGTTGGAGCTTGTTTTTGCCAATTGAACATGCTGAATCAGAATTAAAGTGTCGTACTGTAATCTGGTGAATGTCAATATTACAGACCCTAAAATAAAAGATTCTTGAAAAAAATCTTCTTAAGGATCATGTGACACTGAAGACTGGAGTAATGGCTGCTGAAAATTCAGCTTTGCTATAACAGGAATAATTTACAATTTAAAATATATTAAAATAAAACAGTTATTAAATTGTAATAATGTTTCACATCATGTGTTTTTGATCAAATAAAGCATGAGGTAAGCATAAGAGAAAAAATCTTTTGAAATCTCAAACTTTTGAATGTTAGTGTTTATTTCTTTTTAATCTGTAACTACAACAAAATATATTGTTATATATTGTTTTTTATTTCAGTTACCTCATGATATGACTAGTTCATTACCTCAAAAGTCTTTAATTTACACAATCTTTTACCTTTGTCTTTTTTTTTCATTTATATATAACTTTAAATCAGTGTTTTTTATGTTTAATTTCAGAGCTGGGTGGTTTTATTCATTTTTTTTTAAACACTGTATGAAAGTGGCTGCTAAAAAAGGCCGCTACAGTGTATAGCTCCAATTAAATGGACACAAGATCGACATAAAATTGACTCAAAAGCCATTTTTTCACCCTCTTTCTTACTTTCAGTCTTTTGTCATCGTTAAAATGCAATATATCGGCCAATTAATCTGCCATCAGTCTATCATTACTTTTCAGTACTCTTGCAATCATGATATACCATGTCAGACATGAACAATATCATCTTCATCACAGAATATTATGTTTCTGTTTAAAACCAACCATGTCATGATGAAACGTTCTTAAAGATTTTGTGATTGCTTTACAAGGCTTCGATCAGAATGTATAGCCATTTAGTGTTAATGGACACTTTTGAACTGCGCCCAACATCTCCAAGCAGCTGATCTCTCTGATTAGATGGATTGGCAGCCGTGTCCCTCTTGCCTCTGTCTGAACTCTGGATGTTGTGGTGCATGCAGTTGTTGGTGCTCAGTGTTGCACATTGCCCATTTAGATTTCTCATTGATCTCCATCTCCATCCACTGTCAAGGTTCCTGCCCTCTGTCAGATTCATTGTTGTATTGCGCTGCAGTCAGTGATTGCATTTGGCTGTTCCAGAGCATGGCTATCACTTTCTTAACCCGCGTAGCTTCTGCTTGATGGCTCTGTTAACTTACCTGTAAATTGAAAAAAGATTAAGTGCAGAAGCAAATTCACAGGACACACTGTGAACACGTCCTTGTTCTGTGAGAACCGAGGGAGGTGCATATTAATTAGAGGTGGGCATTCTGGGTCAGTTTTGTAGTTGTGCACTCTAAGAGCCCATCCACACGGAGACGTGTTTAGATGTATACGTAAAAATTGTGTATCGTATCGGCATTTCATTCAGATGGATCTGGCATTTTGGGAGACTGAAATCGCTATTTTTTTGAAACCAGGTGCCAGAGTGGATAAATCTAAAATATTTATTAAAGTTTGTATTGCATGCTCCAAGTGTTCTTCTCTGTTTTTAGTGTGTCTCTGTGGCAGAATTACAGCGCCACATACTGATCTGGCATGTATACTACATCATTTTGAGTCGGTTTCAGTGGTTTCGTGTGTATGCAATTTATTTATGTATGTATGTGTTTATTTATTAATTTAATTTGTACATTACTCAGCTTTGTAAATGTACCTGAGTTAGCCAATAGGCTCTGTTCATCTGCAGTCTGGTGTTGCTAGTAAAAATAAATAAATAAAAATAAAAATAGAACAAAAAACAAAAGAGAAAGATAAGAGAGTAAAATGAAAAATGGAAGAAAATCTCCTAAATGTCTTTTTATCTCATCACTTTCAATTCAGACTCCAAACTCATGAAATTTTGTTGTTTTATTCCCAAAATTTCAAGAACCATTTTTAAACAAACAGTATGTTAATAAAAGAAATATTTAAAATAATTATAAAAACAAGATAAATTAGACTAAAAAGCAGCCTATTTGATTACTTTGCATGTTCTTATTCACACAAACATTACTGCGTCCTTGTGTCATCTTTGCAAGCACTAGTACTCTACTTCTCTGCTTGTTGATGGACTTCTTTTTTTTAAGCTGTTTGTGTGTTCTTCTTGGCAACTAGTTATCAGCCATATTCTACCCATAACAACAGCAGGCACATATGATTTACATCGACGAATGTTCCTCTGTGCTCTTGGAGAGTAAAGTTTGCAGGGCTGAGTGAAGTTTTCGTATTTTAGGTTCTGCTCTCATCCCAGGAGGTCCACCATTGGCTGATTGTAGTCTGCTAACTCTCAGCATGTTATGATGGATGATGGTATTGTTATTCAGCATTTCTCCTGCATGCTTTTCTGCCAAAAGCCCGTCTCCTCAGATGCCCATTGTTCTCCATCCGCAGCAAGAGTCACCTCTATGCTGTGAAAATAAATGAGAAATAACAAAATTAAGACATTAATTACAGAGTTTATCTCTAGCAAAATTGCACCAATAGATGACTTAACCGAGCATCCATCATGGGTGTGGTTCTTGTGTGTTGCCAGGTCAGCAGACAAAGGTCAACGTGAGAGATGAATTATGCATCACTGCTTACTTTATACAACTGTAAACTGGCCCAGAATGATGGACGGCCATGTGCTCTGTCTTTTTCTACCCTGATTTTGCTCAGGAGATGGATGTTCTGTTTTTCTTGCACTAATTTCACCTGTTTTTTTCGTCTGCACCAATGTCCCTCTTTGTTCTTCCTGAGCATAAATGATTAGGCAGACGCTATAGTAGACCTGTGCAGAGATGTCATTTAATATGAATAATATTATGAATAATTTTCAATAATATTTGTAAAAATACTTTACATCATTTTATGTACACCTTGAATACAACATACATATTTTAATCATTATTTTCAAGAACATTTAAAAAAATAGTTAGCCTACCTTTTATGTGATTTCACTACATAATATTTTATAGTCATTAAATCTGAAAATGTTACAAAAGTTTTTCAAAAATGTATATTTTTCCTTTTCCATTTTATCATGAATACTGTTACAGTATTTGCTCATTGCTCAAAAGGTTGCCCCGTGTATCATCACCGATATACTTCAAACAAAGTTCTTTTTCGTTCTTCATTTAGGGGTAAAACGAAGTTCGAAACACATGAGCAGCAATATACTGTAATCGAACATCTGACGCCGCCCACACTGCTGAGAGCAGCGTTTAGATGAATATGTAAATATGTGCTGTGCACTTTCTTCTCAGTAACAAAATAAACATAAAAATTAAAAAAAAAAGCTTTTTTTATAGAAAGCATAAGAAAAACGTCTGATCATAACAACATTGGTTAGCACGAGCTCTGCAAATTAGCACTCCAGTCACGTTTATTTATATAGCACTTTATTCAATAGATTGCTTAAAAACAAGCAGCTTTACAATATCAAACATGAAAAACAATGTCCGTGCCTCAAAACTTCATTTTGTACTATAAAGCGGCTATCCAATGTGTTCATGTTTTCCCCTGCGGAGATCTTACCTCAACAAACTCAACAGACGAAATGAGACAGAGAATAGTTCCATGTGAAAGAAGGCGGAGCACCTCCTGTTACATTATCTTCACGGACCAATGGTAGTACGAAGGTGTTTTCCTGAACTTTTCCTGAGAGTTCGCTTTGCCAAGCCATTTCGAACTCCCAAAACGAACACAAAACGAAGCCTGATTTTGTTCGAAATGACGTCACATCAAGTTCGTTCTTCGATTTCGTTTGAAATATATCGGGGCCTTAAGTGATTCCAATGATATCGTTCCTCTGTGCCATTATCGTTATAATTGTGTTGTGGACTCTGCTATTCTTTTATATTTAGAATAATTTTTAGAACTATATCTTTATTGTTATAGTTATCCTTCTTGGTGTGAACAGGCATTTACAGTATTTTTTCATTCATTTTTAAGCATCCCGACCAGGCAACTTTCAACAAATGGTGAGAGTCTGTTTGACCGACCAGTGGCAGATGCGTGTTTGGAAACCAGTTTGACACACTTCAGCTTTAAGGTCTAGCTCTTGTTCCTCTAGCATAGACCATTATTTGTTCTGACATCCCTTTTCAGAGGGGTTGACAAGGGTTGTCAGGCCCAGACAAGATGTCACTGTTTGCAGTAGGGATTTCCATCCATCTGCATTTGAGAGGTAATGTAAGTCATGTTTAATATGAGTTAGCATAGAATTCCACTTATTTTTTGTTTAAGATAAGCATGTGTCATGACTATTCATCATGTGTAGTATGCTTATGTAAGTAATCGTGTAATATAGTCATATTAAAATCTGCCCTGTATATCAGAATGTGAAAAAGTCATAAGGCTGCCACAATGATATTGAAGGATTTAATCAAATTTCATCAGGAATCATTAGCACTAATGTATTTATGAAACATTTACGGGGGGAAAAAACGCACTGCTAAATGTGATAATTGTATGCCAAATGTGTATCATGTCAACACAAATATGCACATATCGGTTTGGATAATGACCTATGAATACTCGGAGGAATCTCTCAGGGATGCACAGCGAGATGTTTTCTTGTTTTATGCAAAGAGCTTTCTTCTTCCATGTCATCTGAATACACAGACCGCAGACTCAGTCGCTTGGCCAATTATGTAACATGCTTCCTTCCGTTTAAACGGCAGAAAGAAATCTCAGAGGTAGCTAGACATAATGATGAGTGGTAAGTAGGTCTTTCTTGCCACCGTGTCCCTGGCATTTGAAAGGCTGGCAGAGCAGACTGCAGGTACAGTGGAAGTCTGATCACAGGCAGGTGGCTAATGAAGAGCTGCCGGGAGACAGACACGCAGGCCCGCATGGGTGCGAGGAGTGCGGTGTGACGGCTACAGCGCTGCTTTCATCAGTCACACAGACCTGTGAGAATGCCATTGCGCTTAGTGGGATCCCTCCTCCTCGACTAGTGCTGTCTTGTTTTTCCACTCCAAAGGAGGTGTAATCAGAGTAAACATTTTAATTCTGCAAAGAAATTGAGAATCACTAGTTAGCAGTGGTGTTAGCTGAAAGACTGTACAGGAAGGACAAGTATCCTCTAAAATAAAATAAAAAACTTATTAACGTACAGATAATCTCTTTGGGGGACAGAAACCTCTCAGACTTCATCAAAAAGATCTTAATTTGCGTTCCGAAGATTAATGAAGGTCTTACGGATGTGGAACGACACGAGGGTGAGTAATAAATGACAGAATTTTCTTTTTTTGGTGAACTAACCCTTTAAGTGTAGCTGCAATATCAAGGCTGCACCCACACTCCCGCAGAACCAGTTTACTGCAGAACAACTCATTATGTCGCTGTAAAATATAGAGTTTTGGAAATGCAGAAATTAAAGTTAAAGGGTTAGTTCACCCAAAAATGAAAATAATGTCATTTATTACTCACCCTCATGCCGTTCCACACCCATAAGACCTTTGTTCATCTTCGGAACACAAATTAAGATATTTTTGTTGAAATCCGATGACTCAGTGAGGCCTCCATAGCCTGCAATGACATTTCCTCTCTCAAGATCCATTAATGTACTAAAAACATGTTTAAATCAGTTCCTGTGAGTTCAGTGGTTAGATTATTAAGTGACGAGAATATTTTTGGTGCGCCAAAAAAAACAAAATAGCGACTTATATAGTGATGGCCGATTTCAAAACACTGCTTCATTAAGCTTCGGAGCGTTATGAATCTTTTGTGTCGAAGCACGATTCGGATCGCGTGTCAGACCACCAAACTGCTGAAATCACGTGACTTTGGCACTCCGAACCGCTGATTTGACACAAAAGATTCATAACACTCCGAAGCTTCCTGAAGCAGCGTTTTGAAATCGGCCATCACTATATAAGTCGTTATTTATTTATTTTTTTGGTGCACAAAAAATATTCTTGTCGCTTTATAATATTAATATTGAACCACTGTACTCACATGAACTGATTTAAATATGTTTTTAGTACATTTATGGATCTTGAGAGAAGAAATGTCATTGCAGGCAATGAAGGCCTCACTGAGTCATCGGATTTCAACAAAAATATCTTAATTTGCATTCCGAACATTAATGAAGGTCTTACGGGTGTGGAATGGCATGAGGATGAGTAATAAATGTCATTATTTTCATTTTTGGGTGAACTAACCCTTTAAAGCTCAAATCTCCTCCCGAAAATCCTGGAAAAAGTCAGTTGGTGCCTCAGTGACTACTTCACTCAGAGAAGGTGTCAATCTCAGCTGTCAATCATGATGTCACACCCCCGTTTTTACAGCATCAAATAACTAACTAAAACCAAACTTATTTAAAAAAATACACTTGAACTTACATCAGCGTGATAAAAAAAATACCTAAATGACAAATCATATTTGGAAAAAAAATGATTGTTCGATTGTTTAGTTTGTCTCACGTCCTATTAGACTACATGGAGAGGGCGGGGTTTATGACCTATACGTCAGCCAAGCCACCCGGGGGTGATCAAAACCTTTTGGTTCACTTTTTAGGAGTTGTGCGGCATACTTGAGCTAAACATAGAGTAAAATAAACAAACTATTTATTGAGAGAAAATAAATTGTATGAATTTTTCAGTTTTTCAACTGTTACGACTGACCCACAGTTGTGCCATCATTAAAATGAATAATTTTCGTTACTTACACTTTTTCTTTTTTTCTAAAAAAAGATAATATTTTCACAAGTTTTGGGTAATTAGACAAAATAACAGCTTGACTGGAAATAACAAAAAGTTTCTATTCACAAGTGATGTTTACCTTGATTTTTCCTTGATTCATTCACACATCACATCTCAAAATTCATCTCAAGCTCTTCACTGACACTGTGACACTATCCATTAACAAGCAAACTTGTTAGATTGCAGAGTTTAATTAGTGACAAAAATACTGTATTGTAGTGGAAATGATGCCACATCTTTGGGACAGTCGCAACAGCTGTAAACTGACTAAATTAATATAAATCAATTTAACATTAAATATTTTGTTTGTGTGTGTGTTTATCTCTCTTTGTTTAGTTTAGTCATTCTCAGACTGAGGTACATTTACCACTGGTGGTCCTTTGAAGGTAACTCTATCGCCCTCTGCAGTATGGAGGTTTGTTACATCCTGACCAATGCAATTTTAAATATTGTAAAAAATAGTCCTGAGCTTAATTAGTTTTATTAAGTAATTTAATTGTTTATTAGTTTTCGAAAAGCAGCTTTTACACTGTAAAAAAAAAAAAAAAAAAAAAATAGTTGGTTTAACTTAAAAAAGTAAGTTACCTGGTTGCCTTGAAATTTTGAGTTCATTTAAACTAAAAATTTGAGTTAATACAATGACAGCGATTGGTTTAATCAACAGTAACTCAAAATATTATGTTATCTGAACCACAATAATTATCTAAGTTGATTTGACAAAAAAAAATTTTGTGATAACAAATGAAAAAAAAAAAAAATATATATATATATATATATAAATATATATATATATATATATATATATATATATATATATATATATATATATATATATTTTTTTTTTTTTTTTTTTTTTTTTTTTTACAGTGTAGGAGCAGCATTACCGACAACCAAATAATAATAATAATAATAAATCAGAGTGCCTGCAAAATTTCTTTTTGATAAGTGAAAAGCTCCAGCCACCGCTGGTAGTGAGCGGCACACTGAAGTTCACCAGCTTCCCATCAGGATTATTTGACAAAACGGAGAAATCTCTTTGTTGGCAAGCAAATTTGTGCAGGATTGCAGGCAATTGTGATTATTGGGAAAGGCTTGATTTGTTTGGCACAGATGGATTCAGAAAGCTCTGGTTTCCTGTCAGCAGCTGTATGACAGTGCAGTAATGACAGACTCCAGAATGTACCACATTAGTCTCGGGTGGCAGCAGGTAAATAATTAATGAATGCACATTATGCCCTTATTCATATTAAACTACACTAATGTACAGTGGGGTATAGGCGAATATGTCTGTGTGGCATTCTTGATGGCTTGTCAGATCGAAAGTGGACGTCTGTGATGGATGGGGATTGTGTATAAAACATATCACACAAACTCTTGGCTGAATGGGTGATACTTCAGGCAGATGAGAAAGCGTCCGCAGGTAGCTATTGGTCTTCCATGACATTACCGTATTGGAAACGACACGGTATGTTTGGCTGCACAGGTCATTGGGCCCATTGATCATGCCTGGCATTTGAAGGACATAGTGCCACTTTTCCAAGGTGCGCTTGATAACTTTTCAGCTGGGACGGGATGCATCGAGCGGTTAACTTCATGCTTTTTTAGCTGGGGTGCTGATATGTCAGGGAACTGACTGGATTGACAGGTCAATCTAGGAAGAGTCTGTTCACAATCGCTCGCTCTACATTTTTTATGGCGGCAGCTTGGCAGATAACGAACGAGTTATGGGCATCGGGGGGGGAACGCATGTCGACTCCAACAATGGATCAAAATACATACTGTATCTTTACCCAGCCATCAATGAATGTCCAAAACACACTGTTTAGCAAGATGCACTATGCCAACTAGCCGTTCACAGATGCTTCTCTTCCGGCTGCCATTTGACCTTGATGCATAGATGGTCTCCTCAGAAATCTGCCAGTAAATCTCAGTTTTCTACATGAACGGCTGTCTTATCAGAATCATTCACGCCACGATCTGCTGATCCACCTTCAGGGGCTCTTTATTGGTCAGATGCACATGGTCATCAAAAACCTGTGACAGGTTTGATAAGGAAGTGAGATTTTAAGGCAGATGGGGGGTTGGTGCATGAGTAAAGTTTCTCACATGGACGGTTAAAGGAATATTTCAGATTCAGTACAGGTTAAGCTCATTTCACAACATTTGTGGCATAATGTTGATTACAAAAAAAAAAAAATTGATTCCTTATTAACTTTTTTTTTTCTTTTTTTTGTTAACTAAACAAAATTTTTTATTTTGTTAATTCAAATGAAGCTGAAAAAAACTAAAGTTGAAGTAAATATAAATTAAAGCTAAATAGATACATATAAAAAAATATATATAAATAAAAAAATGACAAAAGCACATAACAAAATTTAAAAAATTTAAACTAAAATCAGAATGAAAACTGAAAAAATAAAAATAACAAGATAATTCAAAATATTAATGAATATTATAATTGTATTTAATTAATACTATAATAACACTGGGTGAGGCACTTAAAAATACAAGTGAATGGGACCATTTTTTTATAAATGTAAAAATTTAAATTTTATAAAAGCACTTACATTAATTCTTATGTTAACTTTTGTGTTATTTGATCTGTTAAATCATTTATTTTTAAAGGGATTTTAAGGTTTTGGCATTGTCATGGCAACAAAATTGTAAAACTTGATATTTTTGTGCACATAAAAGGTAAGCAATTTTTACACTCATATTGTTTACGTCTTGTGTCTGCGCTATTGAAACTGAGTATTTTACCTTGTACAGACTGGCTCCATTCACTACCATTGTAAGTGCCTCACCTTTTTTTTTTCCTTTTTTTTTTTTTTAAGAATGGAAGTACAAATGGGCATTACTTTTGGTGGTAATCAACATTACGCCACACATGCTGTCAACTGAGCTTAAGTTGTACTGAACTTGTATTCTTTAAAGATACTTTGTATCTTTGTAAGAAACTGTGTTTTTTCTTTACAAACAGCATTATTTTTATTCTTTACAAAGAGCAAGAGCATTGAATTTTCAACAACCGTACCAGAACTCTGAGTTATTTTCACTGAGCATCACATAGGATGAATTTTAAATAGATTTTGGTTTGAAATCAAAATGCGATGAGGAACTTTGGTTCTTGGTAGCGGTGTGTTTATTAGGACACGTTGGCAATCCAAGGCCGAGATCTTGCCCTGGGCATAAAGCTTTGTTTGTGGGGAATCTTCATTGCATGTCATTTAACTTATCAAAGCTGTGACTCTGGATCGTTGCTGGAAGACATTTGAATCTGTGTGGCCAAAGGTCAGGGATGAAAATTTGCTGCTTAAGGGAAGAATATGCAGGTTTATACATTGGATGCAGTGATGAAAATGCCTTCCTGGTGGCATGCCTGAGGGACTGTCTCTGTACTTTTTTTGAATGCAAATGTGCTCTAAAACACTCACTTACCAGTCTCTAAAACACATTTCCATTTGTAGTGCATTTCAGTGATGACAAGTCTCGGGATAGTTTATTAATGTACATGAATGTACATAGGTTTGGTCTTGGCAGACTAGATCTGCTACGCTGCTGCTGCAGAGCACTGCTAAATGCTCAGAACATACAGTTAAGGGAAATATGCTGCTGCTAGAGAGAGGGAGGACCCCAGTAGCACATCTAGGCAGGTGGTGCTAGGGAGGCAGAGGGCTAGAATAAGAATTCGCATAGAGTTAGAGTATTCGTTTGGATGCGTCGTGGTTATAAATGGAATTAGTAATGGATATGTGAAATTGATTGGCTGTGGAAGTTACACTGAAACAACCAATCACAATGTGAACAGAGTTTCATGGCTGAACCATTCATTTATCATCTGCAGTAGGTGAATCTGTCGAACTGTGTTCTTGTGGATTCAAAAATTTGCAATGGGTTTGGCATGAGTTTTTGTTGCATTTACACTGCTCTGACCAGCAGTCGTCACCAGCGTGTGGTGTTTGACCGCTTTGAAAAGCTTTGTTTCTCCCATCACTACTTGGCACATGAAGCGTGGAAACAGCATAACGTTCTTCAACACAACAACTAGACAAGGCAAACATGAAGGCTTAAATACTGTACATGATACAGGGGAGCACATGACTATGACAACCAACGACAACATGACACATGAAACAAAGGAACCAATGAAAACAAGACACATGTACTGTACAAAGAAACACATTTGGGTAACAGGGAATCACATGATCTTAGACAGGAAATATGACTGTGACAAAATAAAAGACATGAAAACAAAAACATGAAACAAAACCCAAAGCCAAAATAAAACAATATAAATATTCTCAGATAATTTTTTTTTTTTTTATCTGAGTATCAACTTCTTGGTGCAACATTATTATCAAAAGTATCAATACTTCAAGACTAATTTCTACTATTTTCACCTTTTAACTCTCTGAGAAACTGTGAAGAGCAGCTTTGCGTTAACAGAAAAAATCTCTGGCAGCCACGAGTGCCATCATATCTTGCTAACAGGTTGAAATAGATTATTACATGAACCTCAGAACGTGATCTTTATCAAACTCTCGTCCATTCTCAAGCTTCCTCTCATAGCTTCAATTGCAACCTGCCAGTGAAAATGAAGTCTCCATCTAGAAAGGCATGCTCTTAATGAATTATTAATCAAAAATCCCTAATATTATGCAGAAAATAAAATGTTTTGAGTCTCATTGCCATTCGCCATGCAGTTCAGAAGTTCCCTCTTAATTGTGCCTTCCAGTCTGAGGGCTGGATATGGTGCTTCACATCTCGAGTAATCCCATCTGGATGTCCCTGCCTGACAGGATGGAGCATGCGGCTGCATTTGTAATGTTGCATATCGAGCTTCTCTTTGCTCCCTGATGTGTGCTGGTCCTCATTTATTTCACTCTCTTACCGTTAAATAGTTAGAGGTTGGGATGGGAATTAGTTGGCTTGAGTAGACTTTTTTTCCACTCTCCTTTCCTTGCCTTATAGCTGGCATGATTTTTGGGATATATTTTATGTTGTCTGTTTACACAATTATGCTAAAAAGTTTATATAAATATTTATATTTTTATAATATTTAATGTTTATCTAAACTGTATTTTTTATTTGAGTAAAAACCTGTTTATTACTAAATTGTAAATGACCATATATGGTATTTTACTGTAAAATACTAAAGTAAAGTTATAGGGTCACCTTTAAATAAAGTGAAATAAAATTAAATTAAAAATAAAATAATATATACACTACCATACAAATGTTTGGGGTTGGCAAGATTTTTTAATGTTACTGAAAAATACAGCAAAAGCAGTAATATTGTGAAATATTATTTTAATTTAGAATATGTAATTAATTCATGGCAAAACTGAATTTTCAGCACTATTACTCCAGTCTTCAGTGTCACATGATCCTTCAGAAATCATTCTAATATGTTGATTTATTGCTTAAGAAACATTTCTTATTATTATCAATGTTGAAAACAGTTGGGCAACTTCATGAAGCTTCGAAGCCTTACGAATCTTTTGTTTCAAATCATTTTGTTTTCGGAGCGCGTATCAAACTGCCAAAGTCACGTGACTTTAGTAAACGAGGCTGTTTGATATGCGCGTCGAACCACTGATTCGAAATAAAAGATTCGTAAAGCTTCGAAGCTTCATGAAGCAGTGTTTTCAAATCGCCCATCATATTGTTGATTAAAGTCGTTATTTTGTTTTTTTGGTGCACAAAAAGTATTCTTGTCACTTGAACCACTGCAGCCACATGAACTGTTTTAAATATATCTTTAGTAGCTTTCTGGGCATTTGAAACTGTTAATTGTCTTGCTTTCAATGAAGGCCTCATTGAGCCATCGGATTTTATGAAAAATATCTTAATGTGTGTCCCTAAGATGAACGAAGGTCTTACGGGTGTGGAACGACGAGGATGAGTAATACATAACAGAATTTCATTTTTGGGTGAACTAACTCTTTAATAATTTTTGTGAAAACAATGATATATTTTTTTCCAAGGACTCTGATGAATAGAAAGTTAAAAAAAAAAAAAACAGCATTTATTTGAAAATGAAATATTTTGTAACATTATAAATGCCTTTTTTTTTAAAATCAAATTAATGCATCCTTGCTGAATAAAATTAATTTCTTTTCAGAATGTATTTTTTTAAATAATCTTTTCTAAGTTCTCAGTTTTCAAACCGTATTCAAATTGAATCAAGCTATTTTTCTCCATATTTTCTTTGCCTGAATATAAGTGTGTCACAAAGCAATGATTCCATCTCACCTTGTAAGTACTTTCCTGTACCAAAGTCATTGTCTTTTATTTTCAGCATTCAATGCCAACCAGGATGTGAGCAATTAGCGCAAATCCGCGTGAACTTTCGCTACTTTCTGTCCTGTTACGTCCAAGACCTCTAATTACTTTCACATCTGAAACTCAGTCGTCCGAGGGCTCATTTCATAACTGCCACGAAAGGGTGGGCTGACACCTGGGGAGGGGGAAATTGATTTTCCTGTCAGAAAGGGCGTTATGATAGGAAATCTAGCTCGCCGTGGCTGGAGACACCTGCTCTCTCAATGGCAGCTCTCCAGGGAGCGGAATCTAAATTAAACAGTTTTAAAGTGTCAGTACAAGGATTAAGGCCCTCGAGGGGCCACCTTGGCTGGGTGCTGCCTGCTACGTTGTGCCTGTGTTAATTTGCGAGGGTGGCATATCAGGGCCAGGGTAAAAACGGAGCTGTCAGTGCTGCAGGCATAATCACAGGGAGAAGATTTTCTAAACTCGGCCCTAAAGGCCACCTGTTTTTGCAGCAGAAAAGTGCCCCTCTCGGCCTCTGATTGAACATGCTGTCCGAGCACGGCATCGATTGGACGGAAAAATGGATGGGCCGCAGGCGGTGCACGGAAGGACGGTTTGGACAACACAAACAGCGAGGTGACAGGAGGTTGCGCTGGGGGCCACGGCATGTAAGGATACGAGACAGTGAGAAATGAGTCATGTTAGGCGGCCCTTTGCTGATTTAAACGGGAAAAAATGTTCCACCCAACCATTTGCAACCACCTCCTTTGTAGTACAGAAACACCTTCAGCTGATGGTCATTTGACGGGCTGTTTTCCGGACATCAGCGGCCTGCGTGGTAGTTCAAACAAAATGAAACGCATTTGTCACTCTGCGTTCTCACTCACACGTAATGTCAGAGGCAGGTCGGTGTGTTAACTACCACCAGGTTTTTTTAACAAGAGAGAGATGCCCTTCTGCCCTGGTGTCGGTGCTGGAGTGGAGGGATGGAGGCTCTCTGGAGGTTGAAAGTTCAGCTTGGATAATCAGTGGATTGAGGAGCTCATTTCGAGGCGGCAGCGCTGGTTTTCGGCGGTCTGTGTTCACGGAGGGCACTGGATTGAATGGAAATGAAGAGTGATTAATTCTCTCTAGTGGAGGCTGCTGGATCCTTGACAGTCAGGCTGTTTGAAGAGCGCGAGATACTGCAGCAGAAAGAAAAGCGTGTGGGGACTAAACCTATCGTTTCTTTAGATATCAGGAAAGCGGTCTGGGTTAGCAGGCGCGAGGTAATGCGCAATGTCAGTGAGGGTCTCAGAAGGGAGTATTTATCCGACTGAGTTTTCATGAGTAATGCGCTTGATGTACCTGTGGAATTTAGTTTGCCCGTTTGTTTGGAAGATGAAGTGAAATAAAGAATCAGTAGTACTTAAATCAAGGTTATCCACACTGAAAAAAAATGACTTTTAAACTATTTTCACTCAGAAATTGAAAAAATTATAGCAACATCTAACAGGTAGTATTATTTGTCAGAACACTGGCCTGCTTCACAAACAAGGGTCAGTTCAACGCTAATTGGTACATGCTAGTCGATGTGCTAAATCAACTTAACTTCACAACAAATACATAAATTTATCCACTAACCGTTCAGAAACATCCAGTTGCATTCTAAAAGTTGTCTCTCCATCAGTGTCCGACTCCGGCTGAACACCGCTGCTGACAATTACTGACATTTTGTCTGTGTGAGATTCTCCGGTTTTGTTGTTGTTGAGTATCCGAAGTGTAAGCTGTTAAAGGTCTGTCCTCTTCTGGAAAGGGGGCTGGGAGCAGCAGCTCATTTTCATTTAAAGGCAAACACAAAAATGGCATGTTTTTGCTCACACCTAAATAGGGGCAAGTTTGACAAGCTATAATACATGATCTGTGGGGTATTTTGAACTGAAACTTCTCAGACAGATTCTTGTGAAAAGTGGCATATTAGGTACTGTTAATTTCATAGGCCTATTAATAGAGTATTAAAATCAAAAATTGTATCTGTAGATATTATGGTAACACTTTATAACAAGTATACATATATATATGTGTGTGTGTGTGTGTGTGTGTGTGTGTATATATATATATATATATATATATATATATATATATATATATATATATATATATATATATACATATGTGTGTGTAATTTGTTTTTACAATATATTAACTATGAATTAACTATAAACTAATAGTTTGTTAATGATTTGTGGGTACTTTATTACTGTTTACTTATTATAATGTGTTACTGATATGATTTAATGAACCTGTGGACTGAATAATAAACAGTTAACTAACATTATTATTATTATTATTATTATTATTATTATTATTAATAAATACTGTAACAAACGTATTGGGACATTATTGCAAAGTTTTACCAATATCTTGCATTGAAAATTGTATAAAAGCAATGTTAGTCATACTGTTAAATGGAATATAGCATCGAATATGTATTTAAATTCAGTGGAGCAGGATCCTTCTTGCCTCATTCAGCAGTGCAGCAGGAAATTTGTGGAAGCGCGCACCGCAAAGCCACCAGTTCTAATGGAAAGAACGTACATTACATTAATCTGACTAATGATCTATCACATTGAATAAATAAATCTACAAGTGCAATAATGTATTTTAATAAGAAATGCTAAAGGCCATTTAAATGAAGAATTACCTCTCAAAAGTCTTAAACCACAGAATAAATCAGATTTTCGAAAATTGTTGACAAAGGGAGCCATTTAAGGCTGATTTTAATAATTGATCATGTGGAAGTGCTTTAAGAGATGCTAGCTGAATCGAAAGACAAAGCATTGGACTCCAGATCTGATGCATCTGCTTAGCTTTTGTTTGGCTAATCTTACATATATGATCTGCCACATTAATCTATCGCTTGTTGTGATGGTTTGATAGACAGTCTAGTTAATTGTTGAACTATTTAAAGACTATAAATCACTGATGAGCCTGTTGCCAGTTTCAAGCTCAATAACATGCAGCCTGTTGCGTGTTTTGAAATGTCAGTTTTTAAAGAGTCACACGATTTGGCTCGAGAAAGCTCATAAAAAGGCATAAATGGAGCAGCTGTAATTTTCAGTAATTAGCGGGGTAATTTCCTCCCCTTTCGCCTTTAGATTCAAAAAGAAGTTGCGCTGAGAGGCAACAGTGTTGCAGCTAATTTGTCATTCTTCTTTAGCCACTCTGCATTTGCACTTGTGTCATCTGTCTGTGCAATCTGCTAGTAATTTGGAAATGAAAGAACAGCTGTCCTAAAAAGAGACTGAGAACATCTTTTTTTTTCTTTTCTTTTTTTTTTTTTTGAAGTGGACAATAGTTCCTTCCTAGCCAGCAATCCAAAGGATCTGACCGTCTGATGGCCTACGATGAAACTGCCTAATTGAATTTCTTAAGTCAGATGAATCAAGCTTTCATCTACTATTGTGGTACACTGAGAAAAGCACCATCAGGTTCCTGTCTGAATGTTTATTACCCACCACAATAGACTGTGTGATTGTAAAACAGTGCACTTGCTGTTTTAATGGCTCTTGTTTTGTTTTATAGTTGAACAAAACACTGCAGATACGACTTTCTCCATCCTTGTCACCTCATTTGTGATGCTCTTTCTTCTACCTGTAAATAAAGATTCTCAAGATTCAATAAAGGCAGCTTTTCAATTAACCGACTGAAAAGTGTTATTAGGCCCATTGTGTAGCGATTATCATGAAGTGCCTGAAACAGCATTTAGATGACTAGTCATCCAACAACTTGCTGTTCCATTTAAGATTTTTTTTATTATTTTGTCTTTTTTTTGGTAGATTTGACATTTAGGAGCAGTGCGTTAGCTAGCAAAGAAGCAGAGCTGATGCTCATCAGGTGCAGGTCGACACAGGCGCAACTTGTTACATGTAATATACGGATAACGTCTTCCTCTGACATTCCAAAGAAATGAATACGAGTGTAAAATATTTTCTCCCTTCTACTACACACTCTCTGTTCTCTGTGGTGTCTCCTCTTAGCAGCAACAATTGCAACCATGTTGCAAAATGGGTTAAGACATGCTATTTTGGGGCGTTAAATACCAATAAATTGACTAGCGCAAACATTAGTAAATCGCGTTCCGTGATTCATTTAAATACTCTCCTCCCATGAATTTTGCGTCTGAAAGGGAAACTCCTACAAATGCATATGCAATAAGGTCAGCTGCAAAAACAACTCACACCTTTTCAGCGCTAATTTTGCAATGTGTGTCTTTAGTAAAATCCTGACAGTAGTTTTTTAACGCCAAAAGAGGGTTTGCATTGGCGCAAGCTGTTAGTAAATCTGGCCCTAAATGTACAAAATGTGATGTAAAACAGCTAATGTGTCCTATAAAACAACATATTACAGATACAGTACATAATGTACATTTTAAATAACACAGTAACAGAGTGATGGATGGTTTGCCAGATCTGACGGTCAGAAAATAAGTAGTTCTGTATTTCAGTCGTTGCTTTGCTGCAGGACATGTATGAATCATCATTGTGGCTTGTGGTCCTTCGCTGTGGGATCTTCTGCCAGACCCTGTGGGGTGAACAGACTGTGACCTGGGTGGTTTGGATCTTGTAGTAAAGCATGGGATTTTACCATGGCAGCAGTGACAGGAGGTCATGGAAAGTGTCCTGTGTCTCTTCTGTTTTTTCTGACCTCCTTGTCCTGTGCTTTCGTAGTGCTAGACACCGAGATGAGACAGTGACTCTGCGGGCAAGGATGCTTCCGCTGGTGTCGGTGTGGAAGTTTTCATGCATTGGCTTGCTTACACCAGACACTTTGAAGCAGTACTGGAAATGGGGACACTGTGGTACCTTCCCAGAGTCCCTGTCTTCCTCTATAAGTCAGAGCCGGAATTGTGACAGTTACATCAGCAATGACAAATTAGCTTTGCATTAATTTTTTTTTTCAATTATTAATATTACACAGTGTTATTTGAAATAGAAATCTTTTGTAACATTATAAATATAAATGCCTTTAGTGTCAATTTTGGTCACTTTAATGCATCCTTCCAAAATGTAAATGGTAATTGGAGAATAGTGAGGTTTGGAGAATTTGGAGAATTATGAGGTTTTGTTTAAATGTCCATCCTTCTTTAGCACTTTTTAAGCACACATGTAACCCAACACGTAATATTAACACAACAACACAAATGCAAATGTACTTAAAGTAAATGGAATTGTTTTGTTGCCAAGGCAACTCCTTGGGTTAGCAGTAGGAATGGGCTCTGTAGGTGGACCTGGTGAACTGAGGGCGGTGAGTCTTTAATTCTGCTGATCTCAGTGTGGTGTCTGTGGAGAATGACTGTCTTTCCCACAGCTTTGCTCGTAATTATTTACTCATTAATTGGCTTCAGACTTTGGAGATATAGGCTGGCAACTTCTCATCATCATTACCTAAGCATGCCTTTCTAATGACAACTGAGAACAGAAAATGTTTTAATTAGCAGTGTTGTAATAGTTGCTGCATCAGTGCTGCAATACTTTGCTTAATTTAAATATAATTTGGTGATTTATTTTTACTATTCATTACCAGTCAAACTCTGGCTTAAAATTCTGGACAATACTGATAAGCTGATTATTTTTTCACGCTATGGCCCATATTAAATTTCTTTACTCTTTTGTCTAAAAAAATAATAATAATAAAGTCAATAATTTTAAATGTCACAAGTGAATTCAGGCATCACAACATTATAATGTAGGGTATAAAAAAATGAATATTCATTTTGAGATGCTATTACAACATTATTAGTGTTTTTAAAGATTAACTTAGTGAACATTAGATGATGGCAAAGGTATATATATATGTACATTTAAAATATAAAAGGATAAATTCTGTAATGATGGCCAATAAGCAATATGGTACTGATGTATTGTGGATCCCTAATTTATACCAAATAACTTTCATATTCATATATAAGGATATTTACACCTCGAAGGTTCTTGAAATAATATCATTGTATTTGGTGGTCGACCGATATATCGGCAAGGCCAAAATTTCAGGTTTGGTATTTTTTAAATATCGATATGTTTTTCTGTTTGCCGATGTGTCAGACGCAGGACTTTTATTTTGATAGCGCTGAGAATGCCAGTGGCTGAACACACAGCGCTCCCATTCTTCGTCTTCATAAGTTTACTGTCTCTGTTTAACAGTTATGTCTAATACATTATTAGACAGAACTGGTAAGCAAAGAAAGTAAATGGTATGTGAAAAGTATTATAGTATGCTTTTATATTATTAGTAATAGAAAGGCAAACAATATAATACCTTCTCATTTCTCACTTGTATTGTGTGTTTAACGGTTGGTCCTTGCAAACTGAATGCAGGTCGACAAACTTTAAGCACACTATGTCATATTTTACACATTAACACATTTTCACTGTGTGCTGTATGTAAAATTAGTGTTATTTTATCAGATTACTAAGTGCCCTTTACAGTGTTTACTGCCTACATTTTTATTTATTTTTTTATTTTTTTTACAATTTGTTTATCTGTGAAAAATACTGTAATAGGATTACAGAATCAAGAAGTTGCTATCTAAAGTATAAGGCTTTATTTATTTCTAATTTATAAAATATTAAGTAAAATAAATATTAAATATAAATACTTATTGGCCATTGGTCACCCTGCTCTTTAAGATATCGGCATTGGCCATCAAAAAAATCAGTATCGGCCGAACACTAATTGTATTAACATACTAAATATCCAAAACATGATATTACCATGGCACGTTTTGTTAGTGAAAATGAACCGGTTTTTTATAGCCTGTTAGGGAACATGGAGATCTTCGACAATGCTCACAGACAGCAGTAATGTCTCCTGGATCAAGGCAATAAATCCAATCACCTATCTTTCTCTTACTTGAGGGTCTACTTGGCCTTTTCTTATGATTTGCAGAAGCTATTTTGTCACTGAAATCCTTTTCAGCCAAAAATCAGAGTCTGCATCACCATCTCTGTATATTGCAGCGCCCAGCGCTCCTTCTTCCACACAACACCCCACTGAGCCGGTAATTGCACCGTTCATGCAGTGAAAGGACAGGGCAATATTTTAAAGTGATAAACACCACTTACTAACTCCACTTCCCTTCACATTAGCATCTGTGAACCTCATAGGTTGTTCCGCAATGGCTGCCAGGATGATTTGATTTCCATTTTAACTGGTAGATGGGTCATATTGTTGGAAAGACTGTGGGTTTCGACCGCTGATGAGGACCACTAATCTTGATGTGGTAACAAAACTGCTACTTGACACTCAGCTTGTGGAGAACATGTTGGGAACGGCATATATTTGCTAAGGTAGCACATGCTCAGATGAGGTGTTTGAGGAGAACGGCTGAATGTTTGTCACTTCAAAGGCAGCTCATCTCCCTCAGATGATGGAAGGTTGATATCTCAGAGCTGTCTGCACTTCCATCACGTCTGTGAAAGATCTCTGGTACGGAAATGCTCTGTACCTTGAGTCAGGGAGATTGAGCTGTTAGTCATGCCACGGCTGCCCTCATTTAACTAACATCAGTGTTCAAAATGAGTGCTGGCTTCTGGCAGAGTTGGCCCTTTTTTTGGTTAAAAATGATCCAAAATCAATTTTTGAGCAAGTACATAACCAGCCAGTGTTCAAAACTTTCTCCTTACCTTAGCCTGATTCACAGCGGTAAGCTTGTAATAATGTTTTCTAGGTTTCTGCAGGAAATTCGAGCATGCAGCCATTCGTCTTTGCGTCATTACGTCACGTCTGTTTACATAAAGAACGAGTCCCAGCTAGTATGCTGTATGGCATATGGAGGATGCTGCATGCTGCTAATCATTTATAGCCTTTTCTCACAGCAGCTGCAATAATTAAAGATTCACCCCTAGTCAAAAGCAAAAGACTTCGGACTGCGGAGTGGCTACAGAAATTGAAATCTACAGGTAACGCTAATACACACTAAATACACAGTCATGCAAGGCTGATGTTGTTAACATTAACAATTTGAGGACAAAGTATAACAATAATAGTAATTTGCACGGTTTGATGTAATCCGAGCTAAGCGATCGTTAGATTTAATCACCACTGGCAGCGCAATTTATTGTAATGCTTTTTTTCTCAGTTGGTCAGAACAAAAGTGGCAGATTTGTTACTTGTTCAGATGACATTTTTCGGTGGGTATTCATATTTTGGTCATACTTCCAAGACGTAGAATCTGTGATTTCGAAGTACAGTATCCACACCAATGTGGTGACTGACAGCAAACATTAGATTCATCTGCGCTGAGGAGCCGTGCCGATGCACAACCCACGTAAAGATGATAATTCCGCAAATAACTGCAATTGCAGGTTTCAAACAGAGATGGCGACAAAGAGGAAAAACTTACGGACTGCAGCTTTAATATTAAAGAGCACTTTATGCCAAAAAGGTTCTATAGACCTTATGTGCCAGAGATAGAAGCGTGTAGCCATCTTTAGAATTTTGTGTTTGAACTTCTGTTTTTGCGGTTGCTCTGTATATTTCTATAGCATCGCTGTCGAAGAGTAATTAGCTGGTGAAGTGGATTTACTTATTGTAGAATTAACAAAAGTTATCATGAGCAGTATAATGTTTGAAGAGGATGTCATAACAAATGTCAGTAGACCAGAAAGATTTGAAAACAAGCGGTTCATTCATAAATCCACATAACACAACGAGCACAGAGCTGAAAAGGGTCAGGGCTACATAATGTATATATAAGGAAAAAATTTCTTATGATTGCATAATACTTTCCTGTTTAATGGGTTTATTTTTTTTAATTGATAAAGTATGTTTATGAGATGTTTAATTCATTAAATTGAATTAAAATTAAAACAAATTTAATGAAGTAAAACTAAAGTTCCTGACAGAACCCTTTAAGGTTCTATGTAGAACCTTTTCTTCTAAGAGCATATATGACTTGAGATTTTGAAGAATGTACTGGTTGTACTTGGTCCATGCAGTTGAGGACTGGAGCTTTAAAGCTTCAAAAAGGACACAAAGGTACTGTCCTGACTGTAAATGATGCCTATAAATGACAATTATAATTTTAAAATCTCTTTTTTAGCAGTTCTAAGTGCTTTTGAGCTGCTATTTGACACTTCTGCAGGTGCATTTATTTACATTTATGTTTTTGGCAGATGCTTTTACCCATGATTTTACCATTGGTAGCAGCGTTTATTTGGGTCTTTATATTATTTATAAAAAGGTTTATGCAATACAAATTGTCAATGTTGCAATTCATCAACTGTGAAACAAATTTAATTCAGCAATAAAGTAGCTTTACAGAAGACAACAGTGTCATCATCCAGCTCAGTTCAGTTCAAGTTTTGTTTTCATCTGATAGTGTCAGTGCAGTCAAATTGATAATATTACTGAATATTAAACCCCAAGCAAGCAAGCCAAATGCAACAGTGCCAAGAAAGCCAAACTCCTTCAGGTGACAGAAATGGAGAGAAAAAAATACCTTGGGTGAAAGCAGGTTTAGTTGGGGGGCCAGTTCCCACACTTTTATTTTATTTTATTTTTTTATTTTATTTTATTTTATTTTATTTTATTTTATTTTATTTTATTTTATTTTATTTTATTTTATTTTATTTTATTTTATTTTATTTTATTTTTTTATTTTATTTTATTTTATTGAACATGTAATATGCAAAATAATGTATATGTAAAAAATATATAAAATATGGGCAAACCAAAGATGTGATCTTTTGGCTCAAGAAAAATCCATTGTTGAGCTCTTGGCCATGCAAATATTATTTTATAGCCTAGACGTCACCTTGAGAAACAATTCCCCTCAGAATAGTGCTTATGTCTTTGGCTTAGCAATCTGATCCACTCAGAAAGCAGTGAGAGATATGAAAGACAAACATCCCCAGAGGAAATCCCTCAACCTTGTTTTCATCAGCACCATCGTAAACACAGGGACTTATTCTTATTTGAAATGGCATTCAGTCCTGAATATGCAAAAATTAATAAGTCAATATTTAGAGATCCGTGATAGAACTGGCTCTGTTTTTCATTCTTTCTTGCCTTTCTGGAACAGACGGCATGACGCACGGTGAGCGCAGCAGAGACGCGTCAGGTGTTCCCATGCAAATGGTCACATCAGATGCAGCTCTAATGCACTGATAATGAGTTGGCAGCCATGTTACACACATGCATCAGTGATGCAGCCTATTTCACCTGTAACCTCATACCACATACCGAGTGTGGAATAAATTACTCAAAGCTGAACTCCCCTAATAAAAGTGCACTGTGTGCTGCCGGGTTTGTTGTTGCCTGAACAGAGCCCCGCACAGTGAGCGTATGGAGCCTCTCCCCACCTGTCAGATGTGTGTGTACGGGCGATGGGTGGCCCCCTGGGCAGAAGGCACTGATGTGCCAGGTGACGATCAAAGGCCTGGTTTCCTGCCTTTCACTGAAAGCTCATATGGCTTCCTCACTTTAGACCTTTTTCTGAAGTTTAAGCGCTGAATAGCTGTGCCACCGAGCCGGGGAGCGGGCATAAGCATATCATCACTTGCACTTTTCACTCACTGACTGCCTAAGGTCTTCAGTGCATAGAAGTAGATTTGGGGTAGAAGGATGTGAGGATTTGTTTTTTGGGTTTTTTTTCCAAAAATATATAATATATCGCGCCGTTCCCTCACGGCTCTCGCCCGCCCTGCTCGTCACAATGTCTATGTGTACTATAACTATTTTTCACATATATATGTGTGTGTGTGTGTGTATTGCATATGCATGTACATTTTTAATAAAAAAGAAATAGTACATATATATAATTCCAAATATATTTCCTAAATTATTTATATAACTATTGTTCCAAAGCAGTTTTACAGTTTAAACACTTATTTCCATAAAGAATGTTTTATTAAATATTTGTATTTATTTTATGATTACCATTTTAGTTTTGCATGAAATTAATATGTATAAATTAAAAAAAAAAAAAAAAACTTTTTTATTTAAATTAACATAATTTCCTAATTTATTAATGATCTATTGTTTCAAAGTAGTTTAAACACTTATATTTCTGTATGGACTATTTTTTATTTTTTCAATATTTACTTTTTTCTTTTTTTCTTAAATGAATATCTATATAAAAAGATGATTCATATGTACATATATGTATAATCACCCTTTGATTCTTACTTTCTTAGATCTTACATTGATTCTTACATATACAAACATATCAGATATCATACAAAATAACAATTTTCAAGGAAGAAATGAAAGATAATTTTTTTTTTTTTTAATAGCCAGCACAAGCCTTAAAGTGGGAGTTTAATCTGGGTAATATACGTTTTACTCCTTTTCTCTCTTTTATCTAGAGAAAAAAAACCTCATACACACAGAGGGTGGTTATATACCTAAATTAGACTCATTTCTTTTCTAGAATATTTATGATTAGCATGTGAAAAACATAACTAGATGAGCACCAAGCAGAAAAAAAAAAGAAAGAAAGAAAAATAGTTATAGTACACACCACAGCCATCAAGTTATTTACAGAATGAATGAAATGTAACCATAATAGAATACATGTACATACATATGGACTAAATCGGTATTCATAATAGGTAAGGGACCCGTGCTATGTCTGATGCTGAAAGCCAATAAAAGAAAGTGCTTGTGTGTAAATTGCCGTGTGCTATGAAGCAGCACAGATGTATATCACACTTCCTGCATGTCAGAACCTAAATGACAAACCACGGATAACACAGTTTTTTATCTTAAACGTGCCCTACTTGCAATGTCCTCACCCAGCGTTCTGCAGCACTTCAGTGATCGTCCAACCGAGGCAATGAATTCTGGCAGACGCTACTGACTTTATGGACCAGGCTTTAAAACCTTATTTTAGTGCCATGGCTTTTGCTTAGACATATTTCTCAGTCATACACACTCACACACACGGCGACGTGGAAGCCAGATGGAGGATAAACACTAGCTGCTGAGCACCAGGCTTCTCGCCAGTCAAATGTGATTGCCATCAGTGGCAAATTAACAACAAATTAAGCAAGCGAGTTGGGTAATTACACAGTCAATCAATAAGACATACTTTACACTGGCAGCAGGTAAAATGGTGCATAAATAGCAAACTGGAATGAATTAATATTGATTTGAGTTTCCTCCAAAAGGCAGAATGACTGTTACGGCTGCACAATTTGAAATACTGCTAAAATTGTTGAGTTTTTACATATCGTCCCCTTGGAATTATAAGGTTCTATCTGACATTTTTTTAAATGTTTTTTAATGTTGTGTACATTTTTGGGAATTTTTAACCAAAAGGTTCTATCTACACAGTCGAACGGAATGCAAAAACTTTGAAGCTCAAACTACTCGGAATGCAGATAGAACCTTATAATTCCAAGGGGACAAAATGGCAGACTTAAAAGACTTAACACCAAACCTCAAAATGCATACTTTTGTCAAATAAACTTAGATAATTAATGTGGTTCAGATTACATTTTAAGTTTCTGTGGATTAAACCAATTGTATTAACTCAAAATTTTAATTTAAATGAATTCAAAGTTTTAAGGCAACCAGGTAACTTACTTTTTTAAGTTAAACCAACAATTCTGTTTTACAGTGCAAAAGTGTGTGGTCAGTAGATTTTTTTTTTTTTTTTTAAGAAATTAATATTTTTATTCAGCAAGGATGCATTAAATTGATCAAAATTTCAAATAAATGCTGTTCTTTTAAACTTACTATTCATTGAATAATCTTGAAAAAAAAAATATATATATATATATATGGCCCCAAATTAACAATTCATTCACATGACTTACTAATACGTCTGCACATTTTACTAATTTGTTCCCTCGTTTTAAGTAAATCATGTGCATGATAAAATTCGTTAATTTTCGTTAATATAATTCGATTTACTAAATTGTGGCCACATTGTACTAATTCGTTCCTGTAACATATATGTTGTGTTTTGGTTTCGTATTCAGTCAGTGCTATGTTCTGTTTTGCCTGAGTTCTCAGTCATCGTTAGTTTCCCTGGTTGTTAATTAGTTCCTGCACCTGTTCTGTTTTACCCTAAACAACTTCCTATAACAACGTCTGACGTTTCCATTTTACGTGGCATGAGAAAGTCAAATAAACCACGCGAAACTGATCTGGAGTGCGTTTCCCGTACAACAACGTAACTCGCTGCTTCACTACCATAGTACGACTGTTTCCCGAAACCGTATTGTCGCAAACCTGTCGTTCAGCCATGTTGGTGAATGATGTCACGCAGGTGGTGGAGTAATAACTTCTTTAAATGAATCCGTTTGAGATCGAATTAATGCTAGATTTTTTGCTATAAATTATGGACATGGCATGTGAGGACTAATTCTAATTTTTCTCAGTTATTTTGCTTTATTTCCAGATTCAATCATAGACTCGCTTTTACGTACTAGAGCACGTACGCACATGCACACTCTTCAAAAACGGCGCTTAAAAACTCTGGACAAACTAAAATATGTAAATGACATTTGTATATATTCGAAATATATACATTGTACTTAATGTTAGCTTGCTTATTGTGCTCAAGATAAGGATTTATTAAGTCCACATGTCATAAAAACAAGAAACTATGCTTCTAACCACAGCTCGAGAGCTGTCGTTCTAACCACACAAGTTCGTGATGCAGTTTGCGAATGTTCGTTTGAACTATGGTTTCAGGAAACACCAAATCGTTGAACTGTTAGTAACGACGGAAATTGCGATGTCAGTTGGCTAACGATGCTTTTGGGAAACGCACCCCTGAGCGGTCAGACTGAAACGGATTTCCAGAAATGTGATTTGAATAGGATTTCAAACCACATATGTGACCCTGGACCACAAAACCAGTCATAAGTCACATAGGTATATTTGTAGCAATAGCCAACAATACATTGTATGGGTCAAAATACATATAATACAATACAATGCAATACAATACAATACTTTGCCATTCACACTTGCTAAATCTAACCAGATTTCAATGGTATTTGGACTGACAGTCTGAACGTAGCCTTAGTGAACAAATCTGTTCTGTGAACTTTATCTACTGATTAATTGAAAAGATGAAATCAAAAGAACAATTTGTTCACGAATCCATCATTGTTACATTACATCTCTCAAAAAAGGACCTTTTTTTATGACCCTTTTATGGAACATCAACAATTTTTTTCCTTCAAAATTTCTCATTTTGTGTTCCAAAAACTAAACTAGTCATTCAGGTTTGCAACAAGGAAATGATTACAGTGAAACTATCAAATGTTGTAGTATGTGATTATTTTTTAGTATTTGCAAACTAGTTGTAAAACCAACTGTTTTAAGCTAATGCTATTGATTTTAGTCCCTGAAATATGATTTATATTTCCTCAGAGGGGTTTTTAGAAAAAGGTCTTCACAGCACAAGGTGAATCATTAAGCTGACATGCAGTTTGTCAGGCAACTTGTTTGCGTCATCATGTCCTCTATGATGCATGGAGAATGGAGCTCGCTCGCGCTCTGGAAACATTAAGTGACTGAGTGTCATTTATTCTTTTAATATAGCATAACATTTCCTGCCATTCGTTACAAGTGGAGGAGCATCGGAATACTGAGTGTACACATCATTTAGTCATAATTCAGGGTGATTATAACTCGGACACAATGCAGCGTGCTGCTGTTTAATATTCATATGCGTCCAAACCATAAACCTTTGAGACATGGGCTCAGGTGTAAAATAACAGTTGTGGTCTGCTTGTGGGAGGTAAATGCAACTGAGTCAATGAATGCCCTTGATGAGGAAACATGTTTTGGAAATATAAAACTGTTTATTGCTTAACGGATCCTATTGTACGCTGACTACATAGAAATGCGCAGTTTCATGTGCGATGTCAGATGCGAGGCCATAAGGGCCCACATTATTCTCCGGTCATCTGAAACGCGTTAAAGCATCTTTATGAGACACGTTGGTCACAACACATTATAATTAACAGTCTAGTCCCCCATCATTTTCTTGTCATATTATCATTTTCTTTTAGGAGCATGACAGCAAAAGGCCTGTAATTATTGTATGTATATATGTATACACACACACACACACACACACGCACTATATATATATAAATATATATATATATATATATATATATATATATAGTCAAACCAAAAGTTATTCAGACACCTTGAACATTTCAATCATTAATACAGTTTATTCACTATTTAACATATCGTCCCCTTGGAATTATAAGGTTCTATCTGACATTTTTGTCAAAATTGAGTTATTCACATATTCTTATTCTGCATACTGCATATAAAATGCATACTGTAGAACACAAAAGATGATTTTTTTTTTTCCTTTTGTCAAATCAACTTAGATAATTAATGTGGTTCAGATTACATTTTAAGTTTCTGTGGATTAAACCAATTGTATTAACTCAAAATTTTAATTTAAATGAATTCAAAGTTTTAAGGCAACCAGGTAACTTACTTTTTTAAGTTAAACCAACAATTCTGTTTTACATTGCAGAAGTGTGTGGTCAGTAGATTTTTAAGAAATTAATATTTTTATTCAGCAAGGATGCATTAAATTGATCAAAATTTCAAATAAATGCTGTTCTTTTAAACTTACTATTCATTGAATAATATTGAAAAAAATGTAAGTATATGGCCCCGAATTAACAATTCATTCACATGACTTACTAATACGTTTTACTCATTTGTTCCCTCGTTTTAAGTAAATCATGCGCATGATAAAATTTGTTAATTTTCGTTAATATAATTCGATTTACTAAATTGCGGCCATATTGTACTAATTCGTTCCTGTAACATGAATGTTGTGTTTTGGTTTCGTATTCAGTCAGTGCTATGTTTATTCACTATTTAAAAAAAGGTAATAAAATATGACAAAATCTCAGAGTTAAACTGTGTCAGAAAAACAGTTAAGGAAAACATGGTCAGGTCAAAGTGTCTGAATTTTTGGTCCCAAATTTGTATCAATTTTACTGGTAGTCCACTGTATGAAGAATTTTTGGGTAAAATATGTCACAGTTTACTTTATTTTGCTATCCTCACTTACATAAATGAACTATAGTGTCCTGCACTCACTAGTCATAAAAATATCAAAAAATATATATATATAGTGTCTGAATAATTTTTGGTTTGACTGTATATTTATATATTTATTTATAAACACACACACAAACAGTGATTTAGGCAATGATTAAATAAACCAGGCAGCATTGCTTTTCTTGCAATAAGATATTTTTATTTGCTGTTTATTTGTTAGATGTTTTATTTTGTTATCTTGGCTAGTAATATTATGTGAAGTCAAACTGGTGTAGACACACGGGAAGAAATCTCAAGTCGCCTGTGAATAACAACAACTAATCAAACACTTTATTTTGCATGTCCTCAGGGGTGAGACTTCATTTTGAAAACTAGAAAGAAAAGGAAATTAAAAGAAAGAATGTGTCAAAGCAAATACTGTATATGTTTTGTAGGGAGAAAGGTACTAAGGATTTTTCTTTATACTAGGATTCATGCTTACTAAAGTATAACAAATACTAAAGATAAATGTTATATTAGCTTCATTGGGTTATGACAAGCCCATATACTGTACAGGGTTAGAAATGCTTAGCTCAGCCGCTTCCATGAAGAATATTATCCAGTAAAAAGATATTATCCACTGTCAAACCAACATACTGGAAAATTATTTTCCTGCCGCTCTTGTTTTGTTTGTGACCTGCAAAAATTCTGTTTGCTTGTTTTATCGCTTATTTCTGTGAGCGCTTCCTAATCCCTGAGACGATAAACAGTTTTGGTCCAAATATTAGGCTATACAAAGCAATAGACTAGAATAAAGTAAATAGAAAAGTTGATGTTATAATATATTACCAGTTCATGCTGTGATACTTAAAGGGGCGGTCCATTATGATTTCACTATTTTAACTTTAGTTAGTGTGTAAAGTTGCTGTTAGAGCATAAACAACATCTGCACAGTTACGATGCTCAAAGTTCAAAGCAAAGGAAGATATTTTCTTTTAAAGAATTCTCTGTTTAAGGACTACAACAAACTGCTGGTAGGGACTACAACGAGCTTCTTCCCGGGTTGGTGACATCACAAACCCCAAAATTTACATAAACCCCGCCTCTGAGAACATGCAACAATGGGGTAAGGCCATGTTATTGCAATACAGTACATAACACAAATGCAATAGCATGTCATAAAAGCAAGATAATAACATGACAAGTTATAACCGTAATTAAACTAAACTATACCTGTTCTATCTTCATGCAGCATATATCCTCTGGCTCTGTAGGCATCTTACACCAGTTCCCACATGAGCGATTTATAGATTATCATGACTAAATATGCTAATCAATGACTTGAAGATAGTTAACTCCACATCAGGTACATAAATTCATCAACTAACCATTCAGAAATGTCCTGTTGCATTTTATGTTGTAACTTCTTGAGTTTCTCCATCATTGTCCGACTCCGGTTTGAACATAAAAGGCTGAACAGTTTCTGACATTTTCTGTGAGTTTTCATGAGGTAATCGGCGCTGCTAACACCAGCTCTTGAAACTCTGCCCTCTGCTTAGGAGCAGCAGCTCATTTTGCATTTAAAGGGACACATACAAAAACGGAGCGTTTTTGCTCACCCTCAAAAAGTGACAAATTTAACATGCTGTAAAAAATTATCTGTGGGGTATTTTGAGCTAAAACTTCACATACACACTCTGGGGACATCAGAGACTTATTTTACATTTTGTAAAAATGGCATTATATCTCCCCTTTAATATAATACCTGAACATTTTACAAATAATTTACACATTTTCTGGCCAAATCTCATCTGAAATGTAATAAAATATCATTTAAAAACCACATAACGCTCGCATTCGTACATAGCACTCTTCCTTAAATATTTATTAAAAGTACAAATAGATCAATAGGGAGAAGAAACTAGGGCAATCATGTGCGAAATCATCTGATATGCTGCAAGTATTGGGTCTCAAAAGGAAAGTCAGCCAGAGAGGGACCTTGACCTGCCAAAAGTGGAATAAAAGTAATTATTAGCGCTCCTCGTGGTGCACATTTCCTCTGATACTAGACAAATGAAGGCTTGGTTAGCCAAGATGTTTGCTTCATCATTCATTCCCCCCACCCACAGCTGATTGATTGCTGCGATTTTATTAAGAAAAGGAGAAGGGGAAATTGAAAAATGCTTGTTGCAGTGTGGAAACACAGCGTTGATTATAAACTCATAGGCGAGACAAAGGGGCCACCTTTCCATTTTGTAGCCCAACAAATAGGCAGCAGGTGTTTTTGACAGGTGTCTGATTGCGCGCTACAAAAGACATTAAAAAAGCAAACAAATTGATGCATTTTTGTGCCTCTCATGGTAAATGGAGTTGGGTCTGATGGATGCTATTACCTAGGGATATGATTGGCGGGACGCAGTGACTGAATAGCACAGGTGTTTTGGGGAGAACAGTTTGTGTATCTGTTGCACTAAGCGTCCTTGCTTAAATCGTGGTCTTCTGAAGTAGAGCGGTTCACTATGGCAGTGTAATTGGTTTAACCTTTTAAATGGATAGATGATTTCCCTTAGTACGACACTTAGGATCGAATTATAATATCCATAATGAATGGAACATATGCAGCCTTCCTTGCAAATTGGAGAAACCCAAATCAGTGGTCCTCAACTGGTTTCCTTTCAAGACACAGATTGACATAAAAAATTGTTTATAATACAAAAAATAAAGTACATGCCAATTTTCCTTAAGGAATACAATCTCTCAACTAATGCTATAGCTTTGTTGGTATATTACTGGAATATTAAAGGTACACAGTTTCTGCCAATCTCATGTTAATCTAGAGTACATATAGAGTAACAGTGCATCCTTCATATCTCTGAAAAGTCTTTAGTTTTGTCATATTTATAAAAGATAGATACGCTAAACCGAGTCTTTCCGAAAAAAGCCGAGATCCTGGAGGCGTGTCTGCCGTCAGTGCCGTGGATCCGATAGCAGGTTTGGTGTGTTTCAAATCCAATGACGCTGGTAGTGACAATTCTCTCTGACCAATCAGTGATCTGCAGTGTTTACATGTCACTTTTAGTATCGGTAAGGCTCGCTTGGAACCTCAATTGAGATACTATTTAAGTGAGCCATACCATTCTGTACCGAGCCGTCCCATGCAGTGGAAAAGCCCCAAAAAGTGAGCCATATCGTGTCGTACCGAACCGTACTATGCAGTGGAAAAGCACCATAATTGTGTTACTTTGTTACTTTTTTGGAAAGTAATGTGTTGCGCTACTTTTGCGTTACTTTTTCTTATCTGGGCTGGGCAACAAAAAAGTTCTATTCTAAGTTCTAAAGGCCTTTTCACACCAAAAGTGAAATGAATAAGCCTCAGGCAAAAGGAAATGCAAATTCACGCCTGGACAGTAGAGGGCGCAGTAAAAAAAAACCTTTGAGCTGTGTTGCCATTATAGAATATAGATGCAGGAGAAGAAGTAAATGAATAAATGTATGCTCACATTTAGTCTAAAGCTAGGCTTAAATAACCATCATTCTTGCACACAACCTACTTACACAACGTTACTTATTTGAAAAAGAAACTCAGATATTTTGTTGTAAATTTTAATGCGTTACTTTATTAGTTACTTGAAAAAAGTCAAATGATTGCATAACTCATGTTACTTGTAATGCATTACCCCCAACACTGCTCATAAGAGTCATATATTCAGGAATGTTGGGAATGACACTACACTGGTTTGTGTCGTATGGGTTTGATTCACTAAAAAGAACCGAATCAGTAATGTTATTTGTTTAGGAATACACTTGTTGCACTTTATGTGCTTGACACACTAAATAGAACCATCATTTTTTCTGTAATGTTTTGTCTGTTTTGCCATGTAGATTCAGTAGTGATGTTGTGGCGCTGTTGAAAATGTCCACCAAACTCTTTTAAATAATTTTACTACATTGTTCAGCCCTTAAAAATGCACTTGTGAGAACTGATAACAGAACCTACACAACAACAAAAGATATGCTAAGCTTTTTCCCCTCCCCTTGAAAAACTGATAAACCATATTTATCAAAGCAAAACAAATATGATTGTTGCATTTTAATATTTGCATTTTGACTGAGAATCTTCTACCTAAACCATTACATGCAAAGTGAAGTAATTATCATGTGATTTTGGAGATGAGGCACTGGTCAGTGTCACCGATTGCTTTTTCTCAGTATTTCAAGAAAGTCAACATTTTTAATGTGAAGTCCAGGTGGGTGAGTGCAGGTTTAGTGACTGTTCTGTGACCTGTGTTCTGTCGGTCATAGTGGGAGGATGATGTCCCTGTCAGCTCCTCTCACCCTTATGTTCTCATTATCCACCTCCTGTCCTCATGTTCCAAATGACAGACTCAGAGACAGGAGCACACAGCCCTCCAACAGAGATGATTATATAAAGAAATAGTGCATTATGGGGAAAAAGGGAAGAATATTATCTAACATTGCATAAAATAAGTAGGTTTCATCATTTTGGGTTAAGCTTTAAGACTTAAGTTAGAATAAATATTATTGTGTATCTTGTATCCAGTGGGAAATGGCCAGCAACAGAGCAAGAATAGGTTCTTTTCACACTCTGATTACTATTCACACATATCCAAGTGGCTGGTATCAGTACATATGCAGTCTGGTGAGAGAAGCTCTTTCTGCTTGATCTCATGGAAAGTCGATAAAAATGTTTCTTTAGCATAGTGACTGCTTACATGCAGCCTGAATGGTGCTTTCATTTGTTTTGTTTAATTATATTTTACATTTACGGTGCTTTAAAAACAAACTTGAGACTGATGACAGACAGGATTGTGAAAAGATCATGGTGGTATACCATACAGTCACAGTGAATACTCCAAGTAAGACATGTTTCCGAATCAACATATTTTGTTGAACCTGGAACAATATTCTGGTCCAAAAATTTAGTCCTAACCCCATCCCTAGTCCTAAACCTAACCCTACATATAACATATCCCTGAAATCAGAGGGAAATGATAGGTGAATAACATTGATGTAGAAGCACCTAACCCTGGGTATAAGACTGAACTTGACATAAACTGTAAACTTGTCTCTCAAATCTGATTGGTTGAATGGAATGTTGTTCCAGGATCAACAAAGATGTTGATCCAGGAACATGTTGTACTTGGTGAAATCATATTCACCATACAATAACATGATCATTAAAGCAATAGTTTACTAAAAAAGTGAATATTGTGTCAACATTTGCTCACTTTTGTTTTATTTTTTAAAGGTAGGTCTTTCCATATTACAAGAATTCATAGTGACCAGGGGCTGTCAAAGAAGTTATTTTTTATTTCTTCACTATGACTATTTCACTATTCCTTCACAAACACAACATGCGAGGGGAAAAAAACTAGATATTGTGGCGATTTAAAAATGTGTTCACTCGTTTTAAAATGAGAAATGAAAAAGAGTTTTTTTAAAAATACATTTTCAAGTAACACTTTTTTATGGTTTATGGGTTTCATTAACTATGTTTAGGCTGTTAAAAAAATTATATTTAATAATTTTGTTTTTGATTTTCCTATTTTTAAGATTACAAATTTGGAAAAGAGTGCATTTATAAAATATATAATGGCCATATTGTACTAATTTGTTCCCTCATTTTAATTGAGTTATTGTAAATTAAATGTAATTAAATTAATTAAAATAAGGGAACAAATTAATAAAACATGGCTATCAATGAATAAGTCATGGAAGCAAATTCTTAATTCATGGCCACAATATCCAGTTCTTTTTCCTCAGTACTTCACAGATAGTTTTAATGACAAGAGAGTGAGTAAATGTTCATGAACTATTCCTTTAATGCTTTAGCTGTAGCATTTTATTGTTATTATTACTACCTTGTAATAAAGGGGTTGGTTTAAAATTTTATTTTTAGTGTCATATAAGTTTTGTAAGACACCAATAAAGCACAGAATCACTTTCACAAATGGTTAAAGAAAAAAGAATGACAAAGTTTTCCAACGGAGAGCTTTGTGGTGGTCGCAGGACCTAATCGTGTGTCCTTGGGCGCACATGGCATGCACAGATTTTCCATCAGATCCCCGTTAAGGTACACTTTGAATCTCCACCCCTACCCTTTTAATTAAATGAAAGCACAGCGGGTCACATACAAGCTCAAAGTCACACCACAGTAACGGACAGAAGCACATAGCATTGTGCTCATGGTCGGAATACACAAATATGGCTGCTCAGTGGGGTAACTAGAAATATAACTGTGAAATTAAAGGGGAAATGGGGCTGAATATCTGCAGGGTACAATTCAGAGGTCATCTTTAGCTTTAATGTGATTTACTAATGCAGATACAATATATAAACAGTCAAAAACACTAGCTCATAGTATCATAAAAGTGGCCTCTATGACTATATATGAACTATATTTCAACTCAGAAACCATAGCTTACAGTTACTTACTGATAGTCTTCCTCTTCATCTGCTATGTATTGTTGCGACTGAGTCGTTGAGTTGAAAATCAGTCAGACCAGTATTTAAACTGGATCAAAAGATTTACTAAAAAGTAAATGATTTTTTCATGTGCTTTGCAAATCAATACTTTGCATGAATTTTCAGCATCATTACTCCAGTCTTCAGTGTCACATGATACTTCAGAAATCATTCTAATTTGTTGATTTGGTGCTCAAGAAATATTTTTTATTATTATTATTATTAATGTTGAAAACAGTTGTGCTTCTTAATATTTTTGTGCAAACTGTATTTTTTAGGATTCTTTGATGAATAGAAAGTTCAGAAAGTCCCCGTAGCAGATCTATACAGGTGGAGCTGGGGAAGGTGGAGGGTTTCTAAAAGCGCGCTGCAGACTGCTAACAGCAACACTACGTAAGGGATAATGTACATCCAGCCGGCTGTTATCTCAGAATAAACCCCGACAGGGTGATCAGGATCAGGAGAAGGGGTTTATTCTGAGATAACAACCGGATCCCACTTATTACACAGCTACTTGCCACATAAGTAAATAATTAGACACGAAATATTGATCTGAGTCCGTTTCCGCGGAGAGAGCAGTTGCTCGTGCAGCAAGTTCAAACTAGACAGAAACACATTTTTGCATTTCGCCATCTTAATCCATTACAGTTAACAAAACAATAGTCGCAAAATGGCAGCATCTGCGCTTGTATGAAACGAGAGAGTCCATGATACCTGATGACATAATTAAATAACTACACAAAATTTGACTGCTTTTTAATATTTTATTAGCTCATCAAAGGCAAAACTTCCACGAAAAAAGCTGTTCCTAACAAGCATATAGCGCTGCAGACTTCAGTAACCTGGATGAGCCTGTGTTGTTATCAGGGAATGACCCAATCAGAATCAAGTATTCCACAGAGCCGTGTAAGAAAGATATTTAAATGTTTAGCCGCAGCTCATTGGGTGCTAATACAACAGCAACCAATCAGCTGTGTTATGTAAGTGACGATGCGATGGCTACCAAATGAGTTAAGGACCTATCAGTTTCATGCCAGAACTTGCATCATTCTTTTTGAAAAAAAGTTTTCATTTCTTTTTTTAAAAATCCTACTGTCCCCAGACTTTTGAATATTAGTGTATTTACACACTCCCATTTCATTCCAAATGTGAGGTTTTATTTAATTTTTGAAGAATATCTTGGCCTCTCTTTTCAGTGTAATGAAATTGAATCGGGGGGCAATTTAGATCTCAAAAAAAAAAAAAAAAAAAAAAATCTTTTGTGTTCCACTGAAGAAAGAAATTCATATAGTTTCGGAATGACAATAATTGTAATAAAATGTTAATTGTTTGGGTTACCAAAAATGAGCAATGGGATTTGGCCCTTTCCTGAAACTGTAATATTTGTTGGTTTTGTAGATGTAACATATTGCACAACTGCCGTTTGAGAGGAATCAGCTTTCAAAATCGTCCTTTTTGAAGGATGCCCTGCTAGCACAGCTGTCTACACTCAGATGGCATCAAATGGGCTTCTGCTGAAATCTGACCATCAATATCTTGTAAGAAGACTGACAGCAGTGACATCTAATCACTGCCCTACTGACATGCCATAACTCCCGTCTGATACACGTCAGGCTGAGGAGCTTATTGACACGAGGATCCTCTATTTATAGTGCTGTATGTCTGCTGTGAGTGCCTGGATGAATCTAGAAGACGTTTTACAGGACTCATTATCCTCATGCTGTTTATCATACACTGTATCCATATTAAATGATCTGCTTACAATTTTGATCCTGGATATGGAGATCTTGGGCATCTTTCCCAACATTTTAGATATCTTTAATTATGATAATGCCAGTTCTATTAATAATGTTGCAACCTAATATTCTCTCAAATTATGTCTTATTATAGGTTAAAGTCTATAGATTTATACTGAATTCTTTATAATGCCAATTTCGGAGGATGCTAACATGGCTTGAGGTACAAAGATGTCGCAGGCGTTGATTTTGCTAAAATTATTTATTTTTTATGTATATGAAGAATAACTTTTTAGTAAATGAAGGTCACTGTCTTGGAAACTTTTTGCCATACATTTATCCTTTATCTATCTATCTAATCTTGTGTCATATCCCTCACATTTTATCAAATTACACAAGCAATGTAAAATTATCATTTAATTGTATTTAGGATACATAAAAAAAAAAAGCTAAATTAGGCTTAGCAAACCTGCTTGACCTTACTGTTGAATTATTGTGTTGAATAATTGAACTCGATCACCAGCAGCGGTGCCAAAAAAAAGTTTCTCAAAAGTAGTACATTTACATTTTAGAAAGTGTCCATATGATGCTGAATGTTTCCATGTCTATCCAACTGTTCAAAAATGTACTTGCACCATTTACATACAGATCCCTGCGAATATTAATGAGATCACCTTGCCTTTTCAGCCAATGTCTCTTGTCTTTCTGCTCTACCTGTGATGTCCAGCAGTAGAAACTCTATAGCTCTCTTTCTTCTACAACAGTCTCCTTGACTTTGATGGCAGTTTGCCATCAAAAAAGGACAGTGTAACACACCACTTGAAGGAAATGCTAATGCAGGAAAGAAAGAACTGTATGATCTTACCCAGCAGTGTCATGTCATCTTACATATGCTATGAAAAGAATAAAATCCAGGCCTGAATGAAATTTGATGCATGCAAAGTATCTGATGAAGTGAAAAGTGAAAGTTTTCTGCTTTAACACTATTATATGTGTCCTGTTTCTCCTCACGCTTGCTCAGGAGCCACTCAGACCATATCAGGTACAGCTCTTCCTCTTCCATCTGGATCACATCACCTCTCAGTATCTTCCAACTCCTAACTTTTCTTTCTTTGCACATTGTTTTCCAGTTTGCATGGTTTGATATCTGGCCTTTGAGGCAGTCTGCATGTTTTTCAACTTCTAATGTTTCTTTGTTCTGATCTTAAGATTCTACCATACCTTGTCTGCTTTTTTCCAATCTCTCCATTATTGACATTTTAGTAGTTTCTCATCAAACTGCTTGTGCAATATTAAAAACACACCCAGGACCAGGTTCATTTCAGATTTTCATCAAATTATTCTTGATTGAACTTGTGGTTGATTTACACAAGACTTATCTGTTTGAAACTTTACACTCTCTTCCTACATGAGTTTCTGTGCAAGTACTTCACAGATTTTGGGAACTGTTACTCTAAGCCAGGGGTGTAATGAGTAATTGTACTTCTTAATTCATTAGTACTATTTTTACTTTACCCGAGTACTTTTGAAACTAAATATTTTAACTTTTACTCAATTACAACCTTTCTACTCTCCACAGTTTAATTTATTCCAAAGGCTAGATCCGGATGGCAGGGTAGAGTAGGGGAAAACGCCCCCCTTAAGGACTTTGTAATTTTCTTCTATGAAACAAAAGTTAAATGTGTCCAGAATAATTATCATAGTTTTAGTAACAATTACATAAATTATAAACCAAGTATGAAAAATGATTTTTAGCAAAAAATACATTTGAATTAAGGGGGCGTTTTACCCCACAGGTGATAAAATATACTAGACCTATAATGACAAGACATTTCCAAGAAATAGTCTATCCAATATAGTGCACAATCAAGTGAGGGGGTTCACATCATAATTTGAGGTTAATGTGTAACAAATAAATCAAGCGTAAAGCTTGAGCTATTAGATTTTAACCTGGTAAAATGTAAATGACAGGGCATGAAACTATATTAGTCTCTTTTTTTATCCATCTAACCGGACCATAGAATGTGACTTTGAACCAGGGGATATGTCAAAATGGCACAGTGCCATCATATCTGGGAGATAAGTTAGTCAATTTGAGTAAAATCACAGGCTTCGCTTATCCAGTGCGAATGCACCAAAATCACACTCTAAATCACACAAGATCCCCAGATAATACTAATCCCGTGCGAATAGGACTAAAGAGACACATGTGGCTGATGAAAACAAACTGAAAGTCCATTAAAACAGAAACTAACTGAACATAAGCATAACACCTACAATCCAATCAATTCCTGAAGGATGTTTTGTTTTTTTCATCCCTACATTCATTCCAGAAGACGTTTCTCTTGGATATACACCATATGGACAAAAGTATTGGAACATCTCACCATTACACTAACAGGGACTGTAATGACATTGCATTATAAATGCATAGGCATTAATATGGGGTTGGTCCCCCCTTTGAAGCTATAAGAGCTTCCACTCTTCTAAAAAGGCTTTCCACAAGATTTAGGAGTGTTTCTGGGGGAATTTTTGCCCATTCATCCAGTAAAACATTTGTGAGGTCAGGCACTGATGTTGGACGAGAAAGCCTGGCTCGCAATCTCTGTTCCAGTTTATCCCAAAGGTGTTTGATGGGGTTGAGGCCAGGGCTCTGTGCGGGTCAGTCAAGTTCTTCCACACCAAACTCATCCAACCATGTCTTTATGGACCTTGCTTTGTGCACAGTCATGCTGGTATAGAAAAGGTATTGGAAAAAGTTGGAAGCATAGCATTGTACAAAACACTGGTATGCTGAAACATTAAGATTTCCTTTTAAAGGGCAAATCTTATGCCCGGTTCAGACTACATGATTTTAGCCCGATTTTGCCATGATCTGCTTGATGTAGGGTGTCGTGGGGATTCGTAAACGACAATGAGCATCAGGACGCAAGATTTATTCGTTTCAGCTTGTGTAGTGTCTTATAGTGATCGACAACCAATGCCGCGTCTGCGACGCTTCACGACGTCATGACAGAAAGACTAGCATGTTCATTTTTTTCTGGTCGTCCACAACGGGATCCGTCACATGTGTGACAATGGCCAATAGAAGCGCAGAAGTGCCTTGCTACACGCTTTCAAACATGCCAAAATGAAATGGAGAGAAGTATCGTTCCTGCTAGGTGTAATTTTACAATAGAGGAAATGTTTGTGGAGCTATGGCAACAATACTCCTGTGTTTATGATGTTTCCTCGAGGGGCTACGGCGACAGAGTGAAAAAAGGTAAATAAACATGTTACCTCAGTTCTCTTTGGAGGAAATACAAATATCCATGCAATCCAGATATGTGTCCACTTTTGGACTTTTCTGATGACAAGATAGAGCAAAACAGTCCCGTCTTCTTGATGACAGCACGCGATGAATGGTCGGATAGCAACGTGTAGTCTGACATGTTTCTTGTTCCCAACACGACAAGATTTTAGGAGTCAAAATCATATAATCTGACACAGTGACTTTCGAAACCGACATAAATATTGTGTAGTCTGAACCCGTCATTAATGGGCCTAGCCCAGCCCCTGAAAAACAGCTCCATACCCTTATCCCTCCTCCACCAAAATTTAAAGCTGACACAATGCAGTGAGGCAGATAATGTTCTCCTGGCATCCGCCAAACCCAGACTCACCCATCAGATTGCCAAACAGAGAAGCGTGACTCGTCACACCACAGAACACGTTTCTATTGCTCCAGAGTCCAGTGGTGATTTACACCACTTCATCCAACACTTGACATGGTACTAGGTGACGTGAGACTTGCATGCAGCTGCTCGGCCATGGAAACCCATTCCATGAAGCTCCCGTCGCAAAGTTTTTGTGCTGATATTAATGCCAGTGGAAGTTTGGAACTCAGAATCAGCAGAGAATTAGCAACTTTTACGCACCATGCGCCTCATCACTCGGTGACCCCGCTCTGTGACTTTACATAGTCTTCCTCTTTGTGGCTGAGTCGCTGCTGTTCCTAAACGCTTCCACTTTCCAATATACCACTTATAGTGGACCATCTAGCATGGATAAAATTTCAAGACCTGACTTAGTGCAAATGTGGCATCCTATCACAGTTCTGTCAAGACCACTATCGTCAAAGATAATTGACAATTAGCATACAGTTTGGATTGGCGGTATGGTTCTGTTCTGGGCAAGAACTCCCTGCACATTCATGCAGTCTAGCATGGATAAGAGCAGGGAGAGCATTGATAACCCCCCATAAAGTAAACCAAACAGAACCAACATAAAGGTATTGCGATATATTGCGAGATTTTTTTTTTTTATACACCTGATTTTATACACCTGTGACAATGGGTCTGACTGAAACATTCAATAATTAAGAGGTGTGTCCCAATATTTTTGTAATTGTGTATGCCTAGTGTATGTCACAATAGGGGAAAAAAGACTATCACAACTTTTTCATGCCGACTTTAAAATTAAATATCAATGAAATTTAAGGTAATAAACTTGAATGAAGTTGAATGAACTAATGAAGTTTATTTTGATTAACAAATCTTTTGGTTTATCAGTTTCTAAAGCTAAGACAAACATTTAAAGTACAGAACTTAACTTCAGTTAAGTTAAATGTGGGCACTTTTTTAGTTTCATTCAAGTCGGTTTTTCAGATGGATACATTGACTTTTTTAAAGTAGAATTAACATAGTACTCATATTTAAAGATCAGTGCAATTTCAGTGTACTTTACTGCTCTAAACAATGTGGAGAGGTGATATCTAGATCAGTAGCAGTAGGATAAACCTTATATAACCTGTCAAAAACATGTCACAGTCAGTTTCACTCCAGAATTAAAAGAAAGAAATAAGAATTATATTTTGCCTAAACAAAATGCAAATTACTTAAATTAAGCTCATTTTAGGACCATTATGCTTTTTTTTGCACTGTGACATTATTTTCATGACATTTCTCTCAATTCTTATTACCATAATGCAATAAGAAAATCCTCTTTGTGATATTCTCTTTACCGTAGTGTGAAAAAAGTAGTTAAATTTCAAAATACATCATGGTAATATTTGTTTTGCTGCTTTTAACTGATACCTTTTAAAAATCATTGTATAACAGTTTTGTTTTTGTTTTGTTAATACTGTTTTTTACAAAATTTTAAAATGCTCAGTTCTTGCCATCTCCGAAAAGCCAAACTAATGTTGATTCATGTTTTATTACGAGCTCTGTCGCATTCTCTTTTTGTCAGCAGACTCTCCTCTGTTCTGTATTTGCTTAAAATGGTGATTCCCCAAGGGTTTGAGATTTAGCTGCTCCATGTCAACCTTTCTCTCTCATTGTGACAACTAATCTCTGTCACTCCCACACCATACACGCGTCAAAGTGGCCGGAGCAACTTTTCTCTATTTACAGATATGATAAGACACACACGGGCGAGTGACGTATGTACGCAATTTCCCTTGTAAACCATCCTGCTCGGTCTAAAATATAAACACTTATAACAGGCTAACCATAGTGAATCAGGGTAAGACAAAAACACATTTTGGAAGAAGGATTGATGATGTATTGGACGTTAAATTTTGTTCATTTTGAACGGAAAAAGTTACATGATGTACCTTTAAACATCCAGACAGAATATGGTAATGAGAATTGGGGTGGTAAAATGTTCTTACTTGTCCTGAAAATAATGTTACCATTAAAAAAAAAAACTGAATGGTCTTAAATATAGGCTTTATTTTATTTTGCAAAATTAAATTTCTTTTAAATTTTTTTTTCTTTTGAATTTTTTCTTGACAGGCTTTTTGAAGTTCACCCAGTCAAAAAAAGCAACTGATTTTGAGGAAAACATTTTGTGAAGAAAAAAGGCATAAAAGAAAATGTTCTAGTCATACAAATGGGTTTAGATTCGAACATCTATTATTAGGTTTATGTTTACCTAAAAACTGTGTTCCATCATCCGTTTGAGGCAGTTTCATGGTAACCTGTTGGCAAGCAGCCATGACTTGGATGTGCAAATGAAAATGAATATTTGAAGTGAAGAAGCCTTTAATAACCTTCCAAAAATTACTTCTTTAAATGAATTATTAAGCCAACTCTTGCAATAAAAGGCATATATAATAATTAATAATACTAATATAATATAAAATTAATAAAACACATTCCCAGAGTACCTTTTAATGTGTATCAACCTTGAAAAGTTCTCGCTTCAGGAAATGTGTGTATTACCCTTGGGATCTGTTCTTAAAAAAGCTTTGAGAATGAAAGATATGCTATTATCATGAAACTTCACATGTATTAATTACATTTCAGAGTCATGTGACTTAACCAGTAGAGCGCTCCAGTCCTCTGAACACCAATCATATAGCACATTCTCAATCAGATACATTTACTGTCAATTTATGTGTATTGCTGTCTGGCAAAACCTAGTGAGCTGTCTACCTAGATGGCAGAAGTGGTCTATAGATAGGCAGTGCACCAGGTTTTAAGGAATAATGATGAGTGGTGTTGAGGTGATTACGATCGTAAATGTTATTTGCTGTTGAGGAGAAGTCAGGAGTTTGTTGTAAATGTGAGGGATGGACACCTTGGTGGGGTTATGGGGCAGAACTGAACCAGACTGTCATGGCCTTGAAGGCTAAATGAATGAGTTAAATCACATCTTTTAGCCAATCACATTTTGGCTTGCTTGAGGTGACACTGTAGATGAGGTAGACTGCAACTGCATAGATAAAACACGTTCGTGTGACTAGTGTATTTGAACACAGCATGTTCATCTACAGGTTCTTCAGTAGTTCTTTGCAGTAGACTTAGATTTAGACTAGTTTCTTGGCATGGACAGTGAGATCTATATCTATCTGTCTATTTATCTGTCTGTCTAAAAATGCCTTGATTGAAAGCTGTGCTTGTGGTATATATCTTTCTGCTATCATTTACTCACCCTCCTGTCATGCTGTGTAAATATTTAGAATTTTTTTTTTTTTTTTTTTTTTTTGTCCATACAATAAGTCAGTGGGGTTTAATGTTGTTTTGGACCCCATTGTATTGTATTACTTGGACAAAAACTTTCATTAACCCTCTGAGTTTCTCTGAGTTTTAAAAAATTTTTGTATTTCCCATTCATTTCCTATGGCGGTCATTTTTGACTGGAAGAAGCTAAGTGTGACTATTTTTTTTTTTACGACCCTTTAACATATTCGAATCATGTCCATGATTTTTTTGTGTTCACATAGCTTATGACAAAAGTCACTAAGTTTCATCCCATTCCGATAAAGCAAAAAAATGTAAAATTTCAAAACGTGAAAGTTATCGGTCATTTTTGACCGAAGAGGACCAGAGGGTTAAAGGGCACCTATTATGTCCATTTTTACAAGATGTAATTTAAGTCTCAGATGTCCCCAGAATGTGTCTGTGAAGCAGTGTTGGGTGTAACGCGTTACTAAGTAACGTGTTACAGAAATTAAATTACTTATCCACTGAAAAAGTAAAGTAAGGGATTTCTGTTCATTTTTAGGTAATTTAATTACTGTAAATTAGTTCAACAGCTCTGTTTAAATCAATATTGAATTTAAAATCTAAATTTGTCGTCTAAAGGTAAAAGTGAACGCTGCCTCTTTAAAATCGTTAGCTGTAGTGCAGTTGCGCATGAGTTCACAACTTCGCACCTGTTGGCTGTGTAGTCGCTCTCTGAAGATGTTGGCAGAAGCGAGTGGCTGTTTTGCAGAATGGAAATATTCCAATTACTTCACTTTTTTGACACAGGTAGGCAAGAACATTACGGTAAAATGTAAACTATGTCCTAGGGAGAAAAAACTGCGCGCGCGCTCTCTGAGAGACGTCTTCAGTCAGCCAAAGCGCACACACATAGCCGCCTCTCGCGAGTGTCAATTTTCGTGGTTTATTACACATAAACGTTCAAATAGACACAGTTATGTCAAAATGCCAGTTTTGGCGTATATTCGCGTTGGTTATGTGAATGTGACCAGCGTGTAACAGCATTGTCCTCGTCCATTAGGTGACAGCAGTCTTTAAAACATGCTACTGTCTACTATTGGCTGTCTGTAAATTATAAATAATAATCAAATAACAACAACAACAACAAAAAAGCTTTAATAGGGATTAATCTATATTTAATTTATACAGTTATGACTATGCAGAGTTATTTTATATTTGATTATTACATTTCTGTGGTATTTTTACTTGCTACTAGACCTACCTGGAAAAAATAGCCTAAATAGCATTGTTTTATTTGTATTTTTATATATTTTTACCATGGTATCGAGTATTGTGCACTTTTAGTGGTATCGGTACCAACTACTAGATTTTGGTATAGTGACATCCCTATTTGTTACTAAAAAAAAATGTAAGTAAATAAAAGTATTATAGTATATGTTTTAATAAAGTTAAAATGTTTTAAAAAGCTATAAAAGGCTAAACTATTCCATGTTTGACTAAATTATTAAAAGAGTTTCCTTTCTATTGTCTATCCGGTCAAGGTTTATAGGGATTTTAAGAAGTAATCAGTAAGTTACTTATTGAGTAATTAAATTACTTTTCAGACAGAGTAATTAGAAAAGTATTTTAAATACAATATTGATGATGTAATTAGTAATTAATTACTTTTTTGAAGTAACTTACCCAACACTGCTGTCAAGTTTCAGCTTAAAATACCTCAAAGATCATTAAATTCATGTTGTAAATACCCATTTCCCTGACTACAGTCAAGAACAGGCTGATTTCGTGCATGTGCCTTTAAATGCAAATAAGCTGCTGTGCCCCGCCCCCTCTCTACGATCACGGGCTGTGTCCGAAATCGCCCCCTATACCCTTAAATAGAGCACTATTTGAGGGGACAGCCATTTGTAGTGGTGACCGAAACCATAGTGGACGATGTTGAGTGCACTCATTCAATCCCAAAATGCACTGCAATAATGAGTGTACAACCGATGCACGCTCAGCGGCTAGAGAATACCCTTAATGCACTGTGAAAGTCGTGCACTGAATGAATTCCCGCGTCTCGCCAGGAGATGGCGCCCGCAGCTGAACCAATCATCCATCCATCCATTCATTTTCCAAACCACGCTGGTCCAGTATAATATCATACAGGTATAATTTCCTTTTTAATTGATCATTAAATCGTTTAATTATGATTTGTACATGCTAGTTTCCATGGCAGAGTTTTACATAAATATTCATTACTACTGGAGCTGCCAGTTTGCTACATTTCAAATGATTGTTAAACAGCGAGCACAAACTATGCGAAATCGACAGCCCTTCCGGCGCACTCAGTGTCCGAATTCACTCACTCATTTCATTCACTCCTTCAAGTGGACTATATTAGTGGAGTAATGTAGGGAATAGTGAATGAGGTAAAACATTTGCTTGGTTTTGATCATCGTCTATATTGCGATCACTCTCATGGATAGCACAGTTCTTCTTTTATCAAATCGCCAGAAATAAGGTCTGTGGTTAACAAAGCCTCTAAATATTTTCACGTTTTGATCTATGACATAAAACACACCAGTTATAACCAGCTTATGATTTTTTTAAACCTTTATTGTGTCTTAAAAATGGCAGTTGCTAACAAATTGCTAAAATGGACTACTTCCTTTGGCGGGGACTTTAGATGTCATCATGACAAACAGGACATTTGGACAGCATTTCTCATGAAAAAAGAGCACGCTTCAACAGGGCGCGGGATTGTTTTGGACAATTTTAAATGTCTCCAGTCACAACGCAGTGATTTCCACACACGTCTTAACTATATCACGTAGTGAAGGTACACTGATATGAATAAATAAAAATAATAATAATAACAAAATATTAATAATACACTTGCAACTTACTTAGTGCTTGAAATGAGTCTAAAATGCAAAATAATAGTTAAAAATAGTTAAAAGTTTAAAAAGTTTCTGTACAGAAAATTAAATTTTTCTGAAATCTGGTCATCTTAGCTTAATGGGGATTTTAAAAAAGGAGTGGGTGGATTTTTATCATTGTTCACAAACTGCCAACACACATTTATGTCCAAACACCATGTAAAAGTGGAATAGGTGCCCTTTAAATTATTTTCCTTTGTTTTCCACTAAAGAAAGTAAGTCATACAGGTTTAGAATGACATAAAGGTGAGTAAGTGATGATAGAATGTTCATTTTTGGGCAAATTGTCCAAATGGCATCAGCCTTCTAAATTATTAGAATTTTAGCCATCACTTATGACCTCATGCTAATGTAGCATTATTTAGAGTGATATTATCTAAACATATGCGCTGAAACTCTTTCTTATGAGCTTTTTCAGCTCCGGACAACCCTTCCAGCTAGAGTTTTTTCCATCCTTTTGTTTGGCGTGATTGTGACAGCGTGAAACCTGGCTTCACAGACGTTTAATGTTGGGCATGGTCACAGATTGTAGTGGCACAGCACCTCTTTGGTCTCACAAACACTCCCAGCATGCCTGTCTGCTAATGCTCCTTCATGGAGTGGACGATGCTTTATCATCCCTAACGTTCACAACTCGGGAGGACAGGCTAACTGTGTTGTTTTTCCACACCGATTTGTTGTTCTTTGACTGGGACATGCAGGGCTGAGCTGGGAACAGTCATATAGTGGGGAAATTAAGATGTTTTTTTAGTCTCTGTAAATTACTCAGGCGTACAAATTTTCTTTGGGTATTGTCTTACGGTGGTGCTAAAAGTAGTGTTTTACTCTGTGTGCGAGGATAAAGTGTTTAAAAGCATTCTTTGGTCATTTTTTATGCCTCTCAGCTCTGTGGATATAAATATAGAGCAAGGTGACTTTTGCTTTTCTGCTGTCTTCACCTGCAAGGTATAATGGATCCCTATTTTGAATGTAAACCATAAGGGAGTGATGCATCCTCTAATTATCAGCTGTTACTGGCTTGCAGTGAAGTGTATCAGATACTTTGTGCTTGCCTCTTTGTTTGCAGAGCTTGCTGTTCGGGTCCGGGTATTATGCTGTTGAGAGCCACTGTTGATTGCCAGCTTCCATCACCTTGTGTTTAGATGGAGAGGTTTGATAAAGTTCTGCCGTGAGCAGCAATTACCAGCCTTCCCCTCTCGGTTGCTGAGTGCTGCAGTCTTGTAGCCGGGGTGTTCCACACACACTAGAAGCATACAATGCTGTAAAATCAATACGTCCAAACCGAGAACCCAGCCTGTACGTCTTAACTTTGCACGCATGCTCTGACATCTGTGCTTTTTCAAACACGGAGCGAAACATTGTTGCTTCTTACATTTATTTGTGTGTCACTCTCTGTTTCTTTTACACCGCTCTAAAATGTATGCACGTTATGAAAAAAACATCAGTATTCAAAGGATTCCTCATGAGGATTTGCATTATCATTGCAGTCATCTATTCAGCTTCAGCATCAACTTTTACAATTTCATGATACAAGAGCAGAATGAAATAGGATCTGAATTGTAATAGTATTTTTGGTTTTTTTGTGCTTAAAGAAAGTGTCATGATTGCCTGTCTGACTGAATAGCAAGGAAACAGCCAAATGAGAAAAACTGTGTTTAGTGGATGCATTGTAATTACAATCCAGATTGTGATAAGACATGGCAAATGTAATAACCTTATTCAGGTATTGCAGTGATGCTCACTTTTTTAGCGGACTTGGCTTCCGAAGTGTTTTTCTTTTTTCTATTCATTTTCTCCAAAAGGATTCCAAAAGTTCTGCAGTAAAAAGTAATGAGTTTAGTTGCTTATTGATTCCGATTCCTATCATCTTCGGAACACAAATTAAGTTATTTTTGATGGAATCCGATGGCTCAGTGAGGCCTCTATAGACAGCAATGAACTACTTCAAACTGCTGAAATCACGTGACTTTGGCGCTCCGAATCACTGATTCAAAACAAAAGATTCAAAGCAGATTAACGTTATTATTGAGATGGCAGCAGAAATATCAGGCTGCTGTCACTTTAAGAGCTGCACAGATCCACTGTTTACATTCACTTAAGACAAACCCGACTGTGTTTACCAGGATATTTTGACATATTTTTGTGTATTTGACCATTCAAGTTCAAAAAGATGCGGAAGAGAACTCAGTTCAGTATCACACAATATTCAGTATGAGAGGCAGCTTTCTGTGCGCACGTTTTGGATGTGTGCGCAGCAGAGAAAACAGCGCACGAGTGTTCTTGCGCTTAAATGGTTTAAAATCACATTAAAATCATTTTTTCTATGTGCACGCTTTGGATGTGTGTGCAGCACAGAAAACAGCACACGGGTCTTCTTGCGCTTGAGTGGTTTAAAGTCATATTAAAATGCACAAAAAGGAGTCGATAGGAATCAATTATTTTTTTATAACAAGTATCCGATTCCTGCCCTTAAGTATCCGATTCCAGAATTGAGATCGATTTTTGATTCCCAACCCTAGTAATGAACCAAAGCAGTCACTTCCGAGATGAATCAAATACAAATAATTGTATTTCATTGTGTAAAATACAATATATTTGAGGATTATTGTAGTAAAAGGCAAACAACTCAATTGATTAACAGTCAATGCTTTATTGTAATGAAAAGTAGCTGCTGAACTTGTTTGCTGTTGTTGTTACAATGGAAACAAAAACATCTTCTCTGGTTGGTGGATCTCTCTCTGGGATTATGGGTAGTGTAGTTCTTCACTAGTAATTTGGTTGTTAAACACAATTTTTTTTTTTTTGACATCAAAATCACTAATGTCATTGCTCACAATTTCAAAGCTCCAGTAGACCTTTCTCAAAAGGTTTTCATGTTATTCTGTATGGAGAAAATGAAAAGGATTTGTATTTCTGTTGCGCTCTATTCTAAGGCTTGTATCTGTTCTCTCTCTTGGTTACAGTGCAGGGTCAGAACCTGGTGACGAATAATGTCTCCGTGGTCGAGGGTGAGACGGCCATCATCAGCTGCCGAGTGAAAAACAACGACGACTCCGTCATCCAACTGCTCAACCCCAACCGACAAACCATCTACTTCAGAGACGTCAGACGTAAGCAGTACTGACTCCTCTTTCATGCTCACTTCAGTTCATGGCAGTAAAATGTCATAATCCACCCAAAGCCTGCATTGTTTTTTGCAGAACATTCCAATTTTACGCACCAAAATGCTCCTGCAACCCCATGCAAATTCATAATTTGGCTGCTCGGCACAACCTCCTATCGTTTAAAAGAGCAGCAAGGCATTGCATTGTTGACAAGGTCCTTTTCAATAATTGAGTGACAGAGTGTAATTGTGTCAGGCTGATTAGAGTCCTCTGAGCGGACCGTTTAGATTCCAGCCTTGAGATTGTTTGGAAGCTCAACGGCGCTCTGCATGCAAAGTGTATAATCTTGCCTTCTCTGCTAAATAAGGGCCTTGATGAGCTGCTAAGTGACGGCCTGACCCGTGATCCAAACCTAGTTTGGCTAATGTGTGGGAATAACCTTCTCATTCCCTCCTATGAAGCATTCTCCATACGAATCGCTCCTATGGTAATCTAAGATGAGCAGATGATAACACATTGACAGTTTTGAGAGGTATTTCATGACATTTCAAATGCAATTTACATGTGCAGCTGGCCTATCTCTCCATGGGATCCCATACCCTGCAGTTTGAGTAAATATTCAAGGACGTTTGAAGTATTTGTAGACATCTTGTTGTAAATGTTGAAGTAATACTCTAATAACATCGTACATTGTGGCAACAGACGTTTTAAAGGCATTTTGTTTTCCCAGTTGCTACTGGGATTAATGCATGTTCTTTATTTATGCATGGCCATATGTCTATTATGCTTTTTTTTAGTTCTTCCATTTGACCTTTTGGCCAAGATTTCATAGCTTCAGGGAAAACCGTGTCATTTTTACACCCCCTTTCTTCAAAGAAACACAGTGATTGAATATTGGAGTTAGAAACACATTTATGTAATGTTATAATTCCGCTCGCTCAATCGTCTCAACATTTGAGCGAGAAAAGAACACATTGATGAAAGGTCAGGATGGAATTTTGTCATGACTTTATCTAATTTAATTAATGTGTTGGTGGTACCAAATTCTCCTAGTGGGCATATTTTAGTGCCAATTACACCCGACATAAGCTTTCCGATCTGTGCTTACTGCGAGAGAGGGAAAGGCAGGATATGGGTTGGGGTTTAGGGGAGGAAGATAGACAGAAAGAGAGAGCGAGAGAGCACTCTTGCCGCAAGCTCTGACATTATTTCTATGGATGTGACTGGAGGGATGCTCAGCCTTCAATCTCTTTAATGCTGTAATGTATTATTCTGTCTAATGTTTACTGGGCTGCCAGCTCTGTTTGTGAAAAGTATGACCACTTGAACAATTCGTAGTTTTATCCCATCAGCACAGATGGCTGGCACTGTGCATTCAAAATGACACAAGAATGTGAATATGTCTTAGCGTATATAACTTGCACCTGTGGATGCCGGCCGATGATATATTGCACGGTGCTCTTCGTTATATATTAGCATTATGATTCGGCGGTGGCTTATTGTTTCCGCTGTGGAGCGATGGCTAAAGTTTTATCACATTACATTCAGACTGCTATTCTCATTTCCTGTCACTTATGCTGGAGCTGCTCTATAAGCCTTTTAAGAGCAACTTAGAATTAAACAGTGACGGTTGGAGAAATTGTCATTTTCATTTTCTCAAGACTTAATGATATTCGCTACAAATTACATTTTACAGCTCAAAGATATTTTTTTGTCACTTTTTAAGTGAACTTCCCTTTCAGTACACTGAAGTGAGCTAAATTATAATACTATTAATGCCAAGATGATGATGACTGTTTCAGTGTCATTTTATAGCGCCTACTGTATGTACCACGTACTGTTACCCTGTTACCCTCTTCACTTGGGATCTTTGGGTAAAATTTGACCCAAATTATTCAAATTTCATGACTTCATTATTAGAGTACAATAGGTTTCACCTAAAGGAAAATGTGTCGTCTTCTTCTTCTTCTTGTTTCTTTCCCAAAATATAAAAGAACTTTGGGACATAATTTTGTCCCCTTTCTCATTTATTTCAAACACTTTTGGCACTTGATAATGTTTCATATATTTTATAACAATATCTGTATTATTCTGCTGTTAGTAAAATTCTAGTTCATTTAAAGCTGCAGTCCTGAAGTTTTGCCTCTTTGTCGCCATCTCTGTTTGCAACCTGCAATTGCAGTTATATGCAGAATTATTATCTTTACGTGCGTTGTGCATCAGCACGGCTCCTCAGCGTGGATGAATCTAATGTTTGCTGTCAGTCATCATACCGGTGTGGATACTGTACTGCAGAATCACAGATTGTAGTCTTGAAGTATGACGAAAGTAGGAATTTTCACTGGAAAATTTCATTTGAACAATTAAGTAACATGTCTGCCACTTTTGTTCTAACCAACTGAGGAGAAAAGCATTAGCCTACAATAAATCGCGCTGCCAATGGTGATTAAATCTAATGGTCGCTTAGCTCGGATCACATCAAACCGTGCAAAATATTATTATTGTTATACTTTGTTCTCAAATTGTTAATGTTAACAACAACAGCGTTTTGTGACTGTGTATTTAGTGTGTATTAGCATTACCTGTAGATTTCAATTTCTGTATCCACTCTGCAGTCCGAAGTCTTTTGCTTCTGACCACAGCTGAATCTCCATTTGTCACTGATGATTGTCATTTGGACCTTTCTGGATTACAATCCGCCATCAAAATGATAAGTTTAGTTATTTCAGCTGCTGTGAGAAAAGGCTATAAATGATCCGCTAACAGCAGAAACCTATATGCATAGTCTAACTGGGACTCCTTCCTTTCTGTTTACAGAGGTGACGTAATGACGCAAAGACGAACTGCTGCATGCTCGAATTTCCCGCAGAAATCCACCAGTTTCTATTTATTATAAAACATTATTACAAGCTTACCGTTGTGAATCAGGCTAAGGTAGGGAGATAGGTTTGAACACTAGCTGGTTATGTACTTGCTCAAAAAATGATTTTGGATAATTTTTAACCAAAAGAAGTTACGGACTGCAGCTTTAAATTTCACAAATACTGTAAAGCTCTATTGTGACTGGAGAAGTCAATATGTGTCCACTTTGCAAATATGTCACAAAAACATATAGTCACCCCCACTTATGCCAAGCTTTATGTTGTAGTCCTACAGGTGTTTGGTAAAAGTGCTGTAATGTTTGGGGTTGTCCATGTAGTGTTTTACGAGAAAATAAGGGGCTTAAAACAGTATGGTGCTTTTAAAAAAAATGACATTTAACTGCAAACACAAAGTTTCTCAGGGTAACACAAAAGTTTTGCAAAACAAAAGCATTGAAATATATTTTTTTTCCCATCACCATGTCCCCTCGGGGTGTTTGTGGTGTTTATACAATGTTCTGTCATGAAACTTTAGAAGATGGTGCAGGCTAATAGGTCCTTAACTCAATCTGCTAGCAGTCACATTGTTCTCTATAGGGCACAGCTGATTGGTTCCTGCTGTATCTGTAGCCAATGAGTTCGCTGCTCAACCTTTAAATACTTAGTCAGCATTTGCCTTAGCAGTGCAGCGCACTTTATAAACCCTCCACCTTCCCCAGCTCCACCTGTATTGATCTGCTATGGGTAATTCATGTATGCTATATTTTGAAGCAGCATGTCTTACATGCTCACAGTGTATGTATTGGCAGTAGCAAGTGCTGTATTTGCTCTGCAGCAGCAGCAGTATTAATCAACAGCAGCAGCGTAGCAGATCTATTCTGCCAAGAAAAAAACATAATAACATTGCCATATCCATTACCATGTCAAACATGACAAAAATTTTTATATGTAGCTGTAGACGTGAAGACAACACCTCCCATGTTTCTGCGAAATCAAGGCATCATCAAGCTACACCTTTGTTTTGAATAAGCGACCTCTAGTGGCGAAATTAACATATTTTGTCAATGCATTAGTTGCCAAAAATAGGTAAAAAATGGCTAAAAGAAAATGAAAGGGTTAAAATGTGGCCATATACCCTCATTACAGACAATATATTCTACTCATTACATTTCCATCAAGAAGATATATGCTGTTTTGTAAGCCAATCCAATTTGTATTTGTTTCGTCTAACATGCTACATGTAATTTCCTGCGTCCCTTCTCTTTGCATTCTCCAATCTGTGTGTCAATTTGAGATAGTAGGCTAGGACAGCTGAAGAGCATCTCGAGCCAGCTGGGACACAGAACAATCAGATTCACTCACTGTCAAACTCTTACGGACTCTGATGCTTTAGAATTTATTATGCACTCTAATGAGCCCCGTTCATGTGCAGGTTTGCCTTTCAGAGATTTATATCCTTCATATTCTACGAGACTTCTGCAGCACTTCTTCCATCGCACTGTACTGTCCTCCGGCATTACCTTAAGTCTGAAGTCATAGATCTGTTTGGTGCATAGTGCATAAACTCCCCATATCAATTGCACTTCAGTCCAAGCAGTAAGAAAACCAGCCCTTTCATTTCCCACCCACCATCTTTTTGCTCAAAACAAGCTGGCCTCATCATTATTCTTAGAGGGGACTTCCAAATGCTTCCCAGGTTCAGGGTTTGGATTAAGAGGGGGTTCTTAAAATGCACCATCAAAGGTCTTAAACTTCTTATGGAGTTGCTCAATTAGAGCTTTGACTTCTTGAACTTTGAGTGTGATCTTTGAGTTCGCTGATTTAATACAACTCCCCACAACTTCAAGATATAGAATTATATAATAGTTAGTTGTTCTCCTCGAATCTGATTGGCTGAGCGGCATTCCAAGAGTTCTTATATACAGACTTTGGGGAAGTTCACAGAACACGTTTTTTCATTCCACTGTGCTACTGTCTCGCGCACGACACTGCATTCTAAAAATATGGCGCTCAAGTTAAAAGAAGTTCAACTAGAAATGTGCCTCTAGACCTTGCGCTGACGTGTCTCACATTTTTAACAGCAAAAACGCATTCTGTGTAAACCGGTCCTTTCGCTGCACTGAAAAGAATTGATGTAGGAATTATTTTGAAACAATTTTCACTCAGAAAATGCTAGTAAATTTCACAAATAACGGCAAGTAATTTTGAAGTAGAAAGACTATCAACTTACCCTGATAATCTGTTTTATTTACAACTTCAAAAGAGTGACGTTTTGATTTCATTAGGAACTATTTTAGTGGGCAGATAAAACTGGCCAAATTTCATTTGAAACATTACTCAATATTAACTTTTTGTTTATTGAAATGTTGATGAATGGATTGATTTGTCTACTTCCTACTCATCCAAATCTGTAATCTTCACTCTTTATGTTTTCTCAGCCTTGAAGGACAGTCGGTTTCAGCTGGTTAACTTCTCTGACAACGAGCTGCTGGTGTCGTTGTCCAACGTGTCGCTGTCGGACGAGGGGCGGTACGTGTGCCAGCTTTACACGGATCCTCCACAAGAAGCCTATGCAGACATCACAGTGCTGGGTATGACGTCTACCTTTAGAATACTAAAATCCTGATTATCGATTTACCTCATTGATTCGTTCACTCAGTTGAACTTGTCTAATTGAATCTCACCATGACACAATATCAACCAATTACTCTCATGCCGTTTCCAATAACACAAACCAAACAAAAAGGAACAGATGTTGCGCTATTGATATTGGTAGATCGCTTTTGGCAGGCGTATTGACTGAATTCCTCTTAGATGTTGAAAAGGCTACATCGAGCGATTCTGGAGTTAGCTTTGTGCCACTCTTGCGTTGAATGACACTAACATTAGAGGTTTATTATGCTGCGTATTTGGACATCCTGGAGAGCTGAATGGAATTGAGTGCTCTCTAAAGTAGCATGAGTTTTACGAGGATATGCGTTCCGTCACAGCATGGACTCTTAACCACAGGACATGAAAGCATGAGGCAAGATATTAGAAAAAGAGCCCTCAAACGGCAGCTCTTTTAGTGACAGACGCTTTAGTGCCATCAGCAAAGCACCATATGAGCTAATGTGCTATGAAAAAGTGAAACATGAGTAAAACAGCTTGTCAATTGGTTGAGTGGGTCTGGCACTGTCCAAATACACAATGAGACTATCAAAATATAGAAATGCATCTGTATGTAGCTCTGAATGTTTCAAAGATAGCTTAAACAATTTGAATTGTTGCTAATCTAGCCATGCTGTTCAGCTTAAATTAGCAAATGAAGCTGGTCAAAAACCCAAAGTACCCTAACAACAGACCTGCTTGACCACGCTGGGAGACCTCTTTTTTCAGCAGGGATAGCTGAAAAAAATTTGGTTTGTGGCTGTTTATGATCTCAAAGGCCCCCATATACTTCAAACGAAATTGAAGAACGAACTGGTGTGATGTCATTTTGAATAAAATCTGAGTTCTTTTGGAGTTTGTTTCGGGAGTTTGAAACAGCTTGCCAAAGCCAATTTTCCCAAAATGTTCGCTCCAGCTGGTAAACACCTTCAAACTATTGGTCCATGCCGATTGCGTAATTTGTCGAGGTCGAGGTCAGACATCTGCGAATGAAAACATAAACACTGGAGAGCTGCTTTATAGTAGAAATTAAAGTGTATTTCTAATTGAAAGCAACACTGACACCGATTTTTTTTTTTTTTTCATGTTTAATACTGTAAAGCTTTTTGGTTTAAAGCATTCTTGTTGTTTAAAGTGCTTTATATGGTTTCACTTTACTTGACTGGAGTGTTGAATTGCAGAGCATCGCTATTACCAGATTCTTTCTTAACTGCTGTTTTCTCACCTGTCGTTTTTCTTGTGTGTTTATATTGTTATTGAAAGGAAAGAGAGCAGCACATATTTACGCATTCATCTAAATGTCGCTCTCAGCAGTGTAGGGATGTTCGCTAACTGTATATTGCTGCAAAGCAATTTCGAACGTCTTGTTACCCCTAAACAAATAACTATATATGTAATTATATATGTATACCTAATCTTTATATATTTGTGTACCACTTTTTACAACACATATTATTCCAAAGAAGCTCTGCAAAGAATAGTGCCTTACAAACCCCATTGAGGAAGCCACAGGCGACAGTGTCAACCCCCTAACATGGTTAGGTGGGATGAGGTAGAAACCTTGCGAGAAACCAAGGAAGTCTTGCTGGTAGAGCTTGTTAAAAAGCCTGGTGGGGACACCAGCACACCAGCCTTCCATGCTGGAGACCAGTTTCCAAACCAAAACATAGACCATAGGGTGTTTTCAGATAGAATGATTAGAAAAAAAAAAAGTTTGGCTCAATAACAACACTTTTTCCATCACATTTGCACTGTGTGTGCTTTATTGCTGATTTAAAGGGATAGTTCATCCAAAAATGAAAATTCTGTTATCATTTACTCACCCTCATGTCATTCCGAATCCTTAAGACTTTCTTTCATCTTCGGAACAGAAATAAAGATCTTTTTGATGAAATCTGAGCGATTTCTGTCCCTCCATAGACAGCTACACAACTGACACTTTGACGCTTCAAAAAGTTCATAAAGAGTTCATAAAATGAATCCATATGCATTGGGTGGTTTAGTCCAAATTTTCTGACTAGACTCGATCACTTTATATGATGAACAGATTTAATTTAGTCTTTTATTCACATATAAACATTGATCAGTGAACATAAACAGAAGCTCAACCGAACCTGCTTGATGCGTGAGAACAAACCTCATTGGTTGTTGCGGAAGCTCAAACGTGCTGCGTAACACGAGAATGAACCTCATTGGTTCTTGCATGCGTCAAGCAAACATGCTTGAGATTCTGTTTACCACAACTGATGGGCGAGTTGATAAATGTTTATATGTGAATATAAGCCTAAATTCAGTCTGTTCATCATATAAAGTGATCATGTCACTAAACTGCTTAATTCATATGGATCAGTTTTATGATCTCTTTATGAACTTTTTGAAAGTGGTAGTTGCGTAGCTGTCAATGGGACAGAAAGCTATCAGATTTTATCAAAAATATCTTCATTTGTGTTCCGAAGATGAACAAACATCTTATGGGTTTGGAACGACATGAGGGTGAGTAATTAATCACAGAATTTTTATTTTTGGGTAAACTATTCCTTTAAGTTCTCAATAGTCATCAGCAGATCTTAGTAAAATAACAGTTTGTCCTTTAGCAAGCACACAGATAAAAAAACATTGATCCAATGCAGAAGAGCTGTCGCACCATCTCTAATCCTGCTGTTATTCTTCTGCCAGTTCCACCAGGCAACCCAATCTTAGAGTCCCGGGAGGAAATCGTGAGTGAGGGGAATGAGACCGAGATAACCTGCACCGCCATGGGCAGCAAACCTGCTTCCACCATCAAATGGATGAAAGGAGACCAACCACTGCAAGGTCTGACTCAGATCCAAGGAAGATTGTGCAGATAAGTTTGCTGTGATTAGTGATGTCTCTGATCTGCTCACAACACACCATGATTTAGGATTCTGACTTCATATTGACTTTCAATTAAGTCTTCAGAAGGTGTATCCAGTGAATTGACAAGAAGAGCTCAACACGTAGGACTCTAAAAGAGTTTTTCCTTTTTTTTCTTTTTTGTTTTTTTTTTGGTGCTTTTCAGTCAAGCTTAAATAAGTAGCTTTGAATGAACTCCAACTGTTTACCTCCCACTCAGCAAATGCTGCCCACATATTAGTTCTCACTGGTTAAGGCAGTGCTGGCTGGCATAAAAGAGTGAATGTGCAGGCTGGTTAATGTGCTTATAAACAGCTTTTCTCCATTAGACAGCAGGGTGGGACTGTTGAATAACATTCAGATAGACTACCTGGGGAAACAGAGGCAAATATGGCAGATGATATGGCGCGTTTAAGCAGAATCTAAGTTTAATGTGTCAACTGTTTATGGATTACAAACATCACAGCTTCATTAACTGCAGTGAAAGGAGTCAGACAGTGCCCTAAGGCAAGAGATTTCATGTGCTAAATAAATCAAATAATAGCTAGTACGCAGTAAGGATCACAGAAAACACACATTAAGGTAATAATGACTGGTTTCTAATTAAAAAGTGTTAATCTGAACCACACAAACTCTGGTGTCATTACATATTGCTTGAAACGTCATCGATTATAACGCTTTGGAGGATATTAATATTAGGTATAGAGCAGAATTTTGACTCATCTTAGATTTTATTTACCAATTATCATATATTGTTTGTGAATGTTTTGCCATAAATGTCATATTTAATATTTAAATAACAGCTTGCTGTTACACCCACTCTGGTATACTAATTTAAATCATATCTTGTTTCTAAAAATATTTTTTATGTAGTTGCAAAACGAACCAGTGTTATTTTATTATTATTTACATACCATCATAGTGTTGATTAATATTTTTATTGAGTTTTTTATATATATATTTTCAGCTTTCATTTTAATTTTAGTTTGTTTTAGTAATATTTTTATGTGCTTTTGTCATTTGTATTAGTTTTTGATTTTTTTAATATTTCTATGCAACGTTAATTTTTTAACTTAAACGTTTATTTTTGTTAGTTGCCAAGGGAACATTTCTAATTTTAGTTTATATTTTTCATGTAATATTTATGTTTTATTTAATTTCAGCTATATTTCATATTTAATAAATCATTGATTGGTCCATTGATTAGTCTAAATGAACATTCAGAGATCATGTATAGCTTCCACACTTCCAGTGTTGAATCTACCATGGTAACCACAGTAAATGCAGTACAGTACAATTAAACTGCTACAGGGAACATTGTCCCAAGCTCTGCCATGAGGAGAACATCATTTCCTATTATGGGGAAATTATGGTTATTATGAAAAAAAAATTCTTTAATAAATTACAAAATGAGTATGATCCTCGACGAAGAATCTTTGTGGACTCGTTGACTGAAAGAAACGTATCGTCATAGGCCTTAAAATGTCATTGACATACAGTAACTCTTGTATTTTTTGTAACAGTGTCTTATAGTATGCGCTGACAGCAGAGAAGAGAGATGAGCTATAGGTCAGTGCCAAGCTGTAATTATTTCCCACTTCATTAGGTCCAAGTAAACCATCATACTCTGTGCTGCAATTAGCTCAATGCCCTTGAGTTTAGAAATTGTCTTAGGATGAGGGCTAACATGGTGGGCAGTAACCCTGCAGACAGCTACTGACCTCTGGGCTGCTTCATATGAATTCATCATGGTCACATGTCCTGATCATCCTTTGTAATTATGTGCTTTTGCTAATGTTATAATTAATTTTTATTTCAATTTTAGTAATTTTAGTACTTAAACTTATTTCAGTTAGAATATTTCAGTTTTTCATCTAATATTAATATTTTATTTCAGCTTCATTTCAAATACTGAAAATGAGCAGCAGTGTTGGGCTTTACAAATAGCTAAGCAATTAGTTTACCTACATTTCTCAGTGGCAAGGTGGTAGCATCACCCCTTATCAGTATCAAAACTATATTTTTAAGTTGCAAGGTAGTGCTGTTACATTTTCCCTATCAATGTTTGAACAATCAAGGCATGTTTCAGACAGTTCGCTCACACACTGAATCGTTTGAAGCAGTTTCTCATTCATTAAAACAGTAAAAGGGATTTTTTTAAAAACACAGAACAAAAAGAGTGCTGGATGAAGCAGAATATTTACTTACAATCATTTGAAGCCAAACCTGCAAATGCATCCTATCATTTGCCAGCGATGAACAAGCTCTTTATTAAGTTCAACACCTGCATGTGGAGCTTGTAAATGACTCAGTACTGCAGATAAAGACGTTTAACCAACAACAACAACAAAAAAATACTGAAACAGGTGCACAAAAAATCCAACGGTATCAAAAGTTACCTTTTTAAAAGGATATTTTGAGAATTTAAATTAGCATTGTGCCATGTAAATAAGACAGACCCTGGAAATAACTTTTTCTGTCTTACTTTTTTTTTTCTACTGAACATATCAGATTACCCATTATGGTGACACTTATTTCAATGGTCCACTTTAGACATTCTACAAACTAAAAGTAACTTTGCAGCTAGAGTATTCGTAGACCTTAGTAGACTGTTAGGTTAGGGTTAGGTGTTAGGGTTGAATAAGTTGACGTAGTCGCATAGTTACTTATAGTCAGTAGAATGTCTGTTGGGGGAACTATCAAAATAAAATGTTATCAGATATTAGGCAGACAGTCTACTAATACTCTAGTTGCACTTTATTTTATAGTACATGTACTTACAGTGTACTTACCTAAAAAATACTGGGTAATATAAGGTAACTACAGGGGTTAATGTTAGGTTTAGGTGTAGGTTCAGGGTTAGTACCTAGTTATTACACAGTTATTACTGTAATAAGTACATAGTATGTACATTGGGAACAGGACTGTAAAATAAAGTGTGGACAATCGAAAAAAGTGTTACCCAGATTATTATTTTATATTTTGAATATTATTCATAAATATCAAGTAAAAAAAAAAATGTAGGAAACTCCTATGCCATGTAGCGTAAAGAAGGTCACATTAGCAAAATTTTGTGGGCAAAAAAAGTCAATTTTCTATTGTCAGTAGTGTAGTGTTGAATGAAGCAAAGCTCACACAGAAGTCACTTTTAAACCAAGCAGTTTCTGTTGAACAACTCTAGGAATCCACATGACCAGCTTGAAACTGTTGCGAAATATTTTGATTCCAGATCACGTATATTTCTATTGAAATAACTAATTTGCCCATGATTATTTTGCCAAACAGTGGTAAATGTGACCTCACCCAAACTAATCTTATGAGAAAATCTAACTATTTTATGAGTTGCTGATTTTGTATAAATGTATTCAATGTGAATCATATTAAAATTTACAATTTTAGAAAAAAAAAGTTATTATGGAGGTCCACCCTTAATATCCATCCACCCATCACTGCAGGCGTAAGCAGATCATATGAAAACGTACAATTGATAATTTATACAAATTAGCCACCAGTTCGCCAAAATGTAAAATTCAAACCATCATAAATTGACGGTTTCAGTTGGTCTCCTTGCCTTGTCAGGCTGGTGTATTGGCTGGTTTAGGGCACTTTTCAGCTGGTCAGGCTAAGAGACTTGCTTGACGGCAAGCTAAACCTGTTTCACATCAGTTTGGAGACCAGTGTAAACCACCTGCAGAACCTGATTTCACCAAGTGCAACATGTTCCTGGATCAAAATTTTGTTGATCCTGGAACAACATTCCAATCAACCAATCAGATTTAATGGAACAAGTTTACAGTTTATGTTTAGGCTTAAAACCAGATGCTTCTACATCAGTGTTACTCATTTCCCTCTGATTTAAGAGATAAGTTATGGGTAGGTTTAGGTGTAGGGATAGGGATATGGTTAGGGTTAAATTTTCGGACAGGAATGTTGTTCCAGGATCAACAAAATACGTCTAACTCTGAAAAATCAGGATGTGCTAAACCACCTATGGCCAGCAATGCTAACAGTGGTCTATCTCATGCCATCAATAAATCAATCAAAGTGGCAAACCCAAATTAAAAACATTTAATTTTCACATGGTGAACAAAAGCTGTCCTGTTTTATGTCCTGTTATGATGTTTGGACGTCACACACGGCTCAGAATGTGCCCTACGCACGCTGTATTAAACATGACTGTTCAGTGTGCACTCATAAGACCTGCATCTCACAATAAATGAATGTGAAATTTGTCTGGAGGTGACGGTATCGTTCTTCATGACCCTCCTCCCTCTCACTGTGACACTGTGTTATTATGAGCAGGCCAGGATGGAGGGAGCTCGCTTGTTATGGCTGACATGTCACTCTTGCGGCCGTTCCCAGGTGAGGCGACTGTCGAGGAGTTATACGACAGGATGTTCACTGTCACCAGCCGGCTCAGGCTCACCGTCTCTAAGGAGGACGATGGAGTGGCCGTCATCTGCATCATTGACCACCCAGCCGTGAAGGACTTCCAGGCCCAGAAATACCTGGAAGTGCAGTGTGAGTCATCTCAAGATAGGAAGAAAACTTTCAGCTGTAAAATAGCCTGCCCTTCCCACCTGCATGTGGCGGTCAATTTGACTGACGTTGTTAATGAACTAAAGACCTGTTGTTAGACAGTTGATAAAGAACTTAATGCCAGACATTTGCTTTACAAGAATAGTTCACCCAAAACTGAAAATGATTCACCCTCATATCACATTTGGAATTTGTTTTTTGACTGACATTGTAATGACTGAAAGAACCTTTTGTTACACAATTAGACCATAAGGAAATTAACATGAGTGAAGCCTAGAACACAATTTCACAATTCCACAATTTTTGCCACAAAAATGATGATAAACACCAAAAAAACACCATTAAAGTAGTCCATATACACTCATACACTATATTTTAAATCATATGTTAGCTTTATGCTGAAGAACACTCTGAAATTTGTTATTATTCACTGACAATCCTCATTTCTAGTAAGCTATAACCTGATCTCTGAGTTCAGAACAGTAACGAATCATTTTTCAGTGAGCCGATTCCTTTTCATTGATCCTTTTCTTTCAGACTTAACAATGTGTTCATGAATCAGAGTTCAACTCAGTGACTCAGTGATCCGGTCAGCGTTTACAGTTTACTGGAGGGGAAGATTATGTGAATAACAGATTAAAGATATTGTGTGAATTCATAAGAGGTGGAATATAGTGCATGAATCATATGGATTATTCTAATGGTACTTTTTTCATTTTTATGTGTCAGTTTTAGCTGTGGTCACTATGAATTGTATGAAAAAGATCAATTTTTATATGTTCCACAGAAGAAATGAAGTAACATAGGTTTGGTACGAAAGAAATCAAGTGAGTAAATAAAAATGGAAAATTAATTTTGGGGTGAACTGTGCCTTTTAACCCGGGCGAGGTCAAGCCATTTGCTTTAATTAAAACAGACCTTGTCTTGTTATGCGTAAGCATGAAATTCTGTCCGCCAAATAATGCATTGATTAAGAGGGTTTGCTGCACGCTTTTTTTTTTTGTGGCACGGGAAGTCCTGGAAAGGTTAACCTACCCTTTTGTAATCTTGGCAGAATATTAATTTATTCAGATAGCTGACTGCTCAGGGTGACCTTTGAGAAGAAAAGGCAGGAGGGATCAGCTCAACTGTAACAGCTTGACATTTTGACTAACATAGATAAAAGAGAAAAAGAAAAAAACATTTTACAGTACTGTTAAATTGACTGTTTAAATTCATAGGAGTGTCATCCTTCCTCACGCACTTTACGCAGGCTATAAAAATCTCGTACTGTCATGTTCGCACTCTTTTAGGCTCACTGGGTTGACTTAATATAGTGTAACGTGAACAGTGAAGCCCAGAAGAGCAGCTAAGATCTGCTGCCTTCATTATACATGTCTTTGTATTAAGCATGAATACATAATACACATAAATGTATAAGTGTGAGTGCAAAAATGATGTCCAAACCTGCCGGGGATGTTTTCTAATCAGACTGAGAGGCAGGTATGTGGCTTTAGAATGATAATTAGATAGATACAATAGGTTCAAGGGTACCAATCTGAATCAATGTACTGCAATGCAACTGAAAATGAGTGTGTTTGTGTCTTTGTGTTCATTGCACAGATAAACCAGAAGTGAAGATTATAGTGGAATTCCCAGAGGGTTTGACCAGAGAAGGAGAAAATCTTGAGCTGACATGCAAAGCTAAAGGAAAACCGCAGTGAGTCCAACACAGGGGCCTCAGGCCACCTTATGAATTTGTTTGGTTGCTTTATCATGCAGATAATAATAGATGATAAAAAGAATAACTTGGATATATAGACAGGTATGCAAATAGGTATGTGGTTTGGTAGTGATATTTTGTATTTATAAGATGTCCTGTTTCTGATAGATAGATAGATGGATGGATGGATGGATGGATGGATGGATGGATGGACAAATGAACGGATGGATGAACAGATGGATGGATGGATATTCTAACATCTATCAACATGTTCCTGGATCAACACCGTTGTTGATCCTGGAACAACATTATATTCAACCAATCAGATTTGAGGGACAAGTTTCCAGTTTATGTCAAGTTTAGGCTTATATCCAGGGTTAGGTGCTTCTACATCAGTGTTATTCACATATCATTTCCCTCTGATTTTAGGGAAAATTATGGGTAGGGTAATGTTTAGGGGTAGGGAAATGGTTAGGACTAGGATCAACAAAATATTTGAAAGTGAAATGTGAAGGCCAAGTATGGTAACCCATACTCGGAATTTGTCCTCTGCATTTAATCCATCCGGTTAGTGCACACACATTAGGAGTAGTGAGTAGTGAACACACACACACTACAAACAGTGGACACACACCCGGAACAGTGGGCAGCCGTTTTGCTGAGGTGCCAGGGGGGGTGATTGGGGGTTAGGTGCCTTGCTTAAAGGCATCTCAGTCATTTCCTGCTGGGATTGAGACTAGAACGCACAACCTTTGGGTTACCAGTCGACTCTCTAACCCAGTGGTCGGGAACCTATGGCTCGCGAGTCACACCTGGCTCTTTGACAAAAATCATGTGGCTCGTCAGGTCTCTCAGTGTAACTTCCGTTAAGCTATAAACAGTCAGTGAAAGGCTCGCTCTATGAACGGAATAATACGTTTTGTTTTTTTAAACTGGGTACAATGAGATGACATTATGGTACTCACCCTTTAACCAAGGAACATAAAAGGACAAGTGTAAAAGCATCCAAAAGGTACTTTCAGCATGCCATGAAAAAGCACGATTCTTTCCACAGCAATTAACGGACGGGTTAAACATAATTATAGTGAAATTTATCTGTATTATGTAATATACGTTGCCTTAATAAAAAAAAATTCTTTAACTTCAGCATTGCGTGATAGTATTTCAAAGTGATTTCCATCATTTTAACAGATAATAAATTGTATTTACCTGTGAAAACAAACCTAGAAAGATATGTGAGGCTTTGAGGAGAAAAACAAGAAATTCTTCGTGCATTCCAGTGAATTATTAATGGGATATATCGTAAATCATATCGGGAGAACAGACCACAGATGTGCAGTACATGTCGTCCTTTTTCATAATATCACAGCGGTATGCAAAGGGACAAAAGAAAATAATCACGAGGATAGAAAGCAGCGACTGAAAAGAGCTCTTGCCATAGATATTCTTGTTATAACATGTTACGTTAAAATACCAAGCGTTACGTTATTCTCATGTTGTGCTGAAAATAAAACATGAAAGAAAAATTGACAGCTCATTCAGTCAAACTGATGGATAAGCTTTATTTGTAGGGCAACCTTATGATTTGAAACTATTCGTTTCAGTCTTTTTAAATGGAAGTTCCCCAAACCGGAAGTGCCACCCATAATTCGAAACGCAGTAGGCTAGTCAGGAATAAGGTGGATATATGTGTCGTATTTATATCTATGATAATCCACGCAGCTTTCAGTGAGCGCGACTTTTGGCGTTATTAATAAAGAAACATGAATGAATGAGAAAGTAAAGAGGTATTAAAAAGGAAACGCAAAGCTGCGAAAGAGAACTGAATCCGCTACTGACAGGTTGTTTCTGTGCGCTCGCTCAGAGTGGAACATGGACAAGCATAGTAGCCTTGCTATTCAGTTGCGCGTCTAAACGGTCAAATACACACACTGTCAAAATGCCCGCACTGGTGAGTAGGCTATTCACATAAATGCAGTCGATGTAATCACTGTGCGTGGGCGTTGTTCTTCACTTGTTTCTCCTCTCTCTCTCTCTCTCTCTGTGTGTGTGTGTGTGTGTGTGTGTGTGTGAGAGAGAGAGAGAACTCTGAAGAGAATTTATGATCCTCAGGTGGTAAATCAACCTCATATGAAAGCCCAGCACAATTAATCGTTATATTGCTTATTTATTGTTTGTTGCATTTTTTTTTTTTTTTTTTCAAATAATATTACACTACATTATTTTCTACTTTGGCTCTTTTAGAAAAATTCATTACCAAAAAACGAAAAATTGGCTCTTTGGTCAAAAAAGGTTCCCGACCCCTGCTCTAACCATTAGGCCATGACTGCCCTTTTCAGGACATGCAACAGATACGGTAGATAGACAGATAAATAGATAGATAGATACATAGATAGTTTCTAAAATCTATCGCTTCTTATAGATAGATAGCTTTGATAGCATCATGTGCGTTTGTTTGCACAGGTGGCGATTTTACAGCAGTGCTAAAGATGTCCTGAATAAAGCGCATTATCCTCTCTGCCTCTGTCTGAGCATTTTCACACTGAGCACTAAATGATTACTCTGGTGTTTTACAGGCCTCATCAAATTAACTGGCTCAAAGTGGATGATGATTTCCCCTCCCACGCCGTGATTACTGGCTCTGATCTCTTCATCGAAAACCTTAACAAGTCCTACAACGGAACATACCGCTGTGTGGCATCTAACTTAGTGGGAGAAGCCTATGATGATTACATCCTTTATGTATATGGTATGTACTTGAACTTAATCTGCGTCAGTAAACAACAATCCACAAGAGCACAGTTTCCCAGACAGTTCACTTTATAGCCTTAGACAAAATGACACAGTTAATGGTTAGTTTTTAATCTAGAGTCTAGGTCTTGGCTTAATCTGTGTCTGGACAAGAAGCCCTTGATGTCTGCACGTAATGTTGTGTTGTATCTTAAGTGTTTCAAGTTAAGTTCCACATATATTTCCTGGTTCAAAGCTACAGCTCTGTATTTAACTCAGTTGTTTGATGTTTTGCGTAAGACAGAACCGTTTAACCCTTTATTGCACAATGTTGTCTCTGGGTTTTCTTCACTTGATGCCAATAAAATGGATAATAATGAATGGATGATTTAGGATAAACCAGTAAAAAGCTTCTTTTTTTTTTGGTCACACACCATATTTTACTGGCATAATGCACCCATGTAGAGGACATACATTTTTGCTCTAGAATACTGCGTTCAATAAAGCATTTTTATTGATTTCATCTATCAAAAACATGATTCATATTTCTTAGCGAGTAGGCTTTATTTTAAAACATTTAGAGCTAGATAAATTATTTGTATGTTTTGAGGAATTGCTTGAATATGTTTGTTGCCCTGAAGCAACACTGCGACAGTGGAATGCATATGAATGTAGTGAATATGGATCCACTATATTGCAGTTATTATTTTAGGGTGTTTTTGTTTTATGGAATTTTCAACCTTTTTAGCATTTAAATAAAATGTAAAAAAATATATATTTTAATAAAATGATTTCATAGTTTTGTTCTTCACAGTTTTTAACATTTTTTGGACTGCATCATGAGTAAAAAAAATAAATAAATAATGAAATGTCGCTCAGAAATATTCAAAAATATTTAAATGAGTAAAAATCTGTCTTTGAATAATTTATTTGAAGTGTTGCAAAGCACACCTAAAAAGAAGCCATCCCGTCCTAAATTGTTTTTCAAAATTTGTGTTTGATTTTACTAATTAGGTCCATTTTAAGCAAGACAAGTGAATCAAACATGTCTTTTCCAACATTGTTTTCATAATGCATGCAATAGAGGGTTAATACGCTTAGAGTTTTTTATAGTACTAGTCTTATTAACACAGGAAGTGCATTGTGTTTAGCACATGTTTAATCCTTAACAAGGGCTGACAGCTGGATTTTTCAAAGCCCAGGCATTAATTGCTATGACAGTGGCACTTGAAGCCTGGGATTTAACAAAGCTTTGCTTTGCTATAGAAGAATTGAAGTGTTGTTATTGTTTAAAGCAGGTTGTGTTCGGGACCGCTAACAGTCCGCCAGCTGCAGCTATTACAGGCTGTCTTGTTGAGCTAAAGACATTAGCCTGAAGAGATGGAAGAGGGTGGCTCGTCATTGAGGTGTTTGTCGCCGCAGTTATTGGGCTCTGATAATGCTGATATCAGAGGCAGGTGTTTGGGAATGATGTCATCAGCGTCCCATCTGCAGATGGGAGAGTTTGCTTGCATCTCATGCCTGGAAGCGGTTCCACTTCCAGCTCAGCTCGATGTCTGTCACCTGTACCTGAGCGAGTACCACCTGCTGATTACACTACTTTTCACAGGCTCGAGGAGATTGGTTTTATTTGCGTCGTGTAGGCGTCTCAGAAAAGAGGAGATTTATTGCTGTCTGGCTTCATATAAGTGGCAGTTTTTAGTTTTCTCCCCAGTATTGTGTAATATGTTAGCAAGGACTTTGCAAATTATGTTCAGCCATAAAAAAACCTTATTATAATGGGAATTATATGCATTTGTAGTGTTACCCTGAGAGTTTCTTTTTTCTTTTTAGTACGACCCAAATCGCTTATGCTTTGCAGTAAATAAAATCATTGTCTTGTGGTGCATTTCTAAATCAATTTACACTGCAATTGTTGAGCATGCCCTACCTCAGAGGACTTCAACAAGTGGAAAGACCTCTCGTAGCTTGATAATCCTGGGCACACTATACTTCTACAGCCTGTCAGAGTTACTTTTAATGCTTCTCCTGGGGGGATGGCAGCTTTGCTTTTGCTACAGAGCATTTCCTTTTACTGCCACTGTAAAGCAGTGATTTGTGTTGGGCAAATGCTTCCGGCTCCTTTCGCTTTTTGTTGTTCGCTTGTTTTGAACAGGTTGTAGCATATGCTCATTTCCTAAAATCACAGATAGTGTGTTGTGTAATACTAGAGAAACACTAGGCATGCCAGGACAATGGCAGCAGTGTAAGGTTTTCTCCATTTACACCATTACTGCATTCATGGCCTTCACCAAAGGGACGTTTTTGATGTAGGATCAAATGTTTTTAAAGGGTAATGTGAATTTGCAAAGGGACCGATACATGTCACAACCTGATAAGCCTGTAGCATAGATGCTGAGAGTGAAAACCTATCCTGTGTTACCGATGCCTCTGGCACGTATATTAATTTGCTAGAAAAAAGACATAACATTTTTGTTTTCAAACTTGGAATTGGATGGAAACAACGGAAGTCATACTAATAATTATATAAAAAAAAATAGGCAGGGAATTATTTATGTCTGATAAGAAATGAAATATATTTTATGGATTTACTGAATGTTTTAGAAAACCCTTTCTCAAATGCAAAACTCAAAACACCAATTTAAAAAGTTAGACCATTTCATTAAAATAAATATCTAACTGCATATACAGCAAATATATAATAATATACTATATAATAATATATAGTATAAATGCACAAACGTTGTTCTAAAAGATGTTTAATGGTTTTTAAAAAAAAGTCTTTTGCTCACCAAGGCTGCGTTTATTTAATCAGTAATATTGTGAAATATTATTACAGTTTAAAATAATTGAATATATTTTAAAATGGAATTTATTCCTGTGATTTTCAGCATCATCACATGATCCTTCAGAAATCAGACTAATATGCTGATTTGGCGTGCATTTCGTAATATAATCAATGTTGACAACAGTTGTGCTGCTTAATATTTGTGTATAAAACACAATTTCTACCTGATCTGACCTTTTAAAAATGAGTTTGATTGGTGTAACCTAGTGTAACCAGGTTGATTCAGTCAAATTTAATAGTATTTTTGACACGATTAAAACCAGTTAATTTAGATGTTAGCACTTTTTTAGGTTACCTGACAAATCTAATATTACAGTCAGTGCACAGTATAGTCTTTGTTAGATTTGTAACTATATTATCTTTGAACATGCAAATAACACGCCTTACCACATTTTTCTATTTTCTGCTACTCCACTTTATATCCCTTTGTTCCTGTTTCTAGTCCAAATTCAGACAAAGGGAAATCATATTGGGCTGCAAATCTAGTTTTAAAGCTTTTTGATATACAGCTAAAGTCAACTCCAGTTCAAGAAAAAGACGGAAGTAATATCTTCTCTTTGGTAAATGTGATGTAACTGCACCGCTCCAGGGGATGTCTATGCCATGACTTTATAAGTATTTTTCGGGGTGAAGAGCTACAGGGTTAAAATCCAACTTGATCCCGGTTCTAGTGGTGGTGGGTGGCTCAGTCTGGAAACATCTGCACTGTGAATTGGAAGACCAAGGCTTAAGTCCTTCCAGAACCATTTTTATTAGCTATTGTGCCCTTAAGCAAGACACTTAACCTCCTTTCACTACACGTTCACCCTTTGGCTGCCCAGCATCTCTGTTTGTGATATGAGAGCACAGATATACAGTAAAAAGAAGTGTGCATCTTAGGTAAACAAAAAGAAAGTTGAAAGAAACTAAAGCAATGTTCCCTGCACATTCCAAACTAAATGGACCTTTAAGCTTTTATGAACATTGCCGAAAATTTCTCTACAGAGACCTAGTAGTACCTTCTGCCAGTACTAAAACACTGTAGATCAATTGTCCCAGTTCTTTAAACTAGGCCACTTAGGTTTTTTTGGACTTGGAAGAGGACATAGAGTAGTCTTATTCTATAGCAAGTACCTTTTCCAGTAAATTTTCAGTTCACTTCATGGTCTTTTTCCTTCAGATAGATACAGACTAGTTGTAATGATTTTCCAGATAGGTGATTTTTGCCTGCAGGATTGGTCCACTGACAGCAAAACCTGCTGATCAGGTACTTCTTTAATGCAATTCATGTACGTTTATCAGCGTTTATCATTATAATGAAGTTGTTAAAATTATCTGGAGATTTGGAAGTTGGGAATATGTGACACTGAAGGAATCGGCACGTCATATTGGATGCTCAAGGTCTGCAGCCTTGACATTGAATTCATGCGCAATCCTTTTGTATCATTCTGTATTTTTTTTTTTTTTTGCTATATTATCCATATGTCCCCTGAGTTACATTTCGTCTTTGATGTAAATGTAGCTTGTATCTTGCAAATCCATCAGTGACTCATTACTCTTCATTAACAGAAAACAATATGCAAAGTATTTATAAAGCTTTAGAGGTTTGAATGTGTTAATAAGAGCTTTTAATTACATCTGAGGCTTCTTATGTTGACCTAAAGCATACTAAAATACAATGAAAATAGCTAAATACATGTTGGTGCTCACAGGAGAATTGATTTCCCCAACTAATCATGGAATCCAGCTTAATTAGTGTGTATCTATTAACACCCATGTCTGCATTTTTTAAATATAGCATTCACAGTGGAATATTGCTTGCAGGTGTAGTTCAGGCAGTGCATTTAATTTGTTGCTGGAGCTAATCAATCTAGTCCAGCTAATTGCATGTTTGCTTTTTAGTCTGTCTCTAGTTTTAAATTGTGCTGTTCAATTGTTTTGAATTGCCAGTGAGTGGATTATGATAAGTAATGCTTAATATGATTCAAATAAGAAGGGTATGTTCCTGGATCAACATCTTTATCAATATCAACTAATCGTTGACCTATTAATTATGACGTTTGACTGTGATTCATTGATTAATATATATTATATTATATTATATTATATTATATTATATTATATTATATTATATTATATTATATTATATCCAACTAAACCAATTTACTTTCGCATTTCTGGGCAACACACGGTAGTAGAGTTCCTAAATGATTTAAAATTTTGAACTAATAATTTGAGTAAATAATTTACATAACAAATAACAAATCGGTTGAGTGAATGATTCAGTGACTCACTCATTAAGTCATTTATTTGGCATCCCTGGCGTCAATCTGTTTGAACGAATTCATTGAATGAATGATTCAGTGACTTGATAAAACAAAGTCACTTGTCGCCACCTACTGGCGAATGAATGTAGCCTACAGAAAAAGTTGTTATTATTATAGACGTCCTTCGAGTAAATCACATTGACATATTGAAAATGTATGTTATATCATTAACATTAGTATATTATTATAATATAAATATAGTATCATAATATGCGTTTAGTATTAATTTAATATTATTATATTAATATTAGTCTAATATTATAATAATAGTAATGTAATAATAAACGTTTTATTCATTGTTTATTGATTGCTTTCATTTAATCTCATTTATGACCATATATCATTTACATTACAGCTATATTCATGTTCATAACAACATAAAATTCAGGCTACTTTAATATATGTGTGTTTAAACCTTTAAACCTGCACTCTATGTGTTTCCACCTACATCTAGGTTGGCAGTGCTGTTATTTACCACTCTTTTTAACCAACGTCTCTTCCAGTGGGAATTGTGTGCGTTTCAATTACAGTCACTTGATGTTCTGTGCGAAGGCCTGTTGGGAGAGAATAAGTATCGACACAGACCATGTCCAGCATTAACCTCCATATTCAGGCTCCTTTGGGAGATGTTCGCTCAGCCAAACCCATGTAACATCCACTCTTGTTAAAACACAAATGTAGACTCGGAGTCACGGCGTGCCACCTACAATCTTATCTGTTTTTCCTTGACTGTCTCTCAGTCTGAATGACTAGAGCTACTCTGTTATGTTTGATACGAAGCCAAAGTTTCTAAGACTGCTAATACACAGTATAAACGCTGTGTACTGTATATTTGACAATATTAGACAGCCTTTCAACCGCTTTAATTTCTGCAGTGACAGCATAATACATTTGACATTGAGAATAGCACTGATACACCACATAAAGGGAGCCATTGTGTATGTTTAAGGCTTTTCATACATTAGCATATAATTTATCATGCAGTCAAAGGCTTTCGTTTTCCACAAGTAGAACTGTTTAACATTTTGTAAGTAATAGTAATAGTTGCTATATGAATTTAGATGCATTTATGAATTTATACTGATTTTCTTCTTCTTATTCTTTTTTTTCTGCCTTAAAATGTATTTGTGTAAAAAAAAACATAAAAAAGACACCAAACTTATTAGGATGGTTTCAACCCTTAAAAAAAGATCACATTAAACAAATATTTAATGACAAATATTTTAAAATAAGATCTGACAGCCTGGAGCTCACATTTCTGAAAACATCTAAACAAATTTTGAATAGGCGCTATGATTATGTTTAAATAGCATAGTTGAGATCTAAACCACCACATTCTCTTCTAAAAAAAAAAAAACTCTTAAAACTACATTCCATAACACAATAAGAGTAGTATTTGTAAAATAATAGTGGGTTTGCTCCTCCGCCATTGACACTCGCTATGAGAAATGCTGCCAGAATAGATCTGGCAGAAATAAGCGGAGTGATACAAATTGTGAAATGGTTTTCGTGTGATATTGGTAGAATATCGCATGGCTTGAAAAGGCTCTCAGCCAATCAGATTTGAGATCCAGAACTAACTGTTACACTGATCAGGCATAACATTATGACCACTGACAGTGGAAGTGAATAACACTGATTATCTCTTCATCACAGCACCTGTTAGTGGGATATATAGCAGCAAGTGAACATTTTGTCCTCAAAGTTGATGTGTTAGAAGCAGGAAAAATGGGCAAGAGTAAGGATTTGAGCGAGTTCGACAAGGGCCAAATTGACAAGGGCTTGACGACCTGGTCAGAGCATCTCCAAAACTGCAGCTCTTGTGGGGTGTTCCTGGTCTGCAGTGGTTGGTATCTATCAAAAGTGGTCCAAGGAAGGAACAGTGGAGAACCGGCGACGGGGACATGGGCGGCCGAGGCTCATTGGTGCACACTGGGAGCGAAGGCTGGCCCGTGTGGTCCGATCCAACAGACGAGCTACTGTAGCTCAAATTGCTCAAGAAGTTAATGCTGGTTCTGATAGAAAGATGTCAGAATACACAGTGCATCACAGTTTGTTGCGTATGGGGCTGCATAGCCGCAGACCAGTCAGGGTCCCATGCTGACCCCTGTCCACCGCAGAAAGCGGAAACAGTGGGCACGTGAGCATCAGAACTGGACCACGGAGCAGTAGAAGAAGGTGGCCTGGTCTGATGAATCACATTTTCTTTTACATCACGTGGATGGCCGGGTGCGTGTACATCACTTACCTGGGGAACACATGGCACCAGGATGCACTGTGGGAAGAAGGCAAGCCAGCAGAGGCTTTGGGCAATGTTCTGCTGGGAAACCTTGGGTCCTGCCATCCATGTGGATGTTACTTTGACAAATGGTTCAGGAGTGCTTTGAGGAGCACAACAACGAGTTTGAGGTGTTGACTTGACCTCCAAATTCCCCAGATCTCAATCCAATCGAGCATCTGTGGGATGTGCTGAACAAACAAGTCCAATCCATGGAGGCTCCACCTCGCAACTTACAGGACTTAAAGGATCTGCTGCTAACATCTTGTTGTCAGATACCACAGCACACCTTCAGGGATCTAGTGAAGTCCATGCCTCGACAGCTGTTTTGGCAGCAAAAGGGGGACCAACAAAATATTAGGAAGGTGGTCATAATGTTATGCCTAAACAGTGTATATATTCTGTACCAGATCAGGCAGGTCCTGAAAGTCACACCAAGAATTTATTGGTGATGTAAAAATGTGTCAGTTCCTGTTTATGCAATCAATAAAGGTTATTGTCAATAAGAAAAACAATAATTGCAGTGGTATCTTGGTGTGATCTTTTCACCATAAATAACACAAAAGAAAGGCAGGTCTGCCTGACTCATGCCGGCTCAGCTCAAATCTGTACCATTACCCAGAGATTCAACACATTCAGCATTGCTAAGAGACTATGGAACAGAGTCAGTGGGTTTTATGAGGACACGTCTCACAGAGTGTTGTCAGGGCAATCCCGCTTGCGATAAATACTCGTATCGCCCATTTTCTCACCGCGTGATTGGAATTTCATATTTCCGTCCTTCACATACAAATGGAAATATTGCACGTCCAAACACATTCGCATCTCACCGCTCATAACGTCGAGCCAGGAGTCACCCAGCCTGCAAATTGCCCATGGAAAATTCTTGTTTGCTTGACTATTATGCATGCCACATCCTATTCAGACCTTTGTGTTGGCCGTATCCCCTGCATGCACAATTTCAGCCACGGGACTATGACATTTCCAAAACCCGTCTGCGATCGGTCACGGCTAGCACAGTCCCTGAAATATTTTCATCAGGCGAAGCGTCTCCCAGCATCTACATTCAGAGACATTATCCTGTCCTTGATGTTTTATCATTAGTTGGGAAGTGTTTGGGCTCCTACTGAGATCTTTTGATGGAGCACAGACAATAAAGTGATGGAGACAGCCAGCCAATTTTGCCTGCTGCGACTGTTCCCCAGCAAGGCGCCTGAGTATCTGTGCTAAAAAGTGGAATGATAGTCACATTGCACAGCCACAGTACAATAGCTCGGACGCATTTGCCAGCGGCCCATTATTCCGCTGATTGTGCGAAGGCTGTATCCAATATGACTGTGTGTTTATTAATAAATGATTCTCGTAATGTAATTTTCCCTTTCTCCCGTTTTCATACTCGCCGCATGATTGGAAATCTGTCTGAAAGATTTGAATCATGTTGAGTGCTTTTTGTAGGGTGTAGAACCGCTGGGCCGCTTTGGTTCACACTGCACATAAATGCTACTTTTCAGATGCAAACTTTAGAACTGACCATCCATACTTTTACTTTGCAAGGCATGAAATCTGATTCGTTTGTTTGGGCCATGTAAGTAAATACCTGGAACATCTACATCAGTTGCTGCAGCAATGATGTAAGCATCAGCAAGATGCCGTGAGACTTTCTCACACAGCAGCTGTCAGTGCGGAAGGAGAGGATGGAAAACTGGAAATTTTGCCTCTGCTCACATCCATCACCGCATCTCACCGCAGTGCTGAAATCACAAGGCACATTCATGCAAGTTCTGCATCCAAAACTGCTGATTTATTCGCTCATTCATTATACAGTGTATTCGGACACAGCTGCAGACAATATTGCGCACTTACTACGCATTGTCTCGAATGACGGAAAATGACGATTGAACGCATTTCAAAAAAAGTCTGATTTTAATCGGATTGGATGTGGTTTGGATCACTTTGTAAACATCAGATTTCATGTGTGTTTTTTTTTCACTGTTCTGTCTACAAACAAAACAGCTAAACGGATTTGAGTCAGATATGCCAAAATATTGGATTTTTGCTGCCTGTCTGAACAAAGCCTTTGGCAAAGTGTGTTTTGTTTAATCACACGGCTTGTGTCGACCAGTGTCAAGCCCATTCAAATGCAGGCTTTATACCATTGCTTGGACGTCTAATTCTGTTTTACTTAAGCCATCATATTCTATTGTTACAGGAAGTAAGTCCATCATTTCAATTCAAGTAATTTTCTTTACATTTTTCTTACATTACATTTGATCAAATATCTATTTGCCTTTAGCTATTTCAATAACAGTGTTTTGTAGGACAATGCTCCACTGTGATGACATGCAATTTCATGTAAAAGATTTTTGCTTTTACATGAAATTGCATGTCATCACAGTGGAGGCCATTTCCATTTCAATCAGGGACATTTACGAGCTGTTGTCTGTCTTAGGCCCACTTTACATCCGGATAGTATTTGGATATTCTTTAGTGGTCTGCATTTACACTTTTCAGTCATGCAATGCTATATTCTTTGAATATGGTATCGCGCACTCATTTCAGTGCATCTCAAGATTTTGAACTTTCCTTTCATCAAAGAATCTTGAAAAAGAAATGCATGACAATTTCCACACAAATATTGCACAGCACAACTGTTTTCAACATTGATAATTTTAAGAAATTTTACTTGAGTGGCAAATCAGCATTAATCAGCATATTATAATGATTTCTGAAGGATCATGTGACATTGAAGACACTGGAGTAATGATGCTGAAAATTCAGCTTTGCCATCACAGAAACAAGTGGCATTTAAAAAGAAAAATATTCAAATAGAAAGAAATTGTAATAATATTGTGAAATATTTTACTGCATTTTTGATCAAATAAATGCAGTCTTGTTGAGCATAAGAGACTTCAAAAATATCACAAACGCTTACTGACCCAAATATTTGAATATAATTCACTTTAATTCATGATGCTTCATGGGATTGTAGCTCATTCCCTCATTAAAGTCATTAAGTACACAGTCTTGAACCTTTCCATTTATGTCTAATTTCCAATTACATTTTTGTTTCGAAATTTGTTTCAAGCTGGTTGGTTTGGTTCCTGTCTTTGAACTCTTTGATGAAGATTTAAAAAAGAAATCCCCATGGAAAAAATATTTCCGGAACTAAGATGGCTTAACACGTGGGCAGGCACTGTTGCGCTCTATTGCATTTCTCTACTTTAGAAACATTCCCATTGCCAAAGGATGCTAATAAGCCTTAGAAGTGAGGAAAATGGGAGACAATAAAGTTTTGAATTGCCCCTGCTAGGATTTAAAAAAAAAGAAACGGGATATTGTTCATTAAATTGAGCAGATTGCAAGTCCTGATAAAAGAACAGCATGTTGGAAAATATACAAATCATTCCATCAAAATGACAGATATTGATCTGTTTTATGTAGGCTACAGCTTACATGGATGGAAAACAACAAAAATACAGATTAAGTAAAAAGTTTTGTCCATTAAATGTGTTCTGGTGGTATCCAATTGAGATTTAAGGACCAATAACGTTAATCCCAGGTTTAAAGGGGGTCTTGGTAAAGAGATGTTTCTCCTTCTTTCAGATTTCTCTATCATACTAACATGCAATATTTCCATGAAGGCTTTTGTGACTTCTCTCTTTCATTACCTCTTATGTGTGTTTTCATTTTCTCCATCTAGATGTTCTCACCACAACCCCCCCACCCACCACTACCACCATCAACGATTTCCAAGGTACAGTAAAGTATCCCATCTGAGCTGCAGGGTTCTCACTCCATCTCACTCTTTTCTGCATTTTTCCTGTGTCCTGCTGTGCGTGTGCATTCACGTGTATGTGTGTGTGAGAGAGAGAGCCTAAATACGCTGCTGATGCATGTTACTGTCCGTGAGCTAAAAAAGACAGCGGGAAGAGGGTAAAGTGCAGGGGCTCGTGCGGAGGCGGGCGGGCAACCCTAATAAGATCTCGACGCAGATAGTGGACTCGGTGGCCTTGCGGTGCCTCGCCGTCATTGTCACTTGTCAGGTTGTGCTTGTCAAATCCTTTTCTGTCACTCGCCTGATCTTTCACCGTAGAGATTCATTTTGGAGCAAAAATCTTATCAGGATCTTGCCGTGTCTGTGCCTCAGATTACGATTACAAATATCCTCGGCCTTCCATAAGAATGACATCAACACATCCTTGAAATGCTCTGACGGGACATATCGACCGTGATTCATTGTGTTTTTTTATTTCATAAATGTTGTTGTCAGTTGACATTGTCAGTTTTCCAATAGTGCTTTTATTCTGATCTTGATGAGGTTTTCTTGAGAAACCTTCAGAATGAAAATTTCCTGATAATTTACTCACACCCATGTCATCCAAGATGTTTATGTTTTGTGGTTAAAAAGTATATACATTTAAATTTTTTAGAAAAGAGTCTAGACAAGACCCTTATTCTTGTGTAGAGCCCTTTGAAGCTGCATTGAAACTGCAATTTGGACCTTCAACCCATTGTACCCAGGTAAAGTCCACTATATGGAGAAAAATCTTGGAATTTCTTCCTCAAAACCTTAATTTCTTTTCGACTGAAGAAAGAAAGACATAAACATCTTGGATGACATGGGGGTGAGTAAATTATCAGGAAATTTTCATTCTGAAGTGAACTAATCCTTTAAAAATGCTTGATGAACCAATCCAATTTTATTAACATGCAAAGGAAACCTCTGGACAAGGAGAAATCACAGAAAATCCCAGCAAATAAATCAACAGCAGGTACACTCAAAAGTAAAGGTTCCAAAAGGAGGAATGAAGAACCATTTTTGCTTCGCCAAAGAACCTTTCAGTGAACAGTTATTAAAGAACCATTTTTTGTTAGTTAAAGAACCTTTTGTTCAATGTACAGGTTCCATGGATTCTTCATGGAGCCATATATGCCAATAAAGAACTTTAAAGGGTTAGTTTACCCAAAAATGAAAATTCTGTCATCATTTACTCACTCTTGTGTTGTTCCAAACCTGTATAAACCAAACAGTTGTGGGGCACCATTGACTTCTATTTTTTCCATACTAGGGAAGTCAATGGTGCCACAAAGCAGCATGGTTACAAACATTCTTCCTTTGTGTTCAGCAGAACAAAGAAATTTATACAGGTTTGGAACAACTTGAGGGTGAGTAAATGATGACAGAATTTTTATTTTTGGGTGAACTATCCCTTTAATTTTTAAGAGTGTAATTTCTATATAGAAATGTTATACATTTTGACAGTAAAGACTTTTACATGGTTACAAAAGATTTCTATTTTAAATAAATGTTGTTCTTTTGAACTTTCTATTCATCAAATAATCCTGAAAAATGTATCACAATTTTCACAGAAATATTAAGCAGCACAACTGTTTTTAACATAATAATAACCATTTCTTGAGCAGCAAATCATCATGTTAGAATGATTTCTGAAGGATCATGTGACACTGAAGACTGGAGATGCTGAAAATTCAGCTTTGCACCACAGGAATAAATGACATTTATAAATATATCAAAATTGAAAACATGTATTTAAAATTGTAGTAAAATACCACAATATTACTGTTTTGTAGGAGTGTAACGGTACACGTATTCGTACCGAACCGTTTTGGTACAGGGCTTTCGGTTCGGTGCACGATCCTTATGAAACTTTTAGTTATAATTTAATTGAATATATTTAAAGACAAAAGCACAATTTGTTCAGTAAACCACTGTTAAATAATAAAAAAAGCAATTTTATGTTTTCTCGTCACCTGCTGTACCGAATCCGTACCGAACCATGTCTTCAAAACCGAGGTACGTACCGAACCGTGAGTTTTGTGTACCGTTACACCCCTACTGTTTTTACTGCATTTTTATACATATATTTTCATATACATATATCAACAGTGATTTATCTTTTTTTTATTTCATAATGTTGTCAGTTGTCATTATCAATTTTCCAATAGCTGTTTTATTCTGATCTTAATGAGGTTTTCTTGAGCGCTTTAAAACACTTCATGAAACAACCCATGTTTATTAACATGCAAAGGAAACCTTGGAACTAGGAATCCCAGCAAATAAATCAATGGCAGGTAATTGGTGCTATATAGAAATGTAATACATTTTTGATGAGCTAGCAAAGAGTGAGAAAGGATAGGGTGCACTCTACTATCAAAAAAATCAATTAAGCCATAAAGTCTTGCCGAAACGCTCAGTAGCTTTAGGGGGTGACATTTAGAAATGATTGCCATTTATAACACAAAATAAATGGCTAAATGGAAGCACCGATAGTGGCACCTTTAACAGATGCCACACTTTCTCCTCTTTCGTAAAATCATCATGCACGGCGAGTAGAAGTGTGATAGTGTCAGCCTTTCAGAGGAATCATCTATGCTCAGGACTTTTCTGTGATCATCAGGCTGAACTAAGTCATGTCTGCTTTTCTCTCGGAAGAGCCGTTCTCTTGTGTTTCTTCCCGGGCCTAACTTCTCCGCATGCAGAGTAAGCATGTAAGAAGTTTATTGGTGTAACCGTCTTAACCTCGGATTACCGTTCGAGCAGAACTTGCTTTCAAGCAGACACGGCGAGTAATCCACTCATGGTGAGTACAGGAGAACTCCAGGGACCTGCTAGCCATCTGAAACAGTCACAGTGTTTTATCTGATATGCAGTCTGGTCTTTAGGGCCTGTGGATGGCTACGGATGATGGAACGTGACCCTGGGTTCTGCACGTTTAGTCTGTGGGCAAGAGAGGTCATGTCAGGGGGATTGGAGCTGCTGTGGATCAGTGATTAATATTGATAGGTGCATGTAAGTGCCAAGCTGATTTCTGTGATAGGGCAAAAAAAGAGTACCATTCAAGTGGATATATGGAACAGCCCTTTTATGTTATAAGTATTGCATATGATTGATTGTGTTATGGTATCAACACTGATTTTCCACTGCATAAATGCAGCATATGTTTACACAGGTTTATTTTGGGGCCTTTTGTAGTTTTTATTTATAGGACAGTAGAGGCCAGAAAGTGATCTCATTAACATCTGAGTTTATACTGCTTAACATTTTTCACATGGTTGAATATACAATAAAGACATAGTGGCAGCATCTTAAACATAAGTATTTACATATACACTGCTTTGGAAATATAACAGATCTTTACAAATCTTTTATATTGTGATTATATAATTAAACATATTTGTATAGTTAAACTACTGTTCAAAAGTGTGTTTTAAAATTCATGTTTTATTCAGCAAGGACACATTAAAGGATTAGTTCACTTCTGAAAAATGAAAAAATGAAAATTACCTGATAATTTACTCACCCTCATGTCATCCAAGATGTTCATGTCTTTCTTTCTTCAGTCGAAAATTAAGGTTTTTGAGGAAAACATTCTAGGATTTTTCTCCATATAGTGGTCCAAATTGCAGTTTCAATGCAGCTCTTCACGATCCCAGCTGAGGAATAAGGGTCTTACCTAGCGAAACGATTGGTCATTTAAAAAAAAAATAATAATAAAAATGTATATACTTTTTAACCACAAATGCTTGTCTTGCACTGATCTCGTCTGGGAGTGCTTTGAAGCTGCATTGAAACTGCAATTTGGACCTTCAACCCAGTGAACCCCACTGAAGTTCACTATATGGAGAAAAATCCTGGAATGTTTTCCTCAAAAACCTTAATTTCTTTTCGACTAAAGAAAGAAAGACATGAACATCTTGGATGACATGGGGGTCAGTAAATTATCAGGAAATTTTCATTCAGAAGTGAACTAATCCTTTAAATTAACTGACATTTGTCATGTTAAATTCTATTTCAAACAAATGCTGCTCCTTTTAACTTCTATTCATCAAAATAATCTTAAAAAATATGTATTATGGTTTCCACAAAAATATTAAGCAGTACAACTGTTTTCAACATTGATACTAATAATAAGAAATCTTGAGCAGCAAATCAGCATATAAGTATGATTTCTGATCATGTGACACTGAAGACTGGAGTAATGATGCTGAAAATTCAGCTTTGTCATCAGGAATAAATTACATTTTAAAATATATTCAAATAGAAAACATGTATTTTAAATTGTAATAATATTTCACAATATCCGTCCATAGTTTTAATCCATTTTTCAAAAACATTTAAAAAAAAAAAAATGTTATCAACCCCAAACTTTTGAATGGTAGTGTACATATTACTTTTATAAATATATGTTTAAGTTCCTATCCTTACCTGTACCCAAACTACCTTTCAACAAAGATATAGAAAATGTAAATACAGTGAAAGTATTTTGGTACAATAATCTTTTATATATAATAAGAAAGTATTAAAAGTACATGAAGTATTAAATTACATAGACTTGGGATATAATGCACAAATAAAATGTATTACATTTATGGTCATTTCATAAGGTGGTGTGACTATATATTTAATAATATAAATAGAATATAAAAGATTTGTAAATTGCCCAAAATAACCATAAGGGTTTCTTTTTCACCCACACTCTTTTTGTTGGTGGCGCTCTCAAGATTTGTAATGCACCATTGACCAGGCCTGCAAGTTTCATATGAAGTATCGTATGAGGAGTCGGCTCAGCATTATTTGATTTCGAAGGGATTGGATCTGCCATGGATCAGTGATTAATATTGATAGGTGCAAGTGAGTGCCAAGCTGGTTTCCGTGAAAGGGCAAAAAGCATACAATCCAACTGGATATATGGATGCCCTGCTGGGTATTGATGAAATATAAAACAATGCGGACAGCTGAGCTCTAGATCAGGTGCACCGCAGGGCGGGTCCATATTTTATAAGATTGTGTCAAGTTAGAGAAGTTCTTTTCCAGAAAACTGCTAGATGTGAATGCACATACACATCAGCATCTGTAGATGTTTTTCTCCTCTCGTTATTCATTATCGCCACCTCAAACTTCCCTGTCTTAGAAATCTCCTCCATGAATCTCCCAAACAATCCAATTAAGACAGGCAGCCGGACGCATCCGATTGTTGACTCAGTCACTTTTAGCAGGTTTGTTTTTGCGGTGGGACGACGCAGACATTTAAAGGTTACCAGATTTGCTTTAAAACCCTTTGAACAGACAAAAGATGATGTGTCGTTGCTCCATATGTAGACATCAGCAATGTTTTTCTATATAATGAGTTCCTCCTCAGACATTTTTCAAGGCCTATCCAATATGTCCTGGCTGAGCTCACTGTGCCTGCAGGTAAAGCGGAGGGTGCTGGGCTCATGGATCTGTCTGCTGAGCGTCATTTATGCAGCTCTGCGTGGGAATGATGGAGTTGCTGCTGGCCAAACAGCACACTGAAGACTTTGTGTATCATTAGTCTTAAAACAAGCTCTCCAGCTTTGGCTGTGATTTAATTTGTCATCGGGAATGTACTGCGTTCCTTCCCACCTTACGATCTTCTTTCACAACACAATGCCAGGGAGGGCTAATTTTAGACCTTTCTTACTGTTTGTTGACTTGAGGCACATAGTATTTTGTTTTCTAGCATTGTTGTCAGCGCATTTATAATATGCAAGCTTTTGGCTCCTTAGCTGACTTAAGCCCAATGCACACTATTCAATTTTGGTTACAATTTTAGAGTCTGAGATGAACCACGGGTTTCTTAAAAAGATTGCAGAATTGGCTCTCTTTGATCGTTTAGTGTGACACCCTCACCAATGGTTAAATGCCTGAATTGATGAATTGTAGGGCAGGCTATCAATACAGATTTTCAGATTCAGAAGCTCTCAGTTCTGTTTACAATTCAATTAGTTTCTGATTCATTTAGCATATTTCTGTTATATTCAAGCTGATATTATACAATAAAAGTAATTATGGGTATCGGTTCACAGAAGTCACGGTTCGGTAAGTACCTTGGTTTTGGGGTCATGGTTTGGTACCACAACAGGAAAAATGGTCACACTTTGGTTTAGAATCCAATTCTCACTATTAACTATGACTTTTGCCTCAATAAACCCCTAATTACTGCTTATTAAGAGTTATAAGGTAGTTGTTAAGTAAAGACCCAATATCCTAGTAATATTCATGCTAATAAGCAAATAGTTAATAGTGAGACCCTAAACTAAAGTGTTACAGGACAAAGGGACAAGTCCACAATGCTAGGTTTATTTTATTTTATTTTGAACAGACAGTAGTGCAAATCACAGTTTGTTCCACCTAGCGGCATTTAGTCCCCTAGTTGGTACAGTACAGCCTCCGATATTGTATTAAGCACTAAGCGGTAAACAGAATACACTCTTGCATAGGTAATTCCTTTTTACAGGGCTGATAAAAAACAAAAGGTATTTGGTCACAATCAGCTACAAAACTGAAAAGCATCTCATGTTATTAAAGTACAAAATAAATAGAATAATGAAAAAAAACTTGTGCATTGGGAGTGTTGCAATTTGCTCCACGTAAACTATATTTAAACCTTAAGCCCAACCCACCTATACTTAATCTTCCGCGTTCTGCTCCATCTTTCAACGCATTCTTCTTTGCCCATGAGCGCAGAAAGACGCAATGGACACATACACCCTATCTAGTTGACTTTGTTTTTAATCACTTAGGTCATTCGTGTATGCGCTGTTGTTGTTCTGCTATTTTTCCTGTTGCGGCAGTTAGCAAACAACATTGCATTACCATGTGCGCCCCCTTCTGGATTGGAGCGTGGCTTGCCCGTGACTGACTGTATTCGTCGTCTGACTGCATGCACCGAACCGTGATGTCCGTACTGTACGGTTCTGGATGAATACTGTACATGTATGCATTCGATGTGTGCGCACAATGTAGTGGACTTTGTTTTCAAGCGCTCAAGTCATTCACGTATGCGCTGTTCTTCTTCTGCTATTATTCCTGTTATGGCAGTTAGCAAACAGTGTTGCATTACCGCACATGCCCCCTTCTGAATTGGAGCGTGGATCACCTGTGACTGACTGTATTCGTCATCGGATTGCATGCACAAAATACATGTACCGTTACACCACTAAAAGTAATGTATTTTATTAAAATATTCTATCACTGAAAATATAGAAATAATATAGAAAATATTCTATCACTGACTTTCTAAAAACTAACAACAGGGCCCAAACCATTCAGTTCAATTGCTGTAATTTAACAGGAATAAAAATCAGCAGAACCAAATGAGCTCAGTGAACTGAAGTAAACTTTAAATTGCATCAGTTCAAATTAATATTATATATTTTTAATGTATTTTATTAAGATATTCCATCACTGAAAGTAACAATAACTTGATATTCATTTAGTTATCATTCTGATGGATTCAGTGAGTTCATTCATTGAACGGTTTATTAGACCTATTTAAACAGTAACTTTTTCGTTCATGGGTCTATTTGAATGATTCAGTAAATCATTTATTCGACTACACTTGCACTGCATGTTCTGATTCACTTAAAATAGTTTGTTTAAAAGAGTAATTTGCTCATGAACTGGACTACACTGGAAAAGCCCTAATAAATTGATTGCATTTCGATTACCTGTAATGAATCTTGGCACACTATGAAGTTCTGACCATGTAATGAAGCACCAATAGGAGTACAGCAATTGATGACGTGTTTGAGAAATAGACATTGATGCTAGCTTCTCTATGATATTTAATTTAAATATCTTGTTATTTATCATGCACTTCCCCATTGATTGTATTATTACAAGTACCTTGAGTTTGCTTTGAAGAATGAGCAGCCCACAAATGTACTCTTTTATCAAGCACTGACAGACTTCAACATTTGCACAATGGCTTGCTTGAAAAGTGTCAGAATTTGACATGGTTGATGATGTAAAATGCCCAGTCAACCCTGTCAGTTGTGACCAAAGTCCTGAGTCTGACATAAAAGATGGTTGATGTTGCACGGTCTGCTTTGGCTTCTACCCAAGATCTCGCCAGGCTCATATCGTACAGTCTGACAAGCAACAATTGCAAAGGATAGAAAAAAGATCGCACAGTGTGCACTTGGCTTTAGACAAGACCGAGTCTATTAAAGATTTTATAATATTTTTTTCAAAAGAAATACACAGCGGTGGCTCATTATCAGGCATCATTCATTGTAACAGCATGGTGTCACACAGTAAGCTTCACAATACCCACATTGAGTAAATCACTGTGAATTCCCACCCGATGCAGTTGTACTAATCAGATGTGAAAACATTGCACCAGATGTTGCCTTTGGTCACCCCATATGAGCTCCTCAGAGAAGTTTCCTCTGTTGATTTTTAGAGAACAAAGAACAGCATCAAATGTGAAAAATGCCACAAACCGTGTAGCCTCTTTCAGAGCCGAATCCACTGTGATTATTGCACATGACGTTTAAAAAAAAAAAAGCTTTCTTTATATTTTACCTTCCTGTGCTCTCATTAAATGATACATGTAGATGTTCTGCAGAATGTAGGCTATGACTACCACACACCACTCTTACTGTTTCTACAGTGTGTGTGTGTGTGTGTGTGTGTGTGTGTGTGTATATATATATATATATATATATATATATATATATATATATATATATATATAATATGCAGCATAGTATATACATCTTCCGTATGCATGAAATACCCAGATGATTGATGGTTTGTCAAAATGTCAATATAGTATACATCAGTTAAAGAAGCAAAATAACCATATTTATATCCGAGATGATAACTGGCCATACCTTGCTGATCCATACATCCATACATGCATCTATCCATACATCCATCCATACATGCATACATACATCCATACATACACACACCCACCCATCCATCCATCCATTCCTGCATCCATCTATCCATACATTTATCTATCCATACATCCATTCATACATACACACATACATACATACATTTATCTATCCACACATCCATATATACAAACATCCATCCATCCATCCATACAAATATACATTTCCATCCATCATCCATATATATATATATATATATATATATATATATATATATATATATATCCATATATATATATATATATATATATATATATATATATCCATATTGCAAAAACAGATTTTTATTATCCATTTTTATTTATTCTCACAAAACTTGTTTTTTTATTGTGCATTCCAAGTATTAGCAATAAAACTGCAGTTGGGTTGTTTTAATTAAGTAATTATAACTCCAAAAAATACAGGTAACTTAAAAAATTTAAGTTCATTGAAAGTATGTTTTATTTACATATATATACACAGTGGGTACGGAAAGTATTCAACACACATACATACATACATAATGTGTATACATTAATGAGGAAAAAAAAAATGAACTTAAATGATTTTAGCAAATGGCTGCAATATAACAAAGAGTGAAAAATTTATATTATTTAATGAATACTTTCCTTACCCACTGTGTATATATATATATATATATATATATATATATATATATATATATATATATATATATTATTAAAAATTTGTTTCTTAGCAAAAGCAGATAACTCCAACAGTCGTTTTTTGGCAAAAGCAGATAACTCCACATTTCAGTTAAACAAAACAAAAGAGAAGTGCTCACTAACACAGATTTAGACAGATTTGTGAACAATATTTGAGAGAAATAGGCCTTTTGTGTACATAGAAAAAGTCTTAGATCTTTGAGTTCAGCTCATGAAAAATGGGGGCAAAAACAAAAGTGTTGCGTTTGTAATTTTGTTCAGTGTACATACATACGTATTTGTTTTTTGGCTGATCTCACAAATCCAATCAAGTCCTGACGAATGAAATATAGTCCTCCCCAACATTTTTTTTGCTGGTTGCACATCTACAGAAGTGTGCTTTATATTGATGATGTTGTGATGCTATACTACTCTTTGAAACATATCTTGTTGTATAATTGATACTATTTCACATACTATATAGCACAGCATGCAGGTTTCAAACAGTAGATTTCAAACATGCCTGTGTTTGTGTTTATTGACAGCGGCCTCCTTTGGGCTTGATGTCCACACAGCTGAGCAGACCACCAAGCTCATCTCGCCTCCCAGCCCCCTACCCTAAAGCTTTATACACTGCTGTTTGAGAAGGCGCCTCGTGTTGTTTGTTGTTTCGTTGCATCTGTGGCCTTTGCCCAGTCTGTGCTTCTTGTTTGTCCTGTTTATTTTCATCTCATCTCTTTTTGCACGCTTTTTCCTCCTACCTGCCTCTTGCCTTATGAGCCCAGACAGCCCAGCGTGCTCAGAGCTGCTACCCCTCCCGCATACATCTGAGCCAGCTCTGCGCTCCTGCTGCTCCTGCTCTTTCATGTAACTCTCATAGCCCACATTAATATCACAGTCTACCATCATGCTGCAATCATACATGTGCGAGAATGTCACTTTGCTTAAACACACTGAGATGAAAGCCCCGTGAATCAATTCAGTACAGGAAGCTGACTTTTTCAGTGGGGGAAATAATGAGTGAACAAACTGCTATTGGGGTTGATGAGAAGACGTGATTCACGTTCTTGCCGCAGTGCATTCTTAAGGGAAAAAAGGGCCACCTTGAGTGCATGTGCATCATCGTGTTGTGAAATACTTTGAGTTTGTTGTGTACGGGGAAGATAAGTGATTATCACGTGTCTTGTAATTTCCCTTCATGCATAATGGTGAGCTGTAGGAGGCCACATTTAGAATCACATGCTTCAGTGAGTTTTAGGCCTTTTATTATCATCTGAATATATATATATATATATATATATATATATATATATATATATATATATATAGCTCTAGTGATTGATACTAGAGACTGCGGTCTTTAGCCTCCCATGCCGGCGGACCCGGGTTTGAGTCCCGCTTAGAGAGGGCGGTTCGAACAGGAGGGGTTACATTGGTGCCGTGACCCGGAAGGGAGTGAGGTTTAGGGGGGTGAGTGCAACGGACCTAGGCCAGTAAGAGCTGTGCATGTAAACCTCACTTCCCTGATCTCAAGAGGCACTCTAGCAACTGATACTAGAGTCTGTGGTCTTGAGCTTCCTTGTTAGAGCGCCCGACTCCCATGCCAGCGGACCCGGGTTCGAGTCCCGCTTAGAGCGGGTGGTTCAAACAGGAGGGGTTACATATACATAAACCAATGTACCTGTATATTGTATGTGGTAGTGAAAATTCAGACCTTAAGTACTGGCTTCTTTTGAGTTCATAAATGTGTTTCTGTCATGACAACTCTCGGAGTGTTTGGCATGGTAATATGTATGATAATATTGATATGTTTGGTCTTGGCGGAATAGATCTGCTACACTGCTGCTGCTGCTGCTGTTGGTTATTGCTGCTGCTGCTGCTGCTTCTTCAGAGCAAGTACGGGACTTGCTACTGCCAAAACATACATGACATGCTGCTGCTGTACAGTATAGCATACATGAATTACCTGTAGCAGATCTATATAAGTGGAGCTGGGGAAGGTGGAGGGTTTCTGAAAGCTCACTGCACTGCTAAGGCAAATGTTGACTAAGTATTTAAAGGTTGAGCAGCGAACTCATTGGCTACTGATACAGCAGGAACCAATCAGCTGTGCCCTATATGATTGCAAGCAGGTTGAGTTAAGGACATATTAGCCTGTGCCATCTAGAGTTTCATGACAGAACTTTGTATATTTTAAATGAATTGCTACAGGATGTTAAATTGGAATGATAGGGATATGAATTTACTTAACTGCAATTGAAAAAAATCAACACAACGGAAAAAATTTCATTATTACAACACAAGTTATGTGACAAAACATAATCATCATTAATGTAATACTTCTTACTGTCATGCTGTTTGGCTCAAAGACTAAAGTGTTCTGGGATAAATGTGATATGGAAAAAAAACAGAAATTATATGGAAAAAACAAGTATAATATAATATGTTCAACGTGTGTAGTGTATATAATTTTTGTGTATAAAGTGTATATAATAATTTCCAGATATAGTAATAAAATAATATCCATGTTTCATCCATAGAAGAATGTTTAATTGTTTAAAAAAAAAAGACAATTTAATTCACACACACAGAGATATGTATAAAACAGGTGAACATTTTTTATTTTTCTCTGTTATTCTTAGCACAGTAATGTTTTGTTTGTGAGGAATACACTATTCATTGAAGCCTCTGCATACTTCATTTTAATTGAGGTTTCTTTACCGGTGTCAAACAGCACACCCTCCTTTTGGTTTTGTCACTGGTATGTGAGACATTTAGCCTTTCATTCTCACAGTTTATGCTTTCACACCCCAAGTGCACTTTTCTCTTTTTTGATAAGTGTTTTATTTTCCATCCCTAACTGTGTAGCCTAGCAACAGGCAGCAGGCAACAGTTCAAGGCCTAAATATGGTTTTCTATGGAGGAGGAGCAAATGCCACGGTGAAGTACACTTAGTAATTTAAACATCTCAGGAACCAAACATCTTTTGCTGTACCTGCCTCTACAATTTGTTTATTTCATTTCCCAGAAAGCCCCAGGGCTCAGCGATCGCCTGATTCAGACAGGCTTTTGTCCTGTTTTTAATACTCATACAAAGTTGAAGCCTTTTTTTTTTTTTTTTCACCTGTGCTCTAAGGACACCAGCTTCAACCAGACAGATAGATCAAATCCCTGGTGCTCTTACAAAACCCAATTCCTGGGACCTCACCTCACAGCTTCAGCTCCGGCTGACTATTTCTAGTCCGAGCAGATTTCCTGCAGATAGGGATTTAGATCCCTCAGGTGAGGCGGAAGCTAATTTCTAGACAGGAAAGGTGTGATTTTGAGATACACTGATGATGGATAATAGTGAACCCTTGGCTAAGGTAAACAGTCTTTCTTTTTCCTCAGGAAGTTGCTGTGTGATTCTTTCTTAGTTATGTTTTCTTTTTATTTCATTCCAGACTGTGAGTCGCTACTGACACATGGATCTGATTAGCAGCATTTTCTTTGCCAATTCAGTTTATTCACAGTTTTTTCCAATGTTGTTTAGTTGAGGTTGGCCTGCAGGTAGCTGTGTGTGGTAGCAGATGTTTAGGTGACATGCATTTAATTTAGCGTTTCAGGCAATTAAAAAGGCAGAAGATTGTTCTGGATCTCGAAAGTATATCTAAATAATGCATTATATATACAGTCTTTACACAGCAGACTGTTTTAATCTATTCGGTACATTTTAAAAGCCTCCAGGGTTTGTTTCCACTCAGAAAGCTAACATGTGTCATGGGATTTGCGAGTACAGTTCTCTTGGGGGAAATTAAGATATCATCCATATGTATTATTGTTAAAGGGATTTGCTAAAGCATATTTAAGGCTTATTTATAAATATAGTGGTTCATTTACAGTCTTGTACATGAAGTGCAGTCATTTAAGTTGAAGACAATGGTAAATGATATTTTTAACCCTGTAGGCTATTCAGACAGGACCCTGTGGATGCTAATACAAGTGTTAAATCCTTCTAAAGGAATTACTAATTATTTGGAACAGTATTCTAAAGTGCAATGCATGAAAACTCTCTAGTAATGACTGAAGCCATTGTAAGCTTTTGAGGTTTTTGTAAGGTTTTGGATAGTAATAGCTTCTGATTGATTTGGTCATTACTAGTGGATTACCATGATCTTCACTTTAGAATACTGATCCAAATGGCCAGGAATTCCTTTAGAAGGATGTAGTAACACTTTAGTCATTACTATCCAAAACCTCAAAAGTTTACAGTGGCTTTAGTCAATAATAAAGAGTTGTCATGCTTTTCACATTAGAATATTGATCCAAATAATTAGTAATTCCTTTAGAATGATGTAGTAACACTTCAGTCATTACTAGTGGGTTACCATGATCTTCACTTTAGAATTAATTATACATTATGCATTATTCACATTAATTATGAAGTTGTATATAGTTCTTAGTAGTCCTCTGGCTAGTTATTGATTAGCTAATAGTGAATTACCTCATTCTACTGAGCACTGTTACTCATTTGCTAATCAGAGTTTCTTGTTCATTAATAGCAGTTACTAGAATGTTAATATTATGTTAGTCATTTGTTCCTGTGTAGTTATTCATTAGTGTTACCAAGAAATCTATTCCCATCCGGATATGAATGTGTATTTTTTCACAATGTTTTTCATTACTCATTTTGACCTTCGATGAATACTGTAACTAAAGCTAAATTTCTCCCTGTGCTGCCTGGTGCACCTTCATCATGAATTTATACCTTCTTGCCAATTTTCTGGGTAAAATAACAGTTGGTGGTTCAAGCACTGCTGGCATCCCATCCGATTTCAAAAGTGAATGAAATCATGACGAGAGTCCAGTCACGGAAACAGCTCAGAACGGGCAATTTAGTAGCAGCATCATGTCAGGTATGATCAGGGCCGTAGGCAGGGTTTTACAATCACCGCTGTCCCAAATTTGAGCTAGTTAGAGGGGTTGGGGTGCATCGTCCCCCGAGAAAACGTATTTCTCTGATTTACATATGTGCTTTTCAAGATGTTTGAAGGCCAAAAAAATTGTATAACAATAGCTTTAAAACCATGTCAATGGGCAGTAGATTATTTGTCAGTACCTGCTCTCTCCATCATCTCCATCACTCTTTCTTTTTTTCTCAGTCTCCTTATCTTGCCCTGTCTCTTACCCTCCTAAAGCTGAGCTTTGACTGATAGTTTTTTCATTTTCGTCTGTGTCGGTGAAGAAAGTAAACATACACTGTAAACCGTAACGCTCAAAATAATTAATTGGTTTGAGTAACACAAACTTAAATTATACAAATTTAACACTTTCTTTCTTTTTCAAGTTTACAGAACTGATATATTTTAAGTAAACTGAACTGTTTCATTGTTTTGAGTTTTATGAACTTAAGTTTAACTAAAACTGGGCTGGGATTTCTATTTCCCAGCATGCTTTGCCCACTCGAAATGGAGAGTAAATGCTAAAATTAAGTGTTAATCTTGTGCTTAATATGATGAAAACGGCTTCAATAATGTTTCTTGTCCCCTCACATTGATAGTTAATAATTATTACATTATTATATGAATCACGTAAATTATAGGCCTAATTATTACATGAATCACATAAATTATCGGCCTATTTTGAATTCAAAATGGCGAAATTAGACAAAAGTTTATTAGTTATTAGCCTGATTATTTTTCTCGGTCATTTGAAATTTCTATCCTAAAACTGCTGTCAAATATGAAATGTTTAGTTTAGCTACTTACATCTTATCTCGCACTTTATGACCGTTAACTGAAGCGTCACGCTGGAATTCACGCATAGCAGCTTCTGTGAATTAAAGCCTGCCTACTTTGATTTGATTGGTCATCTAAAAAATGTTGACATTGACGAGCGGTGACAAGTGCCGTACAATATCCTTGAAGCTAAATAAGAGTTAATACTATATTATGCAGTTATTTCACAACCTTTATTATATACACCTTGGAAAATACCGAATTCTGGACCCCGATGACCTCATAGCTGGCTACGGCCATGGGTATGATCCTCACCTTCATTAGTTCCTTCCCTTACTAATATACATAATATTATAATCATATCACATACACAAGTCTAGTTTATTTCAGTGGGTTTCGTCAAGACCAAAATTACAATACTAGATCCCAATCCCATTCAAATGAGTATACATGACATCCTCTGTTAATAATTACAATTTACAGTTGTTTAGAAAGCATTAGAATAGTGCATACATTGTGCTTAAAGTAGAAAAAAGATGTCATGGAACTATGAACTATGATGCTCATGTGGAAGATGCAGGTTTGAGTCTGACCTGCAACATTCTGATATAAAAATGCCAAAACAAAAAGCAAAGAGACCATTTGCAAGTTATCCATCAACACAAGAGGGTTGGTTAGTAGCATAACTTATGCTGATTTTATAACCTTCTTTGTCTTTAAAGTCATACAATATTAGACATGGCCGAGTACCTTCTGTCACTGCAGCTTAACCGCAGCGCTTTCAGCTTCATCATAGCACAGTTTGGCGTTTTCTCAGGTGATTAATTTTCAGTGAAACTTGTTCCGCCGTTACAAACAGGTTGCAACCATTTGAGCTCCCATTTAGCAGTGCGGTTTTAATTACGCCTGTCTGCCGAGGGGGAGCAGCAAGCCGAGCGGCTGAGGCCACGACCGTCTGCGAGCCACTCAGACATGGAGCACATATGCTGCACGAGAGCAAATGAGTGCCGGGTGCAAATGGAGGGAAGATGAGTAATTCATGGCACGGAGTCAAGTCAGCGCGCCCGGATTGTAATTTAGTCCCGTTTGGCAGTGTTCACCTGAGTGCCGGCACATCTTACAGCCCCCATCATCTCCCATGAGATGTCATCATGACTCAAGAGCGCACCGATCCCTCTTCGCATTCCCCTCGTATACTTCTTATTTGTTTATGTGTTCATTTAGATCTTTGCTCTCTGTCAAGAGTAATTCTGCCGTCGGTGCGGTTTAGGCATGAGTGCAGTGGTTGAGATGGCGAACGTAGTTTGATAGAGTTGCCTTTTACAAAGAAATGACTTCTAAATTGTCAAGAAAGAAGAGGAGATGGATCTAGGGAGATTTTGGTTGGTGTTTACCTCACCAATTTCTGTGTGAATTATATTGTTGTATTAGTGCTGTATTGTTTGTTGTAGGTCACCTTGGTGAGAAAGCATCTGCTCAGAACAATAAAGTCATGTAAATGTTGTGGTTTGGATGGATGCTGGTGTCCTTAGCAAGCTCTTTAAAGTCATCCTGAAACCCCCTTCACAGTTTTACTTCTGTAATGTGACATATTTCCAAGTGCAAAAGGATATTCAGTTTGGAAAAATCTACAGTAGGTTTGGATGACCACTCAAACTGAGGGCATTTGAGAGAATAACACTTTTGAAAAGATATTTACACACAAAATTCATTTGTCAATGCAGGATTAAAAAGGAGTTTTAGTTTTTAATGATATATTCATTATATATCCATTTAAATGTCAGACTTGTGTAAAAATGACTACTTACAAAGTGAGCAAAGTTTTATAATAAATAATATTCATTATTTTTTATGTAGGTAAGGGTAGTATGACTTTTTCTTAAGGAACAAAAACAGTGTTATTATTATGAAAATGTCAAAGCTGTTTTTGTTTTTCCATATAATAAAAATATATCACTGGCTGTCAAGTTCAGTGGCAATTTTGCTTGGTTTTTACACACACACGCACTCACAGGCACAGACATATATATAGATCTTACTCGCGCTGACTGACAGATCCGAAGCGCGCACAAAGACGCCTCAGACAGCACACGATTCATGCAAACATGATCTGTTATGTCTTAAGTGAACATTTGGTTAACTGTTGGGGAAAAACGTCTGATGTGTAACATTATATTATATACGTGTGATAAAGTAGGTCTATAGGCTGTCTGTTTCAATAATGTTAATCAAACAATTGTGGAATCATATAAAAAAAAAAAGGTGAATATAAACATTTTTCCTATAGATATGGGTTTTGACTAGGTTTGTGCCAAATTTGCCGGTATTACCAGGGATTTTAAGGTTTTGTTGCTAGGTGATTTTGTTTTGGAACCTTCAGAAAACTTTAACTTGATTTTTCTCAAAATTGACTTTGCTGACTCTAGGTGACTCAGGTGTAGCTCAGTCAGAATGACAATAACTCATTTTTTAACTCAATTTGCCCATTGAGACTCATTTTGCCAACACGGGTCACACACACACATATATATATACAGTGCTTAAATTTATTAGACCACAAATAATTTAGGAATCTGTCAAAAACTTGTTTAAACTAAAAATGTTAGTGTTATTTATTAGGCAAACTGAAACAACTAAACAGTCTTTATTCACACATAATAACCAAAAAATTATTAATTTTATTTTTATTTTGTATGGCCTCCTTTGGCCTTGATAACAGCTTGCATTCTTGCTCTTGTTTTTATGTTCTTTTCCACAGTCTCTGTTGTTATTGACTTACAAATAGTTTCTAGTTGTTCCCAAAGACATTGGGTGGTGGTCTAATAAATTTGTTAAGCACTGTATATACTGAAAATGCCTGTATATGTAGTTCTCTATTGATTAGCTTTATTCAATTAACTGTGATCACTGACTGTCAATTTTGCTTGGTTTATTACACACACACGTATATAAAAGTAAGGATATACTACCAGATCCATATATATATATATATATATATATATATATATATATATATATATATATATATATATATAATATATATATAATATATATATATATATATATATATATAGTCAGCATTTATTTCATAATAAATACAGAAAAAGCAATAATATTGTGAAATATTATTACAATTTTAAATTATGGTTTTCTATTTTAATACACTTTAAAATATAATTTATTTCTGTGATACAAAGCTCAATTGTCAGCATCATTACTCCAGTCTTCAGTGTCACATGATCCTTCAGAAATCATTGTAATATGCTGATTTATTATCAATGTTGAAAACAGTTGTGCTGCTTAATATTATTTTATAACCTGTGATACTTTTTCAGGATTCTTTGATGAATAAAAAATTAAAAAATATCAGCATTTATTTAAAATAGAAATCTTTTGTAACAATATACTCTACCGTTCAAAAGTTTGGGGTTAGTAATTTTTTTTCTTTCTTTTTTTTGAAAGAAATTAATACTTTTATTCAGCACTGATGTGTTAAATTGATAAAAAGTGATAGTAAAGATTTATATTGTTAGAAAAGATTTGTATTTTGAATAAATGCTGTTCTTTTTAACCTTTTATTCATCAATGAATCCTGAAAAAAGTATCACAGATTCTAAAAAAATATTAAGCAACACAACTGTTTTCAACATTAATAATAACTGGGTATCAAATCAGCATATTAGAATGATTTCTGAAGGATCATGTGACACTGAAGACTGGAGTAATGATGCTGAAAATTCAGCTTTGCATCACAGAAATAAATTATATTTTAAAGTATATTAAAATAGAAAAAAAAAAAAATATATATATATATATATATATATATATATATTTACAAATGACACACTGATTTTTAGAATAATACCAGAATATACTATATATTGGATACATTTTGGTTTTGTGTTGGATTTAACAAGCAATACTTTCTTTGGTCCTGGACAACATGAAAAATCATGCTAATTTAATCTGAATGTTTTCAGCAATATTTTATTTTACATTTACAGTTTAGATAGCACGTTGCTGTGCACCATCCGAGCGAGCGAAGAGGGATTTCATCAGTTATTGGTGAAGTTTTTTCTTGTTGTTGAAGAGGTTCCCGCAGAAGTGTCTATAGCCTCCAGAGGGAACGCAACTGCAGAGGAATCAATGGAGGATGAATGTACTCATCGCTCTCCTGTGACAATGTCAGTGTCAATGTTTAGTTCCCTTTCTATCACTCTACTGACAGAATTCTGCCATAATAAAACACTACTCACACGGCACATCAATGAGAAATGACACTTTATTTTACAGCACAGACCACCGCAGTCTGCAGCTGGGATGAATCAACCGTTATCTGAAGTCATACCAAAACTGACAGAATTGTTTCAAACATTAGCCGATGCAAGATTAACATTTTTTCCTCCATTGTGAATATGAGAAGAGGAGCGCTGAACTCTTCGCTGTGTGCCATTGTCTTGCTTTGTTTGAGAGGTAATTGTGTGTTAATGAGATGAACCCATGAGAGAGATTTCAAAAGCAAATTGAGTTGAGCAGGTGTTTGTTGTCTTGCATGTGCTTCAGTGTTTTAGATAATTAGAATTGCATTGTATTCCAAAATATTCACCCATTCAGTTTTGTCTTTTTAATTTAGCTCAATTGCAAACCGTAAACTAATCTTTTCAGCATAATGACAACCGAATAACATACACTTGTGTTCATGAGCACTACTGTGGATCAGTTTTGTGTTTCCCTGCATTAATAACAGTGTTGTAGAAGCAACTTGGAAATTACAGCTTGTCAGACTACAAGCTACTTATAATTGAAAGTAGTTCAACTAAAATCAAGCTACTCTTATGAAACAGTACAAGACACCAAAAAGTAGCTAAATATTAAAGCTATATGGGGGAAGTATTTTTATAGTTATATAATTTAAATGTAAACTGTACTTTCTTGCAAAAAAAAAAAAGTGAATACATGAATGCTTTTATTTGGGGTGACCGTATCCAACTTGAACAGATTAAATTACATATATACAAATATAATAACTAATAAAACTAGAAAACAGCCAAATTTATATAGCTGAGTGCAAAAATATTGATGATCATCAGCATTTAACATATTTTTAAACTACTTTAAAAAGACCTAAATTGTCTTTAAAGGGGGGGGTATAATGCTATTTCATGTATTCTGACTTATTTATACTGTTAAAGAGTTGGATTCTCATGCTAAACATGGTCAAAGTTTCAAAACACGAGTTGGACATATGACGGAGTATTTCTGTGGCAAAAATACTCTTCCAAACCCTCATAAATTTCGCAGTCTTTTTTTCGAGTAAGAGCCTGTTTGACGTCATGAAGGTTGGAATTCCTTGTACGGGCACTTCTTAACAAATCAACAATGTCACCAAAGAAGTGTGTTTTTCGTTGTGAGGGAAAGATAACCTTGCTTCCCAAAGAACCCAGCGTTAAGTGGAGCTGAGAGTTTTGTGTTCACGCGGTTAAAATGAATGGAGAATATCTTGTGTTTTCCGTGGCTGCTCGAGCCCTCAGGATCGGCGCTTATGGTTTCATAAACAAGACCCAGTTCTATGCTGAATTTACAGATCGTTTGAAACTGAAAGATGGAGCGGTCACAGCGGTAATGATCCCAGTCATGAGTCAGAACCGCAGGTGGTGAGTAAAACTGCTTCAAATGTCTGTTTTGTTGGCAATAGGCGCCTAAGCGTAAACAACATGAACGTAGTGAATTCATAAATTCATCATTCATCATTCACTAAATGCTATATTCATTATAGTGATTCAAAAGTTATGCAGGGATAATGCAATGGTGTATTGTGTGTGTTTAAATACATTTGTTTAGCTGACCATTGATAGCTTGCAGACGATCGCTACGCAAAAGCTGCGCGTGCTCGTCACTCTTTAACTCCGCTCACACGGCATGCCTTCAGGAGCTCGGCTGTTTTCGGAAAGACTCGGTACAGCGTATGTATCTTTTATAAATATGATAAAAGTAAGACTTTTTGGAGATATGAAGGATGCACTACTACTCTGTAGGTACTCAAGATTAACATGAGATTGGTAGAAACTGTGTGATACCCCCCCTTTAATCTGTGAATCGGGTTTTCAGTCTGTTAATTTACATAAACTAAAATGTTTTGATTTGCTAGAATGAATTCTAGCACTACATATGAGTAAGAGTATTTAGGATGAAGCAGTAGTTTAGGATTAATTGATTCACTGGGAATGGGATGACTTGATGACTTGAAACTTTCTAGCATTCCAAATAAACTCGCAAATCTGAGGAAAAAAGCAGTTTATATCTTGTAATCCATTTTTTTTTTTTCTTCAGAAGTGTGAGATATTAACTCGAAATGACCTTTTTACTCTTTTAGCATTTTTTTTCTTGGCTTCCATAGACTGCTACTGCAGAACTGTCATTTTCTGCCACTAGGTAGGCTCCGCCCACAAAACGTTATCACTGTTGCAAAAACCCAAATGGTCTATGAGAGAGTTTAGGATGAATCAATTCATTAGACTTTCCAGCACTACATATGAGAAGGTTTAGGATGAATTGATTCATTAGGATGAACTGACAACAAGAACTATACTCAGCCTAAACTAGCAAAGGCCAGGCCAGTGTAGGATTTGGGGGGTTTTGGTGCTCTGAAAAATGAAGTTAAGTTCACTCAACTCAACTTTTAGTTAGTTACTCCTCAACACTGATCAACAATCTAACAGCACCGCAGCTCTTACATTATCTATGAAGATCCTCTAGTTATATACTGAGCGCAGAGACTCTCCTTCACTTAGATGATCCCTGTGGCTTCAACTTTATTTCTAGCACTTATTACAGTGAGTTTAAAAAAGTAAAATGTGTCGACATTTTACATTGAGTCTCTGAACTTTCCAATCCTCGTCTTGCCCTCGTTCAGCAGGCAGCAGTCAGGCAGTGAATGTGGGTTATAGCACACTCGTCTGAGGTGGGGTAATCTGAGGCTATAGCTGTTCTCATGCTGTGGGGCTTGAGTGTGTTAGTCATAATGTAGGCCATAACCAGATGTGGAATACACCTCCCACATGCTCTCCTTAATAGCCCTATCATGAATTATGCATATTACATGCGGTACAAAAACTTGCGGGGTTTTTGTTTTTAGGTACGAGAAAAGGCAGCCATGACACTCTCCTTTTGAAGCTGTTATTTTTCACGTATTGTGATGCCAGTAACACTGAATTCATTACTTTGGATTTATTTCACAATTTGTGCATGTATGTGTCAGGTTTAATTAGATAAGAGTGTGTGACTGTTTCTTCGTTGTATTTTGTGTAGATACTCACACTTACATTTTCTTGCTTGACACTTGCTTACCATAGCAACAAGATATGCAGTTTTTGTTGAGCAGGTAGCAAAGGATGTAAATAAAACACCAAAATGAAACCTAGAATGAATCCATGCCATGTATTCTGAAAAAATACATTTTTTACAAGCATAATATGAAGAAATAATTGTTTTGATGTTTGTACACTGAACAAAATTATAAATGCAACACTTTTGTTTTTGTTCCCATTTTTCATGAGCTGAACTCAAAGATCTACGACTTTATCTATGTACACAAAAGGCCTATTTCTCTCAAATATTGTTGACAAATCTGTCTAAAATGTGCAGTTTTACTGTTTTGGGGGGAAGAGATTATCTCGGCAAAGGAGAAGTGCTCACTAACACAGATTTAGACAGATTTGTGAACAATATTTGAGAGAAATGGGCCTTTTGTGTACATAGAAAAAGTCTTAGATCTTTGAGTTCAGCTCATGAAAAATGGGGGCAAAAACAAAAGTGTTTATAATTTTGTTCAGTATAGTCTGATATTTGTAAATGATGAACTGAACTTTTCACACTCAGCTGTCTTGCACATCGCAGCTTAGGAATGCACACTTTTTTGTGTGTCAGTACACTGTAGGTTTTTCACACTTCAAATAGTTAACCCAGGGTCATTCTAAAAACCCTGGGTAAACGGAATCCTAGGTTATCATGCTTCACGTTTCACACTGGTAATAATTTACCCGGGGTGAACAATTAATCCTGGGTATTCATAAGCTGACGTTTCACATTTTACATTCCTAAATCCTGGGTTACTGTTCTTATTTGCATATTTGTGGTGTCAGAGTCATTAATTGGATAAACGCAACATGCAACCTGTTTACATAGCTTTAGCATTGCGCATCCTCGTTTTGCCGACTGTACTATCGAGTTTATACTGAATGGACATTTTGGACTAGAAAGGTAAGAATGAAACGGTCTCTTCTTCACTCAAATTGTCACGTTTTCTGTTAGAATTTTTCATTTTTCCTCTAAAACACAGAATTTACTGTTTATATACAATGCGCAGTGTTTCTGTGACTGTCCAAAGCACGGGAATATGATGCACGCTATTGGTTAGCCGTTGCTAAGCATCTAGTCATAACATTCTAACACCGCGTCGTTTCACACTGCACAAGTTTGGCACCACAATGCAGGGTTAACCCCACTTCTAAATTACAAGTGCAAAACATTCCTTTACCCGGAGTTAAAAGCGGTTAAGTGCAATGTGAAAAGTCCTTATGAAAATCATGTTCACACATTTGCAGTCTGCTACAATTAGAACTATAGGATTGCCAGTGTTTGTAAGCCCACAAATTCTGGAAAGATATCAGGGACCAGGTGCATAACACAACCACTATGTTAAGACTGCAGACTGTTCCATAAGAACTGGTCTAATGATGAAGTACTTGAGCCTTGAGCCGTATAACATGTAAACATATCATCAGGTTATAAAAGTATAGTAGAACTATAAAGAGCCAAATACACTGTAGCAAAGAGCTTAGTTACTATCATCATCCATGTCAACAGTACTAAAGAGAGGCTTTTCACCCAGTTATAATGCATCAGCATAATGCAAAATAAAAGCCAGAAATAGAAGGATTCAATCAAGGTGCGAAGTTCTTCATTACTTGTTGAAACGCTACATAACTTCAACACTTCTTTAGTCCTATTGCCAAAGATAGCTCAGTAGGCGGCGAGGTGCCAAAATAAGTCTGGCTGATTTTATCAAAGATGCCACTTCTTTTCATTTGGAGTAAACGACACCTCTGCAGTCTCCCCGGTTCAAAGCCTATGTTTTTTTCTTTTCCGATGTAAAGGAAGTGCTCCAGTTGAACGGTTTAGGGAAGAGAACGCACGGAAGCGTCTTTCTCTCCGATCAAGAGTTTTCCGCTTTGATTGCAGTGCAAAGGAAATGAATTATTATTTGAAGTTGACTAATGTGATTACAAACCAAGCCAGTTGTGTGCAGCAAGTCACTCAGAAAAGCTGAATGGCTTCAAGTTTGATATGAAAAGGCCTCTCACCGACACACTGTAGGTGTATGCTCTAGACTTTTGGCATTTTTATCATTCCATCTACACAATTCAGCAGAAAAATGTCACCAGCCATATGCTTTGTGGCATGTAGCAGGCTGTTTTTAGAGCATATTTTGGCAGCACTTTGCATTCGCTATGTGAATGTGATTTAGCTCACAGAGAGTCGCAGATAGTAGCAAATGTCTTTGTCACCCTTGTGGCCCGCTAGCTCAATTTAGAGACTCTATCAGGAAAACATGCTTCAAAGGCTCCACATGCTCAGGGTCCAATCTTTGTTTGGAAAGGTCTCTCTTTGTACCCCGGGACTGTGGTCCTTTCTCGCCCGAATCCGAATGAGTTCATGTTCAACCTCTCCTCAGTGTTTTTTCTTTTTTAAATCTTCTCGCTTGTGGAAAATCTGTCTTTTAATGCCTCAGTCAAATGCCGTGTGATTTATGTTTTTTAGCCACATTGTTTCGCCCAGGTGTCCTTGGGTGGGCTGTGATTTGTTTAAAAAGAAATTTCCGTTTTCATTTCATCAGTGTGCCTTTCTCTCGTAGCCCTCAGTTGAAACTCTAGGGAATGACCTGTGTGGAAACTTGAATCTAGATTTAAAAATCCAATAAAAGCGGACGAGTGAACAGATTTGCAAGCTCTGTTCCTGAAGATTTCCCTGATTACTTTTTGAAGTGCCTTTTAGCGGGAAATGCCAGAAATAGACAAAAAGGCTATAAGACTACCACTCTATATTGGCCGGTCATGCGTAAGCCTTATATTCCCATGTCTTTGCCCCTCATGAGCGCTTGGTATTGAAGTATAATAATGACTGCTGTCTTTGAAACAAAAAAGCATGTTAAATCATACTAACTGAAAAAAGTTTTCAGGGCTTGCCTGTATATAGTATGCTTCATCAATAAGGTGTATACTGACTCAGTTTGGTCTTTTTATATCACTGTTAGCTAGTGTTTTCACATTAAGCATTTTAGAATGTCCCACAACGAGGAGAATACTGGAGTGTATGACGTACTGTATGAGGGCAACCCCAATACTGCAGTCATGATATTAAGTTAAGGAAACAAAGCAATGTAGGTCTTTTTCAGATGTATTATTTGTTCTGTACATCATCATTATATCTCCTTTGCGGCGGAGAATGTTGCTTACATGTACATGAAGATAAGAGTAATCGTGAAGATTTTGAATTAAATCTAAATTAAATCAGCTTTCATGTCTTAATCAGGTTTTCTCTGACCCTGATAATATACTTACTGCTTGCTCCATTTCTGTAAATCAGTTTTTGTGAATGAATGAATAAATGAATGAATGAATCTACCTGCTGTATAGGTCTTTGTCATCACCTGTTTGCACCGCCTGCTGGTTAAGTGACTAACGGCAGATGGAGATTATGCATCGGTATTCTGCTGCTATTCCTGCTGTTCCTGGATGTGCAGTATTGAATATTCTGCTGAATTTGAACCACTGAATTTGTTGAAGTAAATTTTTAAAGCGAAATAAAATGGACTGAAAACTACAGGTGGTATTTTTAAACAGACTGAAGTCTGCAAGGTGAATACGGATTCTTGAATTTTTAATAATGAAATTGTGTATGAAATGTTTTCATTTGAAATATCCACAGATTAAATATACAACCATTTTAAATTTCAGCCCCCCAAAAAAGTGCAAGCCCTGAAAATACAATGCATTAAAATGCAAGCACTGTTAAAGAGTTGGTTTCACCCAAATTCTGTCATTAATTACTCACCTTCATGTCGTTCCAAACCGGTAAGACTTTTGTTCATCTTCGGAATGAAAATGAAGATCTTTTTGATGTAATCTGCGAGCTTTGCAATTGAATCTTTGACGCTTTAAAAAGTTCATAAAGAGATCGTAAAACTAATCCATATGAATTCAGTGGTTTAGTCCAAATTTTCTGAAGAGACTCAATCACTTTATATGATGAACAGGTTTAATTTAGGCTTTTACTCACATATAAACACTGATCAGCGAACATAAACATAAGCTCAACCGGACCTGCTTGACGCAAGAGAACAAACCTCTTGCGGAAGCTCAAACATGCTGCGTAACACGAGAATGAACCTTATTGGTTCTCGCACGCATCAAACAAACATGCTTGTGCTTCCGTTTACCACAACTGATGCGAGTTGATGAATGTTTATATGTGAATAAAAGCCTAAATTCAATATGTTCATCATATAAAGTGATCATGTCTCTTCTGAAAATTTGTACTAAAGCGCTCAATAAATATGGATTAGTTTTACGATCTCTTTATGAACTTTTTGAAGCGTCAAAGTGTCAATTGCGTAGCTGTCTATGGAGGGACAGAAAGCTCTCAGATTTCATCAGAAATATCTTAATTTGTGTTCCGAAGATGAACAAAAGTCTTACAGGTTTGGAACGACATGAGGGTGAGTAATTAATGACAGAATTTTCATTTTTGGGTGAACAAACCCTTTAATGCAACGCATTTGCTTTTCAAATAGTGCAATTAAACATGCTTTTTTGTTTCAAAGACATAAGTCATTATATTACTTCCATAGCTTGGCTGTTTCACTTTGGTCCGCAGCTGCTGCAATGACAGTGGCCTGCAGTTTAATTAGTCACTTCAGCACAGATGCAGAATGAGACTCATAAAACATGAGCTCTCGGGCCCTGCAGCAGTGCACAAGTCTTCCCCCCGCCTCACCCCGCTGTAAATCAGGCAAAAGTCCTCTTTATTTCCTAATAAATCCCACTCGCATCCCATCGCCTGCTTAACAAGAACACGGTTTGTAAAGGCCGCCACGTGCTGTTTAACACAAGTACGTTTGGGCCAATGGTTTCCAAGTCCAGAATACACATTACGAAACCATAGACGATTGGTAGTCCGGAGGACATCAAAAGATGAAATGCTGTTGTCGATGTCTTAAACATATATGATCCCAATCGCATCCCACCACCTGCTTCACACGAGTGTGGTTTGTAAAGCCCACCGTGCGCCGTTCAATACCAGCACATTTGGGCCTGTGGTTCTCAAGTCCAGAATATACATTACGAAACGGCAGCCGATTGGTGGTCAGGAAGTTATAAAATAATGAAGCACAGTTGTTGACGTCTTAAACGCTAACATATATAATTCCAATCACATCCCACCATTTGCATAACACGAGAATGGTTTGTAAAGCCCACCGCATGCCGTTTAAACCTGGCACATTTGGTCACGTGGCTCCCAAGTCCAGAATACACATTGCGATATGGCAGCTGATTGGTGGTCAGGATGTTATAAAATGGTGAAGCACAGTTGTTGACGTCTTAAACGCTAACATACATGATCCCAATCGCATCCCACTGCCTGCTTAACATCAGAACAGTTTGTAAAGCCAGCCACATGGAGTTTAAAGCAGGCATGTTTTGGCCCCATGGTTCCCAAGTCCAGAATACACATCACAAAATGGCTGTCATGAAGAGGTGGAGCGCTGCTATCAACGTCTTTAACACTAACATATATGAGCTTTCCGTTACACATGCGCTTTATAGTCATCCGAAAATTGTATTCACTCTAAAATTTCCTCTCGAAGGCTAAGATATCCGTGCCCCTGGACAGCTAATTTATCTGCTGGTGTCAAGCAGGAGGCAGGAGGGGGAGGAGGAGGAGGGGCGGAACCGGGCCGGCGGAGAACGGGAGGGGGCGGCACTGCGGAGAGAATGGAATGTGACAGTGCTCCTCTCCGCTGTGTTCATTCCTAGTCTCATGCTAATTAGCCCTGGGAACAGGCTGCCAGAGCCACGAGAGGTGCCTCTGGTGCAACATGATGCAATGCAGGGCTTCCCTGTCCTATATCAATGCTGAAACCTCTGTGGCTCATATCAAAGCGGCATCTTAGTAGACTGTGTCATCCTGCTGGGCTGGATTTGTTGGTTTGCTGCGGGCAGAAACGGGTTTATCAAAAGATCTTGTTTGCACACCGTCATCGACATAGACATTTAATGTGTAGGCTAATTAGATATAGAGCACCATACATGTTCTTATTAACTAGAAAGAAATGCTGGTTGTAGGTCAGATGAGGCTTGATGGAAATCGGTGGGTCGGTCACTAAAGCCTTTGCTGGTGTTGATTCTGAAAATGGAAAAGGGCACTCTTTATCGCTCTTATGCCTGATGAAAGGCTATTGATTACAAGACTCAATGAGTAATATTGAAGGAAATATATAGGTCTGGGTTCTGTATAGGCACTTTCAGTCCTTGCTTTCAGGTCTACATTCTTTCTTGTGGTTTGGTTGCTAGGCACTTCATCAGGAAACTCAATGTGTAATTAGAACGTGTGCAGGGTTTATTTTCTGTCTGTTCTCTTACAAAGCTCTTGTATAAAAAAAAAAAAATATATATATATATATATACAAAAACTATACAAAATATATATATACAAAAACAGGAATGCACCAGTATTTATATTCTGTACAATTTCTTTTAAATAAAAAAACAAAACAAAACACTAAAAGCTATAAAATCAGTCACTATAAATGCTTTAAGACATCACAACATTATCATATACAGTAAAAGAAAAAAAAAGAAAAAAGGATAGGGCCTATTAATTTTGGGATCTGCTAAAGTTTATTTAACAGATTACTTAAAATTATTAAGCGCTACCTATGTTTTTTTAAAGAATTATAATTTAAGAGTAATACATTATGATTAGATGATGGCAAAGGTAATCTGTAAAAATAGGGGAAATGAGCATGAACAATTAATTATATAAAATATATTAATATTATATAATAAAATTGACCAATACCATAATATAAGGCATAAAAAATCTGTAATCTATATATGTATACATATATTGTGTCTCTCTTTGTTGTTGTTGTAGTTGTTGTTTTGAAAGAAATTAATAACTTTATTCAGAAAGGATGCGTCAAATGTGACAGCAAAGAATCCTGTAAAAAAAAAAAAAAATCAAGTTATAATGTTTTCCACAAAGATAATATTGGGCAGCATAACTGTTTTCAAAATTGATAATAATAAGAAATGTTTTAGATTGATTAGAATGATTTCTGAAGGATCATGTGACACCGAAGACTGGAGTAATGATGCTGAAAATTCAGATTTGCCATTACAGGAACAGTTATTAGGGCCCGAGCACCGATGGTGTGGGGACCCTATTGGAATTGTTCCGTTTCTTCTTCTTCTTCTTCTTCTTCTGGCAAATGAATCGCTTTTTTGAGGGCCTAAACATGCTCAAAAACTCATGAAACTTTGCACATGCGTCAGAAGTGGTGAAAATGTATGCCTGTTATGGGTCTCAGAATTAGGAGTGGCAAAATGGCTCGATAGCGCCACCTACAAAATTTCAACGAAGTGCCCCTCGCACCATGTATCACGTACAGGTATAAAATTCGGTACACGCATGTAACAGCCCAATCCCTTCAAAAAAGTCTCCTGGTGCAAAATCTGAAAACCAACAGGAAGTCAGATATTTTGAATTTTGTCTGCAAAATTTGTGTAATTTAAAGGGGACCTATTATGCAAAATTCACTTTTGCATGGTGTTTGGCTTTAAATGTGTGTTGGCAGTGTGTGTACACAACCACCCTATAATGATAAAAATCCACCCACTTCTTTTTTTTTAATCCCCATAAATCATAAGCAGTGTCTCAGAACAAGCCATTTCCAGATCCCTGGCAGTGTGACATCACATTAGCCACAGGCCCCGCCCACGAATGTTAACAGACACTGCCGTTTTAGCATAGAACCGTCCTGAGCGAGTTCACAGCCAGTTGTACAGTCCGCCATTGCTGCACTGACGAGAATGCCTCCCAAGCGTTTTAGGTGTTCTGTAGCTGGATGGATTAATCCACATAGCTCTCTCCATTTACTCCCTAAATCTGAGCCGCTGAAGACGAGGTGGATTAATTTTGTTTTCGAAGAAAATGCTCCCTCAACTCTACCGAAATTCGTTTATGTCTGCACAAAACATGGGTTGTGCTAAAAAGTTGTTACTCAAGGACAGGTCAGTAAACTGTTTGTGATCCAGCTTACAGTCTCCAGAGTGATACTGGATACAGCAGTAATGAAGGTGAGAGCACTTTATTACAGTTCATCGGAGTTGATTTACGGATATAAAGTTTACCAGTTTATTAAGCATAAGGTCTTTATATATTTGTTTACTTTTAGTTGTAACGAGTGTTTCTGTGTACTTCGCTGTGTATGTTGATGATGATGCAAGGGAGAGAGAGAGAGTTTATGGATAATATTTTAATACACACTAGCACTGTGTTTTATTAAGCTCATACAGTGATTTTCTAGAGTGAAAACAGACGCTTCATCTTTTGTGTGAAGTACAATAAACGTCATAAAACTCATCGGTAAAGTCGAACGGGGTCTGGTACAACAAGCTTGTAGTAATATAGTGGATAAAAACAAGAAGACAATATAAGTTATAACCGTAACTGAACTACACCTGTTCTATCTCCATGCAGCATACTGTATATTCACAGTTTCTGACATTATAGTGCGTCCTGACTGAATCTTGACACCAGAGCTGTGTCTCATTTCGGAGGCTGCATCCTCTGGATGCAGAAAGTGGCAATTTTAACATGCTATAAAAAATTATCTGTGGGGTATTTTGAGCTAAAACTTCACATACACACTCTGGGGACATCAGAGACTTATTTTACATCTTGTAAAATGGGGCATAATAGGACCCCTTTAATCAGATCAAGGTCATATTTGGTCAGTCTAATCTAAAGACCTTTGCGATGTTAAATTGAGAAGATCTTGAGTTTTCACTGAAGTCTGTGGCGGCCTTACAAAGTTCGATGTTTCGCCATGAAACAGGAAGTTGTTGTAATTTGGGTATACAAAGTCGGATCTGCCCCAAACTTCACATGTTTGATAATAGTCCTGACCTGAACACATCTACATGGCAATATTCAGTTACAGTCATAGCGCTACCTGTGGGCAACAGGAAATTACTTGTTTCACACTGTGATTAACTCCTCATAGAGAGATACAGATAAACACCATATGTTGTCAGTCTAATCTTAAGGCCTTAGTGATGTTAAATTGCGAAGATCTTGACTTTTCATTGAAGGGCGTGTCTTTGGCGGCCTGACAAAGTCTGATGTTTCGCCATGAAGGAGGAAGCTGTTGTAACTCAGTCAAACAATGTCCGATGCACCCCAAACTTCACATGTGTGAGTCCGGGCCTGAAGACATCTATCTGCCAATATTCAGTTAGTCATAGCGCCACCTGCTGGCAACAGGAAATGGCATGCTTTGCACTGTAATTCTCTCCCAGAAACACATTTGTATATGCCATGAAGTACCAAACATGCTAGAAACACGTTAAATCATGCAACACTTGGCTAAGTGCTAAAGTATGTGACTAACACCAGGAAACAGGAAGTTGTTGTAACTCAGGCATACAATGTCCGATCTCCTTCAAACTTCACGTTTGATGCTCGTCCTGGCCTGAAGACATCTACATGGCAATATTGAGTTACAGTCAAAGCGCTACCTGTTGGCAGCAGGAAGTGTGGTGCTTCAAAATGACTGTGCCATTTTTCTCCTCTATTTACACTTATATGAATATCGCCCACTGTTCACTGTTTTCCTAAGGCCACCTTCTTTGAAGTTCTTTCAAAAACATTAAAAAATCTTACTGACCCCTAAGCTTTGAACTATAGTGTAAATGCTAGACCAGTCAATCAATTCAGTTTTGTTTTTATTTCTATTTATTGTTTATTGCACTTTTTTATAATTATCCACAATTAATTAATGTGTCAAATTGACACATTAATTGACACATTGAACAGTTTTTTGCATTCTCTCTTTTCCACACATTTTAACTCACATCTATGCTATCTATAGTTTGTCATTAAAATCTGCATAGGCTGACAACTTTATTTCCAGAGGGTCAGTGTTGCCTCTGACAGCTTTCAGAATCAAACCAAACAAACTCTGTTTGAGTATGTGTTAAGTCTCGGTTACGCTATTTACACATTTACAGGAAATGTCACAAACAAGAGTAAGTGAAAACATCTGTCAGACATCTGTCAGAGTCTAAGGATCGTATTTCAGGTTTAAATTAGGATGACTGTTAATGAACTCTCATTAATGAATTTATTTAAAACAGAATAACATCAATTGGCAACTATTCCAGGGAATCTTACACTGAATTCCCAACCGTCAACAGTGCAAGGTGCCTTCATTTTTTGTGTTTGTGTTTCTCTCTGACATAGATTCAAGACCAGATGGAGCGCCACAGAAAATTGATCACGCCGTCATTGGCGGCGTTGTCGCGGTGGTTGTGTTCGCCATGCTTTGTCTTCTGATTGTTCTCGGGCGATATTTTGCGAGACACAAAGGTAAATAAAAGACTGGATTTAGCTTGATTTTTTTTTTTTTATCTTTGAAAATGAGAAGTATTCCTCTTTTTTAAGGTACCTACTTTACCCACGAAGCCAAAGGAGCGGACGATGCCGCGGACGCCGACACTGCCATCATCAACGCAGAGGGTGGACACAACAATTCGGATGACAAGAAGGAATACTACATTTAACTCTGACTAGACCTGCTAGCTTCCTGTGCTGAACAGCAAACTGTGGACTGCTGGGTTGGGAGGTAGGGGTTGTGGGATTCAATCAGGCTGGATTCACACCTGTGCAGCTGAAGAGACGGTGAGGAGAAGGTGCTGCCATCGAGACGGACGGGGTGTGGGATGGCAGAGCACTAGGAGAGCTCAATTTTAGGCCGCTTCACCATCCAACACCTCCTGCTGGGGCTGGTTTTGTTCAGTTTAAACATTTGCTAAGAATTTTGTGCCTTGTTCTGTTCTTACTGAAGTTCCCACTTTCATCAGGACACCCACAAGCTACTGTCTCTCCAAACCCACGTTTTTTTGTTTTCGTTTCATTTTGGTTTTAATTGCCAGCGTATCTTAAAGCTCTCTCTCATGCTGTTTTTGTCTGCAGGTCTTAAAGAAAGCCACACACAAAGTTTCGATGTAAGATTCAGTCACAGAATGATCGCTTGGGTTGTTTTCCAAGTAATTTATTTGGCAAATTGCCTGTTGCTCTCCTTAGTCCCTCAGAGATTGAGTTAGATATGATACAAACCATCTTTGTTGTGACCAACAACATTCAGCAGCACTGTTGTGTTGTTGCATTATTTATTAGATATACTGTAGGCTATGTGGTTATAATCGGCTTGTGTTGGTATTAGGGCTGTCAATTGAACGCATTACTATTTTTTTAAAATACACAGTTATTAATGCCCCCTGGCCAATATTTAAATTTTGTCAATGACATGACACTGTTTTATCTATTAATTTAAAAAAAATATGTTATTATACTTAGTATAAAAAGTATACTTCACTTTTTATGCGTACAGACACGAATTTTGTCATCAGAAGAGTATGAGAGTACGCGCAGGTCGCACATGCGCATTTAATTTTTTTTTTTTTTTGCAGTAATTAGTTCCACAAGATGGCAACCTTGCCCTGGGGCTGTTGATTCACAAGGTAGTTGAAAAAAACTGCATAAACAGTACAGAACGGAACGCATGCAAGCTACAGTGACAATGGAGGCCTAAATAGACGAGGGATTGTGCGAAGAGGTTAGAAAGTACCCTCATTTGTAAAACACTAGCATGAAAGTTTACAAATATATTCACATGGGTTGTAACTCGTGGCGAGAGATTGCTCAAAACTGCGCATGCGTCGAACGCCTATGTACGCGTAAGAGTGAAATGACGTATACTTTGCAAGGCTGTGTGTACGGTAAAAAAAAACAAAATATACTTTGGGCTTTATTATTATTATTTTTAGGCATAATCTTTTATTATTGCTTTACTGTTTATTAAAAAGTCACGTGATGCAATTAACATGCAGAAACATGGTATTTATCAATTAATAATTTGTGAAAAGTACTTTTTTTTTGTCGAGATTTGATTTTCAAAGTTCAATTACTGGACATGGCGGAAGTCCTGTGTTAACTGACAACCTCAGTTACACAATGATTTAGTGTGGACTGTAGGGTGATAAGACTTATATTTAGATATATGGAAAGTATATTGTCTTCTAAAGCCTAATTTGATTAATTCATCTGCATCTGATTAAAACTTTTAAACGATTGACAGCCCTAATTGTTTCTTAGATATACTGTATGTGATTATAATCGGCCTGTGTTTATATTCATTCCGGTTTGTATCGCATTATCCATATACCAGCTCCACTCACAGACTAATTTATTTTAATTATGCCCAAGCGTTAAAAAGGAAAGCCAAAGCAAAGAAGAGCAGAACGGTTCCTGGCTCAGCTGTACAGGAAGGCCGTCACAAAGATTTCCCCTTCTACGAAACAAAACATATCTATCAGAGTGTAAAATAGCTTTCATTTTTAGCCTGTTCTCATTCAGTAGGCTCAGTATGAGGTCGAGGTCAGTGAGTTTCTCCAACTATTGTTAGTGCTTCTGTGCGCTTTTCATAGTGACATTAAAAAAAATTTTGTATTAATGAAATAGATGGAGCCTGTATGTTGTAAGCCATACTCACAGTTGTGCCCTCTTACACGTTTCGGTTAGCAGCTCTTATTCTCGAATCCTTCAATCCAGCTCATGTGTAGATGCCAGACTGAATGTAATAACTCTACAATAATGTAGTAGTTTATAAAAGCAAGTCCTGACTGTTCTGTTCATCTCATCAAACATGCTTTATTTTCACATAATGTAATTTTCACAGGGACACTTACGTTTCTTCACTTTTATTATAAATGTATACAGCGTGAAATTATTACATTATTGTAGAGTTAGTATATAGTTGGTGATTTATCACACTCATATCAGGCATTGTTCATAACTTTGGCCTTTGTTCAGTGTAATAGACAATGGGACAGATACGTATTGTTTGTGATTGACTATATGGGGGCATGTCGGAGTTATGGTGAGATTATGGTTAACATTGTAAAATCCTTGTGACAAAATTGTTTGGTCATAGCGTTTACATGAATTTGTGTATTATCAAGTGCTATTTTTTCGTTCGTTCGTTTGTTATCTTTTTTCTTAGTGTTATTCCTGAGATTATCTGACAGGTGAGCATTATTTAGATTTGAAAACGCTAATAAATTATGATATATTTGTGCGAGGCTCTTGTAGCTAATGCCACTCTTTATACTTGGTTATAAGGAAAGAAACTTTCCTTTTGATTGTCATTGTATGTTGTACAGAATTTTGTGGTTTTATACAGCAGCAGTAGATTTATTTAAACATATAATGTTTCGAATGCCTACAACACTAAACTGATTGAGAATCAAGTACATGAAAGTTAAATTATGCCCCCTAAAAAATGAAAAGAAAAGAAAAAACGTTGGACCCAATTACATACACTACCATTCAAAATTTGGGGTCAGTAAGATTTTTTTTTTTTTTTTTTTTTTTTATTAATACTTTTATTCAGCAAGGATTCATTCAAATGATCAAAAGAGACCGTGAAGACATTTATAATGTTGTCTATTTCAAATAAATACTGGGCAATCTATTCAAAAATGAAAAGTATGTATCATGGTTTCCATAAAAATATTAAGCAGCACAGCTGTTTTCAACATCGAAAATAAGAAGAAATGGTTCTTAAGCACCAAATCACAAATTCAGCTTTGCCATCATAGGAATAAATTACATTTTAAAATATATTCAAATACAAAACAATTATTTTAAATTGTAATAATATTTCACAACATTGCTGTTTTTACTGTATTTTTTTTATCAAATAAATGCAGCCTTGCTGAACATAAGAGACTTTTTTTAAAACCATTAAAACGCTGGTTACACTTTATTTTCGGTGGTCCACTTTAGACATACTAACTACAAGTAACTACATGTCAGCTAACTTTCATTCAGTAATAGTAGACCGTTAGGTTACGGTTAAAGGGTTAGTTCACCCAAAAATGAAAATTCTGTCATTAATGACTCACCCTCATGTCATTCCAAACCCGTAAGACCTTTGTTCATCTTCGGAACACAAATTAAGATATTTTTGATGAAATGTTCTGACCTCTGATTGACTGCAACACAATTACCAATTTTAAGGCCCAGAAAGGTAGTAAAGACATTGTTAAAATAGTCCATGTGACTACAGTGGTTCAACCTTAATTCTATGAGTGAAGAGAATACTTTTTGTGCGCAAAAAATAAACAAAAATAATGACTATTTTAACAAAGTCTTAAACAATGTCAGAATTTTCATTTTTGGGTGAACTAACCCTTTAAGTGTTAGGGTTCAAGTTAGTAGCATAAGTTGACATACAGTTGTATAGTTACTTATAGTCAGTAAAATGTATGTTGGGGGAACTATCAAAATTAAGTGTTAGCAGACATTAAAGGGTTAGTTCACCCAAAAATAAAAATTCTGTCATTAATTACTCACCCTCATGTCGTTCCAAACCCGTAAGACCTTCATTCTTCTTCGGAACACAAATTAAGATATTTTTGATGAAATCCGAGAGGTATTTGACTCATCCATAGACAGTGTATAATCAACACTTTCAAGGTCCAGAAAGGTACTAAAGACATTGTTAAAACTGTCGACGTGATTACAGTGGTTCAACCTTAACAAAAATAACGACTTAATTCAACAACATCTTCTCTTCTGTGTCATTCTCATGCGTTGTTTACATCCAGCGCTTCCAGGTTCTACGTCAGAACACGACTCATTATTGGCCGGTTCCTGCGTCAGCATGACATGCATGCGTTGTGCTGCTCACGTGTGCAGCTTTGGACAATACTGAGCCGGCATTCGAACGTAAACACGGAAGCCTTCACTGTGCTTACTGTGTAAACTGCGCAAGGATAATGACAGGGAAGAGAAGAGATTGTTGAATAAAGTCGTTATTTTTGTTGTGATTTTGAGCACAAAAAGTATTCTCGTCGCTTCATAAATTAAGGTTGAACCACTGTAATCATGTCGACTGTTTTAACAATGTCTTTAGTACCTTTCTGGACCTTGAAAGTGTTGATTATATTGCTGTCTATGGACGTCATATACCTCTCGGATTTCATCAAAAATATCTTAATTTTTGTTCCAAAGATAAACAAAGGTCTTACGGGTGTGGAACGACATGAGGGTGAGTAATTAATGACAGAATTTTCATTTTTGGGTGAACTATCCCTTTAAGAAGACAGTCTACTAATACTCTAATGAGAGTTAGTTGACATGTAGTTGCAAAGTTATTTATAATTATTAGAATATCTAAAGTGGACCATCAAAATAAAGTGTTATCAAAAATCTTACCGACTCTAAACTTTTGAATTGTAGCTACATTCAGTGACAAAATGATAACTTTGCATCGCCATGCATGTAAAATAAAGTAAAATAAAAAAATAATAATTATTTATAAATGTATATGATACAATTTTGCTCACTTATCATACTGTAATTGTAATGGCATGAAGCTGTCAAATAAGGAGTGAGGGCTACAAACCGTGATAACATGGTGAGGGTTTCCACAGCGGATCCACCAACCCATACAGCCAAATCACTCTTTTCCTTTCTTTTTGCTGTTTACTTTAACTTTATTATTCACAAGTTAAATGGTAAATGATCTAAAACTGCCCAAACCTGAAGGAAAAAAAAAAAAACACACACATGCATACACAAACACACCTTCAGTGTAGGTTTAATTCTGCTCTGTCTCAGGTCTGTCTATGAATTCATTTTTTGCATCTCAGGTAGAATGCAAAAGTGATGCCCCATATCTGAAAGAAAAGACTTTAAGTTATTAAAAAAATCACGCAGAATAGAGCATGTTCGACATGTTTTATCTGCACTTCAGATGCTGTGCACTGTGTAAATGTTCATATTACTTTGTATAGTTGGGTCACAGCAGATGATAGGTTTATTTAAAGAAAAGAAATGAATCTACAATGCATTTTCCATTTTTAGACAACCTGTACTATCCAGAGCTGTCTTTCATTGTTTCCACAGGTTTTATGTCAGATATTTTGTCTCATCTCTGTAGTTTGTATTCCTGTGTAATTAAAGTTATATACATTACACTTTGTATTTGACCATGAAAATACATTTTTACAGAAATGGAGCAGTACTGTCTTAATAAAAAGAGGTATTAATGTTCAAACAGCAGTTGAATTGTGTTTTATATGTTCACTGAAACTGATTCCTTTATGAAGTGTCCAATTAGCACTGTTCAGATATCACTTTCTATAGAAGCATTAGATTTCTGCCTTGCATAATCACTAAAATAGTCTCATTTTCATACTGAGGATGAATTACCTGATTTCATCGAGATTCGTGGTTTGGCAGTGCTGAAACATATGTTGTGAAATTATGTGCCAAACCTAATTACAATAAGTGAAACATGAGAAAAGAACTGAGCAGAAACAGCAGCGTGTTCGTGTATAATTGAGCTTGTGTTGCATTGGAATGAGGAGAAGTGTGAGATGACTTGCACTTTTGTTCCATTTTTGGACCCTAAGAACCTTTATGACTAATAAGAAACTATTAATCCGCTTAATCCAATTATAATTAGTAAGGGAAGCAGTACTATTAATGTTGCTTGTTCTTAGCATTAGGGATTTTGAACAAAACGCTAACCCTAAATATTAAACTATCAGAGCAACCAATCAGAACACCCTAGCAACTTTCCAACAGCCAGATTAATTACTGTAACGTGTAACATGGACACTGTGAAGTGTTACAGTTGATCTATTTGAATGCCTTTAAAGAGGTTGAAGCTGACATATTCTGTGAATAACATCTGCATCAACTCCTTGCTAAGCAAACATTTGTGTTGATGGCATTTTTTCACATACACTATTAATTAATTACCATTGCATTTCATTAGCATAACTGTGAACATCTCTGCCTAATGAAAAGGCAAAAACCTATGAAAAAAAGCATTGGAGTTATTTATATACGTTTTCTCAGTTGCTGTTTGTAAGTTCATGCATGAAGTTCCTCTCGAGAGGCTCATTGATTGGTCATAAATTCTTAGAAAGGGTAGGTCAGCGCAAAATACAAGTGTTATAACTTTAATGCTTTCAGTGCTGTGGTAAATATCCTCCTGGGTGAAATAAATGTGGTCTTAATAGAAGAACCACACAGTTTCCTCATAGTTGAGCTACTACCACTTATTTATTATTTGTAAGAGCCACAGAGGTGATTTCTAGAATCATCCCATTGATTCACCTTTGTCAGCAGCATCTGTCAATTACATTTATCCATTTAGTTAATGCTTTTATCCAAATTGCTTTACATTTTAACAGTTTATTCATTCTCTAGGAATCAAACGTTGACCTTGGCAATGCTACCACATGCTACTGTTTGAACAAAGGGAATTATCATTAATAACTACAGACAATATTTTCAATGTCCCTTAGAGCTGCACAACTTATCATTAAAAGATCGTGATCTCGATATAAACACCCACGCAGTCTCATTCCTACATGACAACAATTTGGCTATGTCTATTAAACATTCGACAAAATAATACCAGAATATTAAAATCTGCGTCCGCGCTGCCGCTGAGCCAGAGAGAGCAGCTATCATGTATACAGTAGGTATGAAATAGCTTCACAAACATTCTTTTCAACCACACAGTATTATTTCTGTGTTGCAAATATTCAAATTATCACAGAAGTACTGCGATAAAAGTTTATAGTTCAGATATAAACACTGATGTCTGCAGAAGCAATCATAATAGAGCAAATCACCTTTTGAAAGTAACTTGGCGCTTCAAATAACGATTGTATTTGTATTAATTAACTTCACATGTCACATTATTAACAATAGACAATGGACCTTTTTTGCCTGTGATATTTTGCGGAAATTTCACAAATGTGACAAAACCTTTACAATGCATGGTTAGTCTATGGGCCGTTGTGTTGGGTTTGTGTTAACATATTTGATGTAGCATGTGTGCCTTGATGATTTCATATTACAAGTTTTATGTCAAAAACCAACAAACAACAACAACAACAACAAAAAATTAGCAGCACTATGCACTTTTTGTTTGCATAGAAATTAAAGTAATTAACAATGATGGCCAGATTTTTAACTAACAAAAAATATTGATTGGATGACATAAAATGTAACCTACTAACTTGTAGTCAATGTACTTCATGTTCAAATAAGGTTTTAACCAAAGAAAAAGTTTTTATAAAAATAAGCCTCACATTTCAGCTTAAAATTTACAACAAAAATTTGGTCCGGTTGGTCTCATTGGTCTGAACAAAAATAACAGACCGGCTGAATGAAAATGTAAATCCACTCCCTGACAGTAAGTGGCGCTTATGGAACTACAGAAATAGAGGTGTTTCCCCGGTAACCTCCGTAAACAAAGCAGCACTGTGCTTATAAACACTAGTTTATTAGGCATTACACCCTTATACATTCATAAATTCATACATTCTTTCATGTCATTTCTCTCAGCACTCGGTCTTCCGTCATGTTTAAACACGAAACGAAACCTACGCTGCATGCTGCGCCTGTGTGAGACTGTTGCTAAATTTGCTTAATTCTGAACAGTATTTACTGCAAGTTTTTCAAATCTCAATAATCAAATACAGTTTTAATGATAATTAAAATATGAAACAGTAATACTAACGCACATCCTAAATTTGTCATTAGATGAGTTCCTGGGTCAACATATTTTGTTGATCCTGGAAAAATATTCCAATCAACCAATCAGATTTGAGGGACAAGTTTACAGTTAATGTCAAGTTTAAGGTTACAGCTAGGGTTAGGTGCTTCTACATCAGTGTTATTTACCTATCATTTCACTCTGATTTTAGGAATAACTTATGCGTAGGGTTAGGTTTAGGTTAAGGGGTAGGGATATGGTTATGACTACATTTTTGGACAGTAATGATGTTCCAAGATCAACAAAATATGTTGACCCAGGAACACATCTAACTCTGCAAAATCAGGACATGCATATCCCTGGTTGTAAGCCTAAAACTTGACATAAACTGTAAACTTGTCCCTCAAATCCGATTGATTGATTAGAATGTTGTTCCGGGATCAATAAAGATGTTAACGCACAGACCATCGGGAATTTTTATCATGGTTTGTTGTCAAACTGGTAACCGTTTCATCCCTAATGTTGATCAATGTTTTGATTTGATTTGAGAGTGAACAAATGCTTATATCCAAACAACATGTGACCCCACTGACTTTCATTGATCGATTGACTTTCAGCAGAAAAAAAAGGTCATACAGGTTTGGAACAACATGAGGGTGAGTGAAAAGAATTTTAATTTTTGGATGAACTGTCCCTTAAGACACTTTACACATTATTATTTAGGGTACGTTTACACGACAACGATATGCTTAAAATTCCTTTGAGTTTTCTACATACATATGACACCATTGTTAAAACGATCCCCATTCACACGGATCTGCGAAAACGACTAAACACGCTGTATTCTGCTGGCAGGCCATTAGATGGCGATGAAACACTATAGACTGAGCATGTAATACCAAAGACTATAGAATAACACAAGACACGTCACTCGTATTGTTTGGAATGGGAGAAAGTGCAACGCGCAATATGGCGGAATAAGTCCCGCCTTCTAAATAAGAGCCAATCGCTGATTGGTAAAGTCATCGCGTCACTGCAGCGGCCGTTAGAAACTCCGGTTTCTATAGAAACAGTCAGACACGCGCCTCCGAAATAAGGCACGAGACGCGCATTTAGGACTGCGCATGCGCATTAGCTTGATCCAGCCTGAAAAATACAGTTTTTTGTCATGATTCGTGCATTTAGAAACAAAATTTATGAGACAGTTGTTGTCAGATTTCATTGGTGATTTCAAATATGAAATTTAATCAAAAGCTTGGCAAAACAGCTTTGGAGAATTTGATGTTTCCCCATTCAAAGAGATAGGAGCTGCACTTGGATGCCCGAGAGGTGTTTCAAATAAGGCCGCCGAGTGAAATGACTTGTCTTAAAGGGACTTTGGTAATACGCATGTGCTTGAGGTCATCTACGGAGCCCCGGACATGACATGCAGGAAAAAAATAGTAGGCTAAAAAATTCAATTGTGCGCACGATTTACTAATTCGTTCCCTCGATTTACTAAAACGTGCGCATGATTTACTATTTCGTTCCCTAGATTTATAAATCATGCGCATGTTTTATCAATTAAGGGAACGAAATAGTTAATCATGTGCACGTTTTAGTAAATCGTGCGCATGATTTAGTAAATCGAGGGAACGAATTAGTAAATCGTGCACACGATTGAATTTTTTTTCTTGCATGTCATGCGCGGGGCTCCGTAGTCATCATTTCCACAGATTCCCGTTTTTGTTGTTTACACTGTTTTCAAAAACCTTGGACTTTGAAACCCGTTTTCAGTCACCCAAAACGCTGTTGTTGTGTAAATGAACGGCCATTAAAACGCATTAAAAGTTTTGCATTTTTAGTTGGAAATGTTGTTGTGTAAACGGCCCCTTTGTCAGTGTGCAGTTACACTTGAAATTTTGGCAGATTTTTACAGACAAAAAAGGTCTATTGTCAATAGTGACCGATTTATGTACAACTCATACAGAAGTACTTTCAAACCGAGAGGAAATCTTTCGCCCTCATGCAAAATTCCAGACCACATGGTTTCCTATTGAAATAACTGTATTTTGGCCGCAAAAACAACGGTCAGTGTTGACCACACCTTAAGACCTAGATCTAGAACAAAAGTCTCACCTGAGGAGCGCAGCATCCTGCCCTGTTTGGCAACAGAGGGTTAACGTTGCTTTTAGGTGCGTGAGGAGTGCAGCAGGCAGCTTAGCTGGGGGTGTGCTACTGCCTTGCCCCTGACCCACATTCTCAGACGGAGCAGGCAGCAAATAAATATCTTCATCGCTGTCACTGGCTGTGTGTCTGAGAGCTTGATCTTTCCCATGGCTGCTGTCAGTGGGAGAGGCAGCCTGCCTCGACTCAGTGGGAATACGAGGTTTGCCGATGAGTCATCTCAGTATGTGGTGAGCCACAAAATATCTGAGAGAGAAGAAAGTAATCTTCTCAAAAAACTGTATGGCAATAATTGACGCTTGGGGTTATGGTCCGTAGGCTACATGGGCTGACACCACGTTGGCCTTTAGAGTAACCACAGGAAACACATTTGGGGCGCAACAGCAGGAAAATTCTCCACACCGGCTACATGTCAAATGGCACGTCAGAAGATTGCGGCTGTACCGAAAATAATCCTTGATAAATGGCCAACATGACATTAACCAATGCAAGCATTAGTCTCATACATCATTCTCGGACAATGTCCCCCCAGGCATGTTTTATGTTTCAGATACAAGGCAATATTTCTCAGCTGTAAATGTCATGTTTGACTGTGCAGTTTATCAGCGATCTGTTCCCTTCAGAGAGCGCTAGTTTCGATAGGATGTGGAATTGATTTTATTGAAAAGCTCGTAACTGATCTCTACCTACAGCTTTCCCTGCATGCGACTCGGTCTAGCGGAAAGCGGCACTACAGTGTCTCGCTCGCTACACACAAACAGCTCCGACTAAAAGAGCTGAGTCACTAGCACTGTTATCTGAGATTGACACATCCACTATTCCTGAGAGCACTGTTGTCTGAAAGTTTAACTGGCAGAATCAAATCTCACAGCACTTGTATTAACCTCCTATCTTTTAGCCATCTTATTTGGTATTGTTAAGGTCTAATTGGTTTTCAAATTAATTAAGGTTTTAAAGGAAGTATACTTGTCTACACAGGCAAAGTCAGGGTTTACCACCTATAAAGACAGCACTGTTGGAGTCTGTAGTCAAACATTTTCATTGTGCAGTCGATGCAGTTTCTTCTCTTGTTTTTCATCTAATGGGTTTTACTTGATAACAGTGTTGTGGAAGCTATTTTGAAATAGCTTGTCAAGCTACTCTCGAATTAAAGTAGTTCAACTGCAGTCAAGCTACTTCTCTCAAACTGCAGTTAGATGCACTCGCTCATAACAAAAGTAGCCAACTGCTTTGAAGCTAAGAGAGCAATGTTTCAATTAGGGTGACAGTAAACTAGAAATGGTACATTTACAAAAGATTCTAAAACATAGTAACAACCAGCAACATTTAAAGGAATCTCTTGTGAAAAAAATGTAGATTTTATCTAATTTGAAAAAGAACTTTACTTTTTGAAAAGAACTTTATATACAATAGTTCACCCAAAAATGAAAATTATCTCATGATTATCTGAGATTAAATAAATTATCTCAAGTCATGCTAGGTGTATATGACTATCTTGTTTCAGACCAACACAATCTGAGATATATTTAAAAATATCTTTAGTCCTTTAAAGTTTATAATGGTTGTGAATGGGGGGCCACGTTTAAAAAAAAAAAATGCATCGATCCATAATCAAAGCAATCTATACAGTTCCAGAGGCTTAATAAATTCCTTTTGAAGCGAAGAGATGAGTTTTTGTAAGAAAAATATCTATATTTAAAACTTTTTCAGTTCAAATAACTAACTTAGGGCGGACAACCGTACGCATACTTCGCAAGTCGTTTTGGGCGGAAGAGTAACCTTTGACATGATGCAATGACGCAATGACGAACACAGAGGCACAGAGGAGAGAGCAAAACAAAACACCAGTCACAAATTCTAGAACGAGAAATTTTAAAGAGAAATGTCGGAGGGTTTCGATATACGAGAAGAGGAGCTTGAGTTTGTTGCGCAGCCCTATTTGTTTAAACTGTGAGAGACGTCTAAGCTTGTACTCCTATATCCTGCTTCATACATCGCATCAGTGGGTTACTCATTTGCTGACTTGCACAGTATGCGTATGGTTGCCAGAAGCTACTTTTTTTTTATCTTTATTTTAAAACACGGCCCCCCATTCACAACCATTATAAATCTTGGAGGACTAAGGATATTTTTAAATATATCTCCAATTGTGTTCATCTGAAAGATGATTGTCATATACACCTTGCTTGAGGGTGAGTAAATCATGGGATAATTTTCATTTTTGGGTGAACTATCCCTTAAAGCTTAAACTGAATGTAATGTTGAGCACTTAAAAGCATGTAAGTTGCAATTAAATGAAAATGTATTATGGTTTAAATTTATATAGTGTATCTAGCTGAACTTAGGAGTGCTTATACTCAAGTAGGACTTAAGTACATCTTAATATGCAATTTCATAATTCTGTTGTCTTTGTAATATGTGTACTGCCGAATGTGCTGACAAGCAGTAATGGTAAACTAAAATATACTTAAATGCCATTTCTATTAAAACTTGTATGTCATGTATTAAATATGTTTGTAATTATACATTTGCAGTGAAGTTGTAATTTAGTACATTTCAAATATATTAACTGTAAATGTAATATTGAGTGACACCAGTGTTAGGGGTAACGAATTACGCAAGTTAAGTTATCAGATTACTTTTTTCAACTAACTATTAAAGTAACGTATCACTTTTAGATTTTAGATATTTATAGGCTGACAGCTCTCCTGTCGCCATGTTGAGAGAAATCGGGAGTAAGGTTGCACTTCCTTAAGCCTGAGGCTTATTCATTTCACTTTTGGTGGGAAAAAATCTATACATTTGCAAAAAAAATAGAACTTTTTTTGTTGTTGTTAAAAATCAAACAAGCCCAGCCAAGGTGAGAAAAGTAAGGCAAAAAGGAAAGCAATGGATTACTTTTCATAAAAAGTAACTAAGTAACGCAATTAGTTAATTTTTCAGGGAGTAACGCAATATTGTAACGCATTACTTTTAAAAGTAACTTTCCCCAATACTAAATAACACAACAGTAAAAATTCTAAACAAGTACTTACATATGTGCTTTTGATATGTTAGTCAGCACATAAAAATACTTCTTTAAATAAAGATTATTAAAAGATAATGTTTTAAAATGTACATTAAGGTAAAACTTTTCATTTATTATTACAAAGTGCCCTTTTTAAAAGTGTACTTGAGTGCGTTAAGAAACATAGTCATGAACGTGTACTCTCTTTAAGTACACTTAAACAAGTACACTCTTTAAGTACACTTGTTTCATTAATATTATATTATTTGTAAGTAGTTTTTTTATAAATACTTTAAAGATATAGAGTAAGCCACAAGTGCACATTCAGTACAATTAACGCACTAAATTTTCACAAGGAATAGTTCGTGTAAATGTTGTTGCAGACCATCATTTCCTCACACTCATGGCATTCGATACAGGTTTGAAATGACATGAGAGTCAGTAAATGATAAAAGAATTTTCATTTTTTGGTGAACTATCACCATATAATACACCATATACACATAATATATTACACCATATAAAAGAAGACCTAAACTGCTGCAGGGATTCAAATTTGTTAATTTTTTTGAATCTGTCTGAGTTATTTCAGTCCAGTGAAGGGCACTTGTCTGATCTAGTCTCATTAGCAATTAAGAAGAAACATAACAAAGAAATAGACTCTTCAGCGACAACAGTGACGTGAAAATCTGCTACCAGTCAAACAATGATTTAAAAATACTTAAAGCAATTGACATTTAATAGACGGGTCTGACATTCCGCCAATTAACAATAAGTGCTTTAGGATATTCAATGATCACCAGGGAATCAGGATTTAGGTCTTGTACATTGTAACCCATTTGCAAGTGCACTGGTGTCTTACCCCCAAGAGCTTTTGGTTTATCTCAACCCATCTTGACAGAGCAGCTCTCTGTGAAGATCGTGACTGTCCTTGATGTGACACCAAAGACTGAGCTCCACGCAGTGAACACTTCCTCCAACAGATGTTACTGCAGCATCTATTGCTTCTCTATAGCTGAGTGCACAGTGATTACCGCTTTGGCCATCTTATTTCTCTCCATTTCTCACTGCACATCACCTCTTCCTGTGGACAATCACAGGACAGGAAAATAGAACGCTTTATCCCCAAGAGGTCTGCTTAGATAGATGTCAGCCGAGTTGTGCAAGTCATCTTTTTTTGATCTGTTAGCCACAGTGGGTCTGGACAAACAGACAAGTTATTTTTATATCTCATTGGGGAATCATAAATTGAGTGTCCACTTCAGTGTGGTGATTGTTTTTTTGTTTTTTTTTCACAATCTACCACATGAGGTTTATAGAATATCACTGCAAAAATACATATACAAAATACATCAAAAATACATTTAATCAAAAATTTTAAAATATTACTACAAATTAAAAGAACTGTTTTTATTTGAATATATTTTAAAATGTAATTTATTCCTGTAACGCAAAGCTGAATTTTCAGCAACATTACTCCAGTCTTCAATGTCACATGATCCTTCAGAAATCTAATATGCTGATTTGGTGCTCAAGAAATTTTTTTGATTAATATTATTAATGTTGAAACACTTATTTCAAAAACATTTAAAAAATTTTAATGTTTCCGAACTTTTGACAGGTATTGTAAAATCGACAAGATTTCTAACATTATTTAAAAATAGTTTAAAATTCAAAGTTTATTTGAATAAATGTACAGTTTATATACATAAAACTATGCCAGAATATAGCAAGGTTGCGAATTGAGTCTAAATGAAGCTGTCACTCAGTAGAGGTTATGTAGTTTTGGGCACAATTTTGGTTTGTATAGTTATAAATAAACTTTTTAAAATTTCAAATTGATTAAATAAAAATATTTGCTATTTTTATACAATAACTTGAGTAACTGGGTTGAAGTTTGAGCTTGACAAATGCAATCAACGCTACAATATTTATAAAAAGTGAAAATATGACAAGATTACGAATTTATATGGAAATTATGTTAATGCTCAAGAAATCAAGATTAATAAATATGCAACATGAAATAAAACACCTAGAAATCCCAAAAAAGAATGTATGAACCTTCTTCACTGAGTCAAATCTCATCGGACTGGTGTTGTGCCGAATTCTGACCCCAGTCCAATTATTACCCCCTAGCGTGAACGTGATAACTTTACATTTTGTTAGGCTACGTTACCAGATTTCAATGACGGCCCGTTTTATTCGGTTATGAGATTTCAAAGATGGTCGGTTTTATCCCTTTGTTCTTTTATGAGATTTCAAAGACAGTTGGTTTTGTTTCGTTACGAGATTTCAATAATGGTCGATTTTGTCCCTTACCAGATTTCAATAACGGTCGTTTTATTGCGTTACGAGATTTCAATACCACTCGGTTTTGTTCCCTTACGAGATTTTAATGACAGTCGGCTTTGTTCCTCAATGAGATTTCAATGACGGTCAGTTTTTCTGGGTTATGATATTTCAGTGACGGTCGGTTTTATTCGGTTATGAGATTCCAATGACGGTCGGTTTTGTTCGGTTACAAGATCTCAATGACGGTCAGTTTTCAGTGTCAGTCGGTTTTGTTCTGTTAGGAGATTTCAAAGAAGGTCGGTTTTGTTCCTTTGTTCTTTCACGAGATTTTGAAGACAGTTTCATGACAAGATTTCAATGAGGGTCAGTTTTTTCAATTTCGTTACGAGACCTCAATTGCGGTTGGTTTTGTTTGGTTACGAGATCTTAATGACGGTCAGTTTTGTTCCATTCTAAGATTTCAATGACAGCCGATTTTGTCCCTTTACGAGATTTCATTAACGGTCGTTTTTTTTTTTTTTTTTCCCATTACGAGATTTCAATGCCACTCGGTTTTGTTCTCTAACGAGAATTTAATGACAGTCGGCTTTGTTTATTAATTAAGGTGGTAGCACATTCTGATGTGGGTGGTTTCATACAGTAGTTGTGGGATTGCCAAATGACTAAAGAAATGTTATCAGCAAGATGGTGTAAAATCGTACATTTCTTGTCTATTAGCACACACTTAGACAGTTACAGTTAACTGTACTACACTTACAGCACACTTAGGCCCCGTGTCTACCAAAGCGTTTTTAGCCAGCTGAAAACGCTAGGCGCTCTGCTTAAAACGCATATCTGTGAGCGCTTCAACTGCGCAGCGGTTTTTTTCAGTTGAGACGCTCTGTTGCTATGATACGGAATATCCACGGCACTGTTACTTATAACTGATTTTGCAGGTAATTTGTTTCAGACTAAAAATGTTGACACAATGTGGAATTACTTGCTATGCATGTCCGGAGACCAGCAATATTAATTTCTCATCCATTTTGTTCCGTTCTCTGTTTGTTGATATCACTGTACAGCCAGAATGTTGTGACAGTTTGGCGGTGTTGTATTTGTCCCGCCCCTCCTCCACTCTGATTGGATGGCTGAATAAAAAGTGACAGTGATGAGCGCAGCGTTTTACTCAAAGTTGAACATTCTTCAACTCGAGGCGACCAGTAAAAAACGTCGAGCTCTCAGCGCTTGAGCGTGAAAAAGACGCTCAGCGCCTCGTTACGCTCCTGGCGTTTAAAAAACGCGGCGTTCCCATTGAAAACAATTGAAAAAGTACGCTAGCAGCTGGAAAAAACGCTTTGGTGGACACACGGCCTTACAGTTAAAAGAGCAGAACGTCGACGAACGCAACGGATATACAGTATCCACCCCAGAGAAGAAGGTACATGGGTTGTATTTCATGTTGCATATTTCTTAGTCTTGATTTCTCACAACTTGTGTGCTTTTTCTGGGCGAGACAGAGTGAACTGCAGCGTTGATAGAGCCTCACCAACGCGCCAGTTATGCAGTCACGCACAGAAGACCTTGATGCTGGTCGCTACTCATTGCCATAATATGGTCGAGCGTGAGTACGATCCTTTTTAAAAAAATCTTTTCTGGTCCAATGTTTCTTACCAGCAGACTCCCCTCAGTTCGGCGTTTGTTTAAAATGGGTGATTCCCAGACGGTTTGAGATTTAGCTGCTGCATATGTCAACCTTTCTAGCTCGTCGTGACAACTAACCAGTAGCCAGAGCAACTTTTCTCTATTTACAGATATGAGACATGCAGGGGTGATTAATGTAGCCTATGTACGCAATTTCCCGCAAAAACCTGTCAGGTCTAAAATATAAACACTTGGTTAGACAACATGTTTTGGGAGAAGGAGGGATAGCCTAATATATGGACTTCATTATTTAAATTTCGTTAATTTAAATAAAAAGTTATGTAGTGCAAAGAATAGTTTATCTAATATTTATTATGAAAAAAATGGAACACCAAAGTGCACCATATTCATGGAAAGTGCTGGATAAATGTTAGCCATATATTAAACCTCTGGTAGAAACAGCCATAATTTATCCATTATCCCTCAACCTTTTGGCAGGCAGCGCTCAACCCTGGCATACAGAGATATCAGAGGACATCTGGCTAAATGGCCAAATGGACAGCAGCACAGACTTATAAATATTCAGGTCTACTCTTTTCTACCCTATTGTATTATCACAAACTACATAAACAATGCAGATGGATGGTTTTCAGAGGTTTGTCAACTTAAATCTATTTTTCTTGATAGATTTTCACTCCTGGTGTCAAGGCAAATCAGAGCCCCGCATCTGCAGCTGAGTTATTCCACCAAGGGTAAAAATGCGAATCAGAGCTCAGCTCGTCATAGATAATCAAGCCATCAGCATGCAGATGCCAAAGCCAGAGGTACAATCTCAAATGTATAATCAGGATGAAACGTGTGTGTGTGCGAGCGTTCAAGCAGCAACCGATCAGCGCAGACTGCGATACGGCATATCTGAACTTCCCTGCTAGAACTTGCTTTTTACATGCCATGTTGTTAGTCCCTTTTTTGAGCATCAGTGATGTTGGTCAAATGGCCCTGCTCACTTCAGACGGACTCTATTCTGCTCTCTAATAGCAGCGTTTAACACTAATGACAGAACACAGCAGCAAAGGGCAAAGGTGGGACTCTGTCTCTTTAACTGTCTGTCCGCATTGGTTTGGTCGCTTAGGGGCACATTAATAAAAGGACTATTTGAACTTTGAGGCCACTGGTGTGAGTTTTTTGATAACTGTGTTATTTCAGGTAAATGGATAATCATTCGGAGTGCTCTTTTATCAGTGTGAGGAATAAAACTGAAATGATTTACATGATTTCTTCTAAAAGTTCAAAGTCATCTGGGTGAATCTCACAAAACAAGAACTGTTCAGGTCACAGTTCAGCCCAAAATCATAAGAAACTGTTTTTGCTGCTTAATATTTTTGTGGAAACTGGTACATTTTTTGGTTCAGGATTCTTTGATGTGATCTTTCTTACTGTTAATCAATTTAACGCATCCTTCCTGGATGAAAGTATTAATTTCTTTAAAAAATAAATGTGTATAATGGTTTACACAAAAAATATTACGCTGCAAAAAATTTTTTTAATTGAAATGTTTCTTGAGGAGCAAATCAGCATATTAGAATGATTTCTGAAGTATGTGTGACACTGAAGACTGTAATCAAGTAATGATGCAGAAAATTGCATCACAGGAATAAATTACATTTTAAAATATATTCAAATAATAAACATTTATTTTAATCATATTTCACAATATTACCATTTTTACTGTATTTTTAATCAAATAAATGCAGCCTTCGTGAGCATAAGGATCTTTCAAAAGAAATAAAAAAAAATCATAATTATTCCAAACTCTTGACCTGTAGGGTAATTTATTATATTTCTTTTTAATTTGATTTTGGGCTAAAGTGTGAGCTGAAAATGACAGGTTTTATGAGATTGTGCAAAAAAATTGGTTGATTCGATGTTGTGGACTTTGGTATTAACAAAGGCACAGACTCAAGATCCTTTGTTTGCCTACAGAATTAGCCAGATAAGAAGATGAAATACAAGTTTTGGAGATTTACCAAGTGAATTTCAGCAAGCAATGTGAAAACAGCACAGAATGCACAAATCCTGCTGCCATCTCAACATTCATCTCTCAGTAGAGCTTGTTTGTGCTAACCATGACCTTAAGCATTACAAAATCATCGGGAAATCGAGGCCATACATTCTCCCCAAGTCATTGATATGACAATTTTCCCCCATATAAACTTCTCAGTGCTCAATTTACTCTAACTGATGCTGGCAGAGGGAAAAACAACTTCTAAATCATCAAGTTTTCTTATGTTTTGATCATTAGGAATACATAATGAGATAATTTATGATATAAAATGAAGGGCGACTTGACATAAAGTAAACAAGGTTCCGGCCAGATGCATGTAAATTTGGTGAGTCAAGACATTCATCACGGATAAGCACAATTAAAATTCAGTTTCTGGTATCTATGCAGGTTTTTCAAGTAATGAGATTAAATAAATTCACCCACATGCTGAATTACCACAGCAAAACCCAGTATGCGTAGCTGGGTTTTAAAATAGTATTATATTATATGTACATTTTTGATGTTTGATTTAATGTCTGTCAAGTAGCAAAATTTGATGAATTTAATGCACCAGTGCATCAAATGTGAATTATTCCCTATCTGGATTATAATTTAATAGATTTAATGATTTTACTTCATCTTCAGTGCCAAAAACTGAAAATGAGAATGATGTTTCACTGTGCATTGTGAGTTATAAAAACATTACAGACTAGATATTCTGCAGCTCAATTATTTCAGTTTATAGTCATCAGCTGTCATCTTACAACCAGAGCACTTTTTAGCCATCTTTTTCCAAGACCAATTTGAATCCCATCACCATTATTATTCAAAGGACTTTTGGTATAGGGTGGACAGTTTGTCATTCTGAGTCAGCGGGAGAATGGAAGGTAATGATGATCATGAAGAAAAGTTATCATATCTATGCTGATCACATGACCATCTCATGGTCAAATGTATGTTATACTGTATAATAGCTTATTGTACTGTTATATATGTGAATACATGTGAAACTGCTCAAAAGAATTTTTTTTTTTCTATACTGCTTTTTAAGTATGAAAAACACTCTTGGTATTGCTTATTCACATTACTGTATTTCAAACTAATTTTTAAATTAATCATTTTTTAAAAATAAAAGAAGTCTACTGTTCAGTTTTCAGTCCTTGAATTTTTATTCAGCATATGGACTTTTTGCATGCCATTTGTCTCTTCACTTGTCTGTGTTCGTACATTCCAAATAGAGGCAATGTTCGCACTGTCAGTTTTGAGGATTGACAAGCACATTTAGGCCAGGCGTGAGTCTCGAAATGTCTTACGATCAGGGTTTCTACAGGTTTCATCAAATCTAATTTAATGCTTTTTAATGCCAATTTTTAAAATGTTTAATGCCATATATATATATGTCACTAAATGTCAATAGATGACGTCATACGGCAATTAGAATATTCATTATGTCATTAAGTTGCATTCGCATTCTGCCAAGTGTCAGCCCTGTACATTTGTTTGCTTCTCTGCTGCTACCTCTTTGTGCTCACATAATGTATTTTAATACAGCCAAATTCACAATAAAATTGTTTCATCTATATATTTTTCTGTTTTGTTGTCAGACAATATGAAATGGTGACTGAAATGCGGCCCATTAAGACTACATACAGGGCTCGACATTAAGCCTTGTCATGTCCTTCGGAAAAGTAAATCGGTCATTCAGTTGTCTGAGTAAAACAGTTGCTTGTCTGGAAAAAATAGGATTTTTTATTTCTATTTTTTGGTGTAAATACAAATTTATTTTGAAGCAATATCCTTTCAGAATATTCCAGCTTTGACATATATAAATCTGCATATTTGTGATATTTGCACTGAGGGCAATTTTTATTTTATTTTATTTTTTTTACCTTTACAAGGAGCAATTTCCCCCCACCCAATCCTGTATGATTCATGTAAAATGTATGATTCATCTTTTATTTTTAAATTCTTAAATTTGTTCAATAAATTCAATTAGAATAAGACGCTAAGGGCTAATTTAATGAAATTAAATCATTTACAATAAAAAAAAATTACAACTGTTTTAAATAATGTTATGGGATTGTTTTAAATATTTTTTGAAAATTCAAATAAGAAATGTTGGGGGGAAAGTGATACTTTTAAAAATGAAACTAAACCACCAGTAGGTGGCGGCATGTAACCGTCTAAATAAGTGAGTCATTGAGTCATTAATTCAAACGATTCATTCCAATGGCTGATTCATTCAAGAATGAGGCAGTTGTTTATGAACGAGTCATTGCCTGCGTCTCAATGTGTATTCTATCCATCCTAAATAGTATGTGACATTAGTAATATTCAATACTATTTAGGGTGGATAGGGTCGATAGTATGCATATTGGAATGCAGGGATTGAATCTTTGACTCAACCGATTCGTTCAAAACGCTGAATCATTCAGTAGGCTAATGAGAACGAGAATGCGCGAGCAACCTTGTAACCGTCAGTCCATTATACAGCCTATTATTATCCACTATGGATCGCCACTTACACTAATCAAATCTGTCATTCTTGCGTTTTGGTGATTCCCACGTTTTGTTTTTATTGACGATTTAATCAGGCTCCTTGTCCGACCGGGCAAATAAAATTCTCTTTCACTTGCCCCTTCAAAAAATCCACTTATCCTGGACTAATGGATAAGCGTTAGTGTCGAGCCCTGACATGTTATAATCCTGATTTGTAATCGTTGTCTGAGCAAATCACCATACACATAAGATGAAGACAGTTGCTGTGATTGTGGCTATATGTAACGTTACATGTAAAATGATCACTCAGGTTAGAAGCAATAGTATCTATTTTATTTGTTCTCTGACAGAGCGCACAGCCTCAACTGAACGCGCTGCTCCTCTCAGTCACTCAATGAACAGAACAGACGCAGAGAGAGGTGCGCCTGCGGCAGGAAAGCAAGATCTCCGCTCGTGCGGCAGTACCGGGGGTCTCGGAAGCTAGATAAGGTTTCAACAAGTCGCTATATTTGTCACAATGCGCTTTCTTGGAAAAAAAAGTCGCTAAGTTGGCAAACACCGATGCAGCCTTCCGTCTCCAGGTCAAATCAAAAACGGCGTTACAGCAATTTTGCACCGGCCGGAGGCAATTACCAAACTGGTTCCGCGTGTGTATCACACCAATGTACATATTTTGCGACAGCAAATCAGTTATTAATTATGAAGGCTATATTTAAAATAAACTGGTAGTACTATTTTTCTTCAAAACTATCTAAAAAATTGAATGCCTGTAGGAATAAAATTTAATGCTTTGTAATGCCATTTAAGGCCTTAATTTTCGCAAAATCCATTTAATGACTTTTAATGCTTTTTAATGCCCCCCGGATAGCCTACCCTGTACGATAGCGTCTCGAACGTGCAACGGGAGTCAAGCCCATTCTCTAACTATAGTGACAGAGACCAAAGTAATTTCAAAGATGGCGACGTCCATAAAACCGAAAAGTCTAATTACTATTGACATGACAAGAGTCCAACGTTCATCCGTCAAATCTTCATTAACTGACAGCAGCTTTAATATCTGGGTGGAGAGCGGAGCATTTGAATCGCGCATAGAATACAAAACTGACGGGAGTAACTCCCCAGCTAACAGAATTTTGTTATAAGAACGTTCTCTAAATATTCAGTGTTGGTTCTGGGAACGTAAAAAACGTCCAGTTTTCTTGACGTTAGAGGAACGTTTTTATAATGGTATAATGTTCCTCAAACGTTCTTTCAACTTAATTTTGATCTAAAATTCAACATTCTAGGAACGTTGATTTGTAACATTCCAAGAACATGAAAATGTTCAGTTTCCTTAATGTTAGTAGAAGGTTATTTAAAGGTTAGTATGATGTTCCTGAAACATTCTTTCAATCATTCAAACACCTGCTGTGAACAAGCACTGAAAGAAAGGAAGAAACTACAACTTTCTTCAGCCACATCCTTATGAACTGAAGGTAAAAGACATTAAATCTCTGAAGATCTGATTAAACAACTCCACAAACAGCATTACCAGATTCACTTATTACTATCCAGACTGACTTTATTTCTGTCACACATCTACAGAAGTTCTTATTGAGAATTAACAGAAGTTTAGATGTTTCGTTTGAGGTCACCATCATGGAGGTTGGTGATTGCTTTAGTTGAGCTCTTGACCCCTGACTATTATAGAGTTGCTTCTTTATTAGCAATTGGTTTAAACAACTTCTTTTTTTTCCCTGTAATTGCTATCTTAAAATGCTGTATCAAACCCAACCAATGTGAAAAATATAATTTGTAATGCTGTCATTGTTAACTTTTTGTTTAAAACATTGTTTTGTGTCATTTATCACAGACATCAACATTTGGCATATGAAACACAACAATGGTGACATGCTTCATGCCAGCATACAAAACACATTCATGGTTCCCAGCATGCATCGCGACATGAATAAATTATGCAGCTGAATTTTTTTTTTAATTGTCACCATTGTTGAGGTTTGTATGATGAGTGCTGATGTCTAAGTGTGTCATTTTCAACTTCTAAATAGTTTTGGACAATATTACACAAATGACTTCAATGTTAAAAATGATTTTTATCACATTTTTGAGTTTATTATTTCCTTTTCACATAACCAAAAGTAAAAAAAAAATACAAAAAAGCAGTCGATTAAACCACTTTAATGCAGTTGTTTGTCTATCTTTATCAATGCAGAAATATTTTCTGAAAACTTCTGCGATTGCTGATAAAGAAGCGATTCTATAATAGTCAGGGGTCAAGAGCTCAACTAAAGCAACCACCAACCTCCATTCTTTCAACTTAATTTTGATCTAAAATTCAACATTGTAGGAACGTTGATTTGTAACATTCCAAGAACACAGAAATGTACAATGTTGACTTTTAGATCAAAATTAAGTTGAAAGAATGTTTCAGGAACATCATACTAACCTTTAAATAACATTCTACTAACATTAAGGAAACTGAACGTTCCTACAATGTTGAATTTTAGATCAAAATTAAGTTGAAAGAACGTTTGAGGAACATTATACCTTATAAAAACGGTCCTCTAACGTCAAGAAAACTGGACGTTTTTTACGTTCCCAGAACCAACACTGAATATTTAGAGAACGTTCTTATAACAAAATTCTGTTAGCTGGGTCCGGTGGAAAACAGTGACTGGATATAAAACCTTAATATGACAGCTGATATCTGCCGAAACCACACATGAAAACTCTCAACGTTCTCTTGCACAGTATGACATGACAGACAACAAGTGGTCCAGTCCGGTTCCATTCCCAAAGCGCGGGTTTTCCTTGAATGCGGCGAGTCCTGAAAATTTTACGAGTTACAGAATGCGGTTGTCGCTCCTGTAAATAACCGAACTGTGTGTGAACGTAACCGTATTAAGAACTCAAACTACAAGACTGACAATCGTATTCTGCTGCTGTGTGAACGTGACCACCTGTCCGTCTGTGCATTAGTGATGGGGATTAAAACAGTTGTGTTAAAAACAACACAACCTGTGTTAGATCTTAACACACCCGTGTGTCTAGTTAAGGACAACACATTTTGTGTTACTTTTAACTTGTGTTATTCCTGCTCATTTTCTACACACTAATGTGTTATATTTACACAATTTGTGTCAATTATGTACACAAAATGTGTCACAAAAAAATAACACAAAAAATGTGTTATTAATTAACACATCACTAATTCATTTAGAAATGCAAGTTGTGTGTGCTGCTAGAAAAAAACACATTGAAAATAGTTCAACAAAGCCTCCAACAATTAGGCATTGGTGGAGCAAAATGAGAAAAGGCTATTTGGCAATGTGCTAAAAATGTAAGTTACTCTCTGTTAACTTTAGGTAACATTTAACAATGAGAGATAGATTATAGATGAGATTTGTGAAGGACAAATGGTGTGAAATTCATCACAGCTAAAATAGCTCCACTAAAGTTTTAAATGTTGGTGAGATATATTGAGTTTTACACACCTTAGTATACATTTCTTCATAGGTTGACAACTGGATTAAAGCTAATCATTGTAAAGCACAAAAAATCATTTTGTTTCCTCTAGCATAATCATGATGTTACTTAACAAAATATGCCTGATGTCCTTGGGTCAAAGTTTGGCCCCATTCACTGGTAGATGCAGTAACTATCATTATGCTGGCAAAAAGCATTGTTGTCTCCATTGAATAGTAGCTATGATGATGAAATACATTTTTTGCAAGCAACATATACATCTGAAATATTTCATTTTATTAATGTTTTAATAATGCACATTTTGTTTTTGAATGTACCTTAAAAACATGTAATTGGGTGAAAATTGTGCTGCATTTATTTGTGGAGATTTTTTTCATGGTACTGGGTTTTTGTATAGCCTACTACAATGATTTATTGTATAAGCCAACTTAAGCACCACGCTTGACGGCAATGCTCTTTATTCAACCTTAGCATATCCTTTAATCTGTGATTTAGCATAATTTTCTTTTCAGACTGCGTTTGTGTTAGTTGTAGACCCAGTACGTCCAGGCTTATGCCTGCACACAGAGCTCTTGCACACTGAGTATGAGAGTATGTCAGCGGGTTCTCTAGTCTATGCATCTGTTGTTGGCTCCAAATTTCCCCAAATAGCATATTTCTGCAGCTGTTAGTGGCACCCATATAGTATAGTGATGCTATAGTCTTATATGGTACATTCCTGCTCCTAAATAGTCTTTTTTTAACACCACTTAGCTACTTTGACGCACAAACAACGTAATATGATTTAAAGAGTATGTTGATGATGTTTTAGCCCATGCCACACAATTACTTTAGGCTGAAAATTACAGAGGAGAGAGTCTATTATCTGAATCACAGCCAATGTAAAAGTTTTTTGTGGTTTACTTAAGTTCCCATTCAAACTCTTCAGACAGAATGAAAGATGAAATAATACGGTTTTACTCAGCCAACTTCTGCATAACACAACATCGGTCCATTATGTGTTCCACACCATACTGCTAGTGATCTGCTTTTTTCAGTTCTGAACACCTATGAATTATTTGGCTTCAGCCTTCAGAAGCATCAAAAATTGCAGCTAGCTGGTTGCTGGATGGAAGTGTACATTGAATGTAAAGAATAGATCTTATGCTCCTCATGCAAGAGCATTCTCTCAGGACATAATGTTTTACTCCACTGTAGACCATTGCCTTTGTTTGATATAAATTAGAAACTAGTAGCTGTGTAGAAGCAAAATACAAATTAAATGCAAAGGGTTATATTTTAGAGCATTTTACAGCTTGGAAAGGCAAGACAGCTCATTTACTGTTCAATTCACTCTGTCTGACTGATAAAAAAAAAGTTAAAACAATTAGCATTTAATATAGCATCCGCCATGGAACTCCGCAAGTCACCACCTTTGTTTCATTTATGTCAACATCCTGACAGTTCAAAACCTTAAAACCAAAATGCCTGGGATAATGTACAATAAACGTCGTCTTGCAGAAATAATAATTGTATTGCATCAGAAACCTAGTGCCTCTGAACCTTTGATGTGCCCTCACGTTAGAGCATATGGAGGAAACTTCATCATTAGATGTCCTCCAGACGGTGCTGCAGTGCCCTCTACTGTTCACTGCTCAACACCTGCAGGGACTATCAAATATAGTAACCAGTCTCATTAATATTAATGAATAATGAAAAATTCATTAAAACTGAACAATAACAGGACTGTATGTTAGTAATTTAACTTCCTGACTTGAAGAGTCAGATTAAAATGCTTTAGGTGCTTAGTATAAAAAGTCAGCCCAGCACAGTAAACCTTGAAAGCAAACTGTCAGGATTTTGTCAAAAGAAACAAAACGTAATGGTCTAAGCACTGAGTACATTAGGTGCAACAAGGGTACATGTCATGATTTTGAATAAATAACTTTAATGCGAGTAAAGCAAAGTGAATACATTAAAAAGAAACAAACAAAAAAAAAACATTTCATTTAAAAAAAAAAAAAATCAAGAACTGAGAACAGTACACTTGGTAAAAACTAAAACGACAGTTGATAAGAACAGCATATATGTAACCATGTAATGATTACTACCATTCAAATGAACTAATGGTTCAAATGAAAGCTCACTCACATCTTTAACTCAATGTAGACAATCAAAAAAGTGAAAAAGGATCATGTTTAAAGTGCCTGTTGTTACATAACACACAGACCAACTATAAAGTGCATGATTATAAAATTCAGAGGGAAAAACTTCTGGGGGGTGGGGGAGACTATGACCTTTCATAATTATCCCAGATCATATATGCTGATGTCATTGACATATATAACTGTGTTTGATTCCACAGTGATGGTACATCCCAAAAAAAAAAAAACTACACTCTTCACCCCAAAACACAAGGCAGTGGCTCCTATACATTGCTCCTGTGGCAAACTTTGAAAGCCTTTGTTAATTTTCTTTTTATCATATTTTGATTATTTTCGAAACCTCTAGTAACAAAATGACAAAATTAACACAACACACTTCAACAAATCAAAGTAGCAATAAAGCCACGATAACCCATTACCATAATGTATGAGTGACATCTCAAATTTACGCAGTTTGCTTAAGCCATTTGAACTGTAATATATAGAGTATACAGTGAAAGACACCCTTCAGTGAACAATTAAAGCATTTTTAAACTTTTTTAAATATTATTTTAATTTGATTAGCAATAGAAAACCACTGCCCTGCAGAGGTTGTATATTTCTGGATAATTTATAATTTTTTTTTTTTTTTTAGAAATCGGTCATTCAGCATAAATCTGCATCTCGGGCCTGAGCTCTGTCTTGTGAAAACCTGCGTGGCCCACAGCTGTGGAATACAGTCTGTTACTATGAAGTGGCATGCAGCCGTAGTTCGGGAAAACACCAGAACTTGCTCGCCTGTTCTCAGGGATTTTCGGATGTATAGATACATAACTTTCAGAATAGTCAGATGGCACAAACATGCTACGAGTTCTTGTCCTACTTTGGGAAGAGAACGAAAGTCTGTGGTCCCGCTCCAGGGTAATTTTCGCTTGACCATTTGGATGGCGAGTTTTTACACTCTGCGATCTCTTAGACCTCTGAGGGTCCCTGCTCATTGCTCGAATGTACTGGTAGTCCTCTTTGGAGTTGCTGAGAGTCTTATACATCAGCCTGTCTTGGTTGCGGTGAGCGACACCAAAGCTATCGCTGGACCCGGTGTGTTTGAAGTCAGGGCAGCTGTACTCCTTATGTAGGGTCAGGTTACGTGGCAGTGCTGTGGACTCGAGCCTGTGTTGAGGATAGTTGTGCATTGATCGACTCTGCTTCATTATAAGAGCTGACTTAGATCCCTGCCCACTACCATGCCTGTCTGACTTCGAGGGCACAGGCATATCAGGCTCAGAAAGTGGGTGTTCTGGGGAGTAATGGGACACCATGGTCACCCTGTACTTCCCATCAGCCCCTTCAGTTGAAATCAGCATCTCCTTCCCAGAGTTTGACCTGCTCCTAGTGTGCATTGTTTCTTGGCACTGACGGTCGCCTCTTACAAGATGGGACTGGGACACAACTGGACCCGACAACCTCTCCTTGGCTGCGTTTTCCTGCCTAATGGAATGTCGATCAGATAAACCTGAATTAAAAGCCCCGTAGAGAGAAGGGTTCTTCATTCTTGGCTGGAGACCGACATCTCTGGTCATGAAATCTGACTCATTGTTCACCGGGAGGTTGCGTTGAGGCTTGTGGTAGTACTCTGTACTGCCCATAACCTTTGATGAACGAGAAGGCAGTTTGCTGAGTGTGTAGGAGAGAGTGTATCCATGACTGTCCTCTCGATATTGATTGTACCGAGCCTCTGAATAGGGGCTGTACCTATATCGAACCTTCCCATCTTCAAAGTAAGGCCGCACTTGCTGGATGTCTGATGCCGGTGGTTTTTGGTAAGGTTTCCTCTGGCTGCCTTGATTCTGGAGGAAGAAAAACTTGTCCTCTGGTGGAGTGTGCATCGAACGTACCCTGCGGATAGTGGGGTAGACGGAGGCTCCATCCAGTGGCGGATACCTTGGTCCTCCATGTCTATAGAGACCGACTGAGGAGTAGTCTTCCCGTTGACCTTTATATTTAATGGACTGGTGTAGGGATCGTGGTGCAAGGGTATTGCAGTAATTTCTTGAAAGAACTCTGGGATGGGGACGCCCATCGTCAGGCTGATAATAAGGGGTACTTTGCCCGACTGGACTTGACCAGTGTTGAGAGTAAGCAGACCTTTGGTCTCTGGGTTTGTACTGATACATTACACTTGGTGGAGTGCTTGAAGCTTGTGGAAGAACTTCATGCACTGAAGCAGGCATGGCTGTTTCCGCCAATATGGCTCGGAAGTTGCCAGCATTAGCAGCCTGCTTGTTGTGCAGTGCATCAATGGCTGAATGACTATCCAAGGAAGAAAATCTCTCTGAAAGAGCTGGCTGTAAACTTCCACCTACCTCCATCTCAGCATCAAGACTTGATCCACCTCCATCTGTACCAACTCCAACATGGCGGATGTTATCTCTCATAGTTGTCTGGCTCTTTGGAGCCAGCTGAATCTGTGGATCTCTGCGAGGAGAGAAACCCTGAGAGGGCACATGGGTGCACTGGCCACCAGCTGGTGCATCACAGCCATCAGAGAAGCTGAGTCCGCTCTCACTGCCATGGCAGGCGCAGGTGCTGCGTAGGCTGCCTGCATCGGTGTGGCTCTCAGTAGACATGGTGCTTGATGGATCTGGGAAAGTCCTGCTAGACACATACTGTTCCTCTCTATCAGAGGATGTCTGTAGAGGAGGAGGAAACTGGAGTGTGAAAAGTGGGTTCTGATGATGAACTGGGGAAATAGGTGTGGGAGGTTCAGAGCTTCCACGTTTGCTGATTCGAGTGGCCTGCTGGGCGGATTCTGCTAGCGCTAGAGCTAGCATACGGGCAGCACTCTTTACTGAAGGCTGGGGAGTTATGAGAGACACAGACCTCACCAAACCAGGCGTGCATTCAAATGTCACTGCACCTAGAGGGAGAAAAACAAACCAACACTTTTAAATAGAGGAACACAGGGCCAAAATACAATTTAGCTTTGCTAACTTTCTGGCTTTCTCTTGCAAATATCCGGTCTTAAATATCCTATTCCACATATTCCATTAGGTCAAATGCTAGTTTTACTAACATTGTTAGCTTTCTCTCATCATTATAGAGGTTAGCATGTGATGTCACAGTCTGCCAGAGTGGCTGCGGTTACACCCACCGAGTGGCAAAAAGACTGCATGGCAGCATTGGTTTTCAGCGTGAATGCAGCGAAAAACACACAAAACACATCTAAAATGGGAAAGAGTTTTGCAATTGACTGTAAAATTAGATTTGACAAGAAATCTAAGCTATACCTTAACAGACTACCGAAAGCTACAGAAAAGAAAAGCAAATGGATCTCTGCTATTGACAGAAACAACTGGACTCCAGGCAGAGAAACATGGATTTGCAGTTATCATTTTGTGTCAATATGTTGAATTTTAAGGTAAAATCATACCCTATACATTGCGTTGTTACATATTTGTATTGACAACTCATCAATTAAATATTTACCATCTTATATAGTTTTTAAATAAACACTGACAAAAACTATACCAATTTTAGGGCTGGATGACATGACGATATAATTAACATTGATATAAGTGATCACCAAGATTTAGACCTATCTACAGTATATTGTATTCATATAAAGAGTTCACAGGCAAATGTGCTTTATGTATTTCCCTGGCGTTGAAATCAGGCACATGTACATGGCAGGAAACACGATTCCTGGCAGCATGTCAACATCCATGGATCACTAGATCATTGGCAAGTTGTAAGGAACACTACATCGAGTCCGGCCTTTAGTTTAAACTAATAATCATTTGTTTTAATCGTGTTTTCGCAGTTTTCCCTATTAAATTCAGTCGTTCAGCAGGCTCTGATGCCACTCAGTCCGGCTGAGGGGGCGTGTTCTGGCAGGAAAGTGACATCAATGCATACCCTCTATTAGTTGTCTCTATTCCTTCAAGTTAAATGCTAGCCTTGCAAATATTATGTTTTTCTTGCTAACGTTCCCAAACTGGGGTATTCATACCCTTAAGATAATTCCAGGGGGTACTTGGAAATGTTTTTATTTTGCATTGTTAATCCAATAAAACAAAAAGTACAACTTAAAAGTATTAGGGCTGTAAGAAGATTTATTCATAAACTATTTATTGTTTGATTTTTTCATAATTAACAGCTTAACACATTCATGATGACACTTGTAGCAGAACATATGTTCCTTTTTATAAACACATATGGATAATTTGAGTATTTGGATGAATGTAAGGCTGCCACTGACCTGAGTCTGCTCTTCTGTGCTCCTTGACATCTGTGGATTTATTTTCTGCTTTGCAAAAACTCGCAGAACGCTGATGGCCTTCACCACCTTTCACGGACACACTGGGCTTTTTCACAAGGGACATAATGTCAGAAGGACAGGACACAGTACTACTCTTTGCTACTGAGCTCCTTGCTGTGCCCTCTTGGCCAGTCTTAGAGGTGCCCACCTCCAGGTTAGTGGAGGCGGCTGGCACTTTAGAGGGTTTGTGATTTGCATCTTCCGAGTGCAGTGGGATGAGATCAGGTGGCTGGGAGGGACTTGTGACTTTGTCTGAAGGCTCTGACTCAATGAAGCTGCCTCCCGTCTTCTTGCGACTGCCTCTTTTCTTCCTGTCAGGTACTGTGGGATCAACCAGCTGCGTCGACTGAAAAGCCAACGGGTCTATGTCTAAGGAGGCTATGCTTATAAACTCAGCTTCTGCTGCAGTGTGGGGTGGAGATATAAGAGCTGGCACACAAGAGGAAGAGGAAACAGTGTCCTTCTTGTGGTCTTTGAGACTGGACCGGGAGTCTCCAGTCAATCTGCTCTCCAACAGATCCTCATTAAAGGAAATTGACAATGCATCACTGGTGGACAGCGGTCTACGTGGACGATAGATATTTGAACCACCTGAGACAGAACAACAGAGATCAGCCTATGGATGAATATACAGTAACAAGTGTACAACAGGTGATAAGTCACTGAAAACAACTGTATTAAAGGTTCTGTAAAGATGCCCTTTCTTCTAAACCATGTCAGCAAACTCTGAAGATGCATTAACTCAGAGAGACAGATGTGATATCTCAGGAAGCAGATTTCAGTTATGTGTCAGGCAGTAGAAATATTTTTAAGTGGTATAAAAATTACTTAAAGCACCTTTAAGTATGGAAATGGAAAAAAGTGAAATTTTTACCCTCAAAGTTATGTGAAGAGGACAGAGATTCTTCACTTTTAGCAGATCTTAGTGTTCCAGTGTCTCCTCTTCCACCTGTAAAAATGAACCAGAGTTCAATGACTACATTTGATTTTTATCCTGCTGACTACATATGCCGACACTACCGTTCAAAAGTGTGGGGTCAGTACAAAAAAAAAAAAATTGCTATTCTTTTGAACTTTCTATTCATCAAAGAATCCTGAAAAAAGTATCAGGGTTTCCACAAAAATATTAAGCATCACAGCTGTTTTCAACATTGATAATTATAAGAAATGCTTCTTGAGCAACAAATCAGCATATTAGAATGATTTCTGAGGATCATGTGACACTAAAGACTGGAGTAATGATGCTGAAAATTCAGCTTTGATCACAGGAATACATTACAATTTAAAAAAATATTAAAATAGAAAACAGTTCTTTTAAATTCTCATATTTCAAAATATTACAGTTTCACAAATGAAGCCTTGGTGAGGATAATACATTTCTTTCAAAAACAAACAAAAATCTTACCGACCTTAAAAATTTGAACAGTAGTGTACCTATGTATGTTTCTGTTTTCTATTTATGCATTTGAGTACTGAATATAGTGTGACAATGGTGACTAAAAATGCCCTCTAGGTTAGGCAGCTCACTGGGGTTTGGAACGGATATAGATTTATATTAAAAAGAGAGTCAAAGCTGCACCTGGAAGGGGTGTGGTTTTCATCTCATTAGGCTCACTGGGATGGCGGTGCAGTTTGGGCTTGGCAGTAGCAGAGGACTTTCCCATATTAAAGAAGGAAAGCCAGTTTCCCACAGGAGATTTCTTTGCTTTGGTTGAGCCCTTCTTCCTACATTTACCAGCAACAGTTTTCAGTTATTATTCCAGTTTTCGCTTAATGATAAAAAAAATACCACAACAGTAAATCCAGAACAAACTGACAGACCTCTCAGAAGGGAAGTCTATGACGGTGTGGAACTTGCCCTGCAGGGCGGCAGGCCCTTCTCCCACATCGATATACTTGCTGTCTGGAGACACGGGAGAGATGAGCTGGGCTTGAGTCCGGGCCTGGGCTTCCTCCAGAGAAAGCAACTTGGTGGATGGAGAGCTCACCAGTAGTGACTTGGGTCGAGCTAAAGTGGTGTGGCCTGTGGATTCAGGTTAGAGTTATGAGCTCATTTAAGATCCTCATTAGTAGAGTTTCATCTAAAAATCAATTCTGGTGGAAGGAGAATTGCTGAGGCTCATTTCTCACCTGTGCTGTGGCGGATCAGAGTGCTGAGTTTGGGACTGAACAAAACATCAACGTGATTAAGGATGAACTCCACAACAACCGACTGAACACGCACTTCCATGAAAGCAGAGGTGCCGCTGAAACACGCCGACTCAATCTGTTTAGACCTGCAACATTTTTGAGGTACAGATATATTGACAGATATTTTGCCATAAAAAACATCTTTACAGATTAATTTACCAAAAAGCACTGTTGAAGTCACCTGAGAAGATTTGGAGCCCAGACAATAGCAAGGTTCTTGCAGTGCATGTTGGTGACGGCACTGTACGTTCCCATACGGGATAAATGTCTCATGAGAAACTCAAGAGTCCTGGAAACAAAGCATAAGACGAAAGATGTCCATTAATATCATTATGGGATAGTTTGCCCAAAAATAATTTACTCTCCCTCGTGTCGTTCTTTTTTTTTTTTAAAATGGAACAAAAAATATTTTCAAGAACATTTTTGTCCACTCTTTTATGACTGATTTATTTTTGGCAATTTTTGCCTTTATTGTGATAGGATAGTATAGAGTGGACAGAAAGCGAGGAGAGAGAAGGGGGCGGGATCAGGAAAGGTCCAGGAGCTGGGACTCGAACTCGGGTCGCCAGAAGCGCAGTGGCGCTATATGTTGGCGCGCTGCCCACGAGGCTATCGGTGCCGACCCCACTGACTTTTATTGTATGAAAAAAAAAAAAAGTTCTTCAAAATAACTTCTTACGTGTTACGCAGAAAAAAGAAAGTCATACAAGTTTGGAATGACATGAGGATGAGTAAATAATTTCTATTTTGGGTGAACTATACCTTTAAATTTAAACAGAGATGCATTTCTTTCTTGCTTTCTTTTTATGTATCACATATTTTCCCAACACTTAATGAGCACAAAAAAAAAAAAAAAAAAAAAAAAAAGAGGTAATCATCTGATAAAAAGAAAACTGCAATTCTCTTTCTGTGCAGCAGAGGATGCTGTGGACTCATCTAACCTGTAGTGTGGGGGAGGCAGCTGCTGTATGACATCATGGACTTTGACCAGCCTCTCCTCATCAGTGGCTGCCGATACAGCATCCTGTGAAAATATGCCAAAACGTCACCTCTGTGTTCCAATATTGGTGCTACACACAAATTGTTGTATCTATGTTGCGGTAATTTGAAGCTTACTGAAAATTTCTCATATAGCTGGTAGGTCAGCAGTGGGTTGGGAAGCTCGCGGAAGTAAAGTTTGCACAGCGATCCCACCGAATGAATGTCCTGGACGTAGGTGTCCTTTGTGAGATCTGGAACATGCTCCGAGTCAAACTCGTGCCTGCAGACACAGGAGGTTGATGCATTTTATTTTATTTTTTTAACTGTATTGAACTTTCTGTTCATCCAAGAATCCTAAAAATGTGGCTAGCCAGTACAAATGCGTTCAACATATTTATTGAGTACCAAATTATCATATTAGAATAATTTATGAAGGATCATGTGACAGTGAAGACTGGAGTAATGATGCTGGAAATTCAGAATTGCCATCACAGGAATAAATAAAACTTTAAAATATATTAAAATAGAAAGTTCTTTTTAAATTGTAATAATATTTCACAGTAGTACTATTTTTATTGTATTTTTGATCAAATAAATGCAGCCTTGGAGAACATAAAAGACTTCAAATCTTTTGCAAACTTTTGAATGGTAGCGTATATATACATATTTTTATATACTACAGAAAAAATGATTATAGAATATATACTACATTTTTATTAATGAGGTCTTATAAATAAACCTCACCTCAGTTTCTGAATGTTAGAAGAAATTCCAGACAAGCGGTAAATTCCATCCACGACTCCATGTCTCTCAATGAACTCAGTGCAGCTTCTGATGACCTGTGGAACTGTTGGACCAACACACATTAAATCTGCACTTTAAATATGATTTACACAAAATTACATTTCAGTGAAAGATTTAGATGCCTATCTCCTCTCACCATCATGGCCTGAGTTAAGCAAATGTTCTCCGAGGTCACAGCCGAACACTCTCTCTTTCAGGATACCTCGCTGTTTCAGCTTTTGCTTGGTGGGACGTGACTTCATGAATGTGCGCAGAAATGTGATCAGCTTGCCATGCTTCTTAGACACTGCAGAAAATGAAAATAAAGCTTTCAAATCAATATTGCCAGCTAGTAACCCATCTAAATATCCTAAGCCTGATTTTCATTTCATTTGAAATTGAATAAAAAAATAATGCAGTGTTGGGTGTAACTAACGCATTACAAGTAACTTGAGTTATGTAATCAGATTACTTTTTTCAAGAAACTAGTAAAGTAATGTCATCTCTCTAATCGAAGAAATTTAGGGTGTTACAATTATCTCTATTTTACGATATTCTGGGCAAAAAGTGTGTACCTGGTTTGGCCAATGAGCTGGTCACATTTGAAGGGATTTTCTCACTGATTAGTTCCACACATTCAGACGGAAAGAATCCCACCTGTGAATGGAAAGATGAAACGATGAATGCTGGGTATCCAACATAATTCTAAATGCTTAATAGTTCACTCCAACAAGGGCAATATTATCATAATTACTCTCTTTAAACAGTCTGAATCTCTTAAAGACACAGCTGTGAATAAGTCTAAGAGTCCCTCTGTACATTTATAATCTTGCTGCAGCACAATGCCAATAAATTATTTATAGCCCTGCGTATCATAAGCAATTACTTTACGACAAGTTTTTCACCATTAAGGGAAACGCTGACTGTAATTAGTAATTGTTTTGACTCAGATGTGACAAAAAGGTGCAAAAACATCTCAAATGTATAGTAAACCTAATTCCAAAGTGATGACCGTTTTCCAACACATATGGGCTTTTTAATGAAATTACACATGCAGTGGAATAAACTACAAGAGGAATATATGGTGACTTTATTTTGAAGAATATTACATAAATTATTTTGTTAGATTTTTTTTTTTTTTTTTAGAAAAAATAAACATTAAAACTAATCATAAAAAATAAAAAAATAATAAAAATTAAACAGGATACTACACCCACTTGAAAACCATGTTTGCCCCTCCACCAGCCAGTGTCTTCTTTAGGAGGCATATCAATAACTGATACTATGTCTCCAACCTTTTGAAGAAAAATTACACTTCAGTTACTAATACTCCAAAAACTTACCACAAACTAAATCCATATAAAATAATACTATAACAATACCTCAAAAGAGAGTTCATCTGCTGCTTGGGCGATGTAACGCTTTATGACATGGGCCGCAGCTACAGCGGGAACATTAATAGATGATTCATCGTGAATCAGCAGGTGGTTCCCTTTGTTATCAATCTAAGAGAGTGAAGAAAGATGTATGAAAACATATGAACGCATGCATATAATCAGTAACCAATAAAACATCACCTTGTGTAGTCATTTCATATTCCCTTTTACGATGGCCTGAAAGATGCAACTTCAGTGTGGAAAACACACAAGACGCTGGGAAAGAGCAAGCAAACAGCTCATGCGACTGAGAACGTTGAGACAAGTTGAGTCAGGTGTCTTCTATCCTTGTTAATGACTAACTACGTTTAAGAAAGTGGGTGTGAACTGTTGTATCATACACAAAGTCTGAAGTCTGTACTAAATTGGGATTGTGTTTTATGAGACATCGGGAGCAATTTACTGTTGTTAAAGCAAAGGTGTGAAACACACCTCTTTTGTTAAATACAACATGCCATGGTCAATTTGCTGCCAACTGCGTCTGTATTTAAGAGGCAGGATTTGGACAGGCAGCCACAGGAAGCCTTGTACGTTAAAAAGCAGGAGTGACGTTTATACCTCCATCCATGTGAGTGCTGGCCCGCAGTTGATCTTGTTATCAGCGATGGCCGAGAGACGGGAAATGTATGCAGTAATCATCTGGGAAAGTGTCTGCGGAGAAAAAACAGACACTGAGAAGGGATTATAAACAAAGAGACAAGTTTCAACACTCTCATTGTGGTCCCTTTGAGATATAATCCATTGATCCAACACAATAACTCTGTTCCAAAGCCTAGTGAGTGGCCTTGTTGTCTGCCATCTATATAGGAAAATACTGTACCTTCTAATGGAGCATTCTAACTGAAATAAACCTCACAAGAAGAGATCTGGCACATGCTACATAGGGAGCAACAGTATGTGACACATAAATAGAGCTCTGCACAGGAATCAAGTCACTAGTGAATTGAGTCACTATTAAACAACTTACAGTGCATCCGGAAAGTATTCACAGCACTTCACTTTTTCCACATTTTGTTATGTTACATTCTTATTCCAAAATGGATTAAATTCATTATTGCTGTGTCATTATTGCAATACCCCATAATGACAACGTGAAAGAAGTTTGTTTGAAATCTTTGCAAATTTATTAAAAATAAAAAATGAAAAAGTATTCACAGCCTTTGCTCAATACTTTGTTGAAGCACCTTTGGAACCAATTACAGCCTCAAGTCTTTTTGAGTATGATGCTACAAGCTTGGCACACCTATTTTTGGGCAGTTTCTCCCATTCTTTTTTTGCAGGACCTCTCAAGCTCCATCAGGTTGGATGGGGAGCGTCGGTGCACAGCCATTTTCAGATCTCTCCAGAGATGTTCAATTGGGTTCAAGTCTGGGCTCTGGCTGGACCACTCAAGGACGTTCACAGAGTTGTCCCGTAGCCACACTTTTGTTATCTTGGCTGTGTGCTTAGGGTCGTTGTCCTGTTGGAAGATGAACCTTCGCCCCAGTCTGAGGTCCAGAGCGCTCTGGAGCAGGTTTTCATCAAGGATGTCTCTGTACATTGCTGCATTCATCTTTCCCTCGATCTTGACTAGTCTCCCAGTTCCTGCCGCTGAAAAACATCCCCACAGCATGATGCTGCCACCACCATGCTTCACTGTAGGGATGGTATTGGCCAGGTGATGAGTGGTGCCTGGTTTCCTCCAGACATGACGCTTGCTATTAAGGCCAAAGAGTTCAATCTTTGTTTCATCAGACCAGAGAATTTTGTTTCTCATGGTCTGAGAGCCCTTTAGGTGCCTTTTGGCAAACACCAGATGGGCAGTCATATGCCTTTTACTGAGGAGTAACTTCCGTCTGGACACTCTTCCATACAGGCCTGATTGGTGGAGTGCTGCAGAGATGGTTGTTCTTCTGAAAGGTTCTCCTCTCTCCACAGAGAAATGCTGGAGCTCTGTCAGAGTGACCATCAGGTTCTTGGTCACCTCCCTGACTAAGGGCCTTCTGTCCTGTTGGTTCCAAAGTTCTTCCATTTATGGATGATGGAGGCCACTGTGCTCACTGGGACCTTCAATGATGCAGAAATTTTTCTGTACCCCTCCCCAGATCTGTGCCTCGATACAATCCTGTCTCAGAGGTCTAGAGACAATTTCTTGGACTTCATGGCTTGGTTTGTGCTCTGACATGCACTGTTAACTGTGGGACCTTATATAGACAGGTGTGTGCCTTTCCAAATCATGTCCACTCAACTGAATTTACCACAGGTGGACTCCAATCAAGTTGTAGAAACATCTCAAGGATGATCAGTGGAAACAGGATATACCTGAGCTCAATTTTAAGTGTCATGGCAAAGGCTGTGAATACTTGTGTACATGTGATTTTTTTGTTTTTTATTTTTTATAAATTTGCAAAGATTTCAAACAAACTTCTTTCACGTTGTCTTTACGGGGTATTGTTTGTAAAATTTTGAGGAAAATAATGAATTTAATCCATTTTGGATAAGGCTGTAACATAACAAAATGTGGAAAAAGTGAAGTGCTGTGAATACTTTCCAGATGCACTGTAAATATTTGCAGATATGATATATGCCGATATTTGCAGATATGATATATGATATATATATATATATATATATATATATATATATATATATATATATATATATATATTATATTATATTATATTATATTATATTATATATGTATGTATATGTGAGTGACAGGTTGTCCCGCGCTCACGCCAGTAAACACATCATCAGAGAAGAGAATTGATGTCATTGCAAGAGGGAGGGGAAGTTATTTTGATTAAAGATTATGGGAAAAATATTTCCTAAGCCAATGCAGCTGAAAAGGGGGTGGGAACTGTTCTATTCTATTGAGTAAATAGTCGTTTTTATTTACACTGAACAATTTTTAATCAATACTTTTCAGTATTGAATGGATTACATTAACACTTCAATTTTTGTCCAACATTTTGAATTTTTTACTACACTTAATGCAATGCATTCTGGGATTGTCTTCACCAAGGATACATGCAGACAGCGTACTCAATTTTTAAGCTGCGACTATTTATGCGAGGTGAACCAACCACTGCTTTGTTCTTCAGGGTGTCTATTCGGGGCAGTTCAGGAAGCTGAGAGAATCTTCTATCATAGATACAGAGGTGGAGGTGCTTGTCAAGAACACGAAACTCTTCATATGTACGCCTCACTATCCACTTACGACCCTAAGACACATAAACAGAAAAAAGAGAGAATAAAGAGAGTTAGAGAGAGTTAGACTGACGTTCAAATCTCCTTGAGAAATTATTGGAAATGGATGATCAAACAAAAGTGTTTTTTTCCCAAAATTTTTAATAATATTAATAAAGTCATAATTAGGGTATACAGCATATTGTAGACAATGAGATTTGCTTCAGTTGTGAGGGATGGTTCAGAAACAGTAGAGCAGGAATCTTTCTAAATCCTTTCAGCTCTCACACTCACAAGCACAAAAATGGGCTCTGAATTCATATTTTTAGAAGCTCTGTGAACGAGTACAAAATCCTCCCAGAGTAAAAAACACCCCCATTGTTTCGGTTTGGAAAGAAATGCAGGACCAAGAGTATTTACATTTACAGCTTTGTCTTCATCTTGGCCTCAAAATCCTCTTTGAAAATCCTGTCTTTTCCTAAATCCGGACGCATTCCATGAAACAGATAAATTGCTCTGCAAACTGCATGTGGTTGGCCTGCCTGTTTGATCTGAAGCTCTTAAAGGTCTTTTTATAACTTCACCATTTTTCCTAGCATGGCAGCAGGCTTAGCTTTTGCTCTGTTGCCATAACAAATCAGTGATCCTGAGATGATTTTTTTTCTCCTCTGTCACACAGTAAGGGCTACAGAGGTTCTGGTTTTTGAGATTTCTTTCCCCCTGTGTGAAACAAGCTTACCTGGCAACATATCTGGACCAGATACACTAACTCCTTTGAGTCCAGGCCATTGTGTGTAAGGTCGTTCTGATCCTCAGATAAAGACAACTGTGAAGAGAGATTCTGAATGTTATTATTCCTTAATACTCCTATTATATACAATATACTCACAAAAAATAAACAAACAGTCAAAAGGAGAATATTAAAAGTACATACTACAAAAAACGGTGCAAAATGAAGTTCTTTACGAACCATGCATCACAGTATTCCTGTGTCGAATTTATGTTAACACAGTGCAGCGCTTCTGGGTTCTTGGTCAGAACGGCGACTCATTATTGGCCGACGCATGTGTTGTGGTGCTCATGCGAACAGCATCGGCCAATACTAAGCTGGCGTACGGATGTAAACACGGAAGTGCTGCACTGTGTTTACAATGGAAAATGCGTAGGAGATTGACAGGGTAGAGAGGTAATTGTTGAATAAATCGTTATTTTTTGTTTTGTTTTTGCGCACAAAAAGTATTCTCACCACTTCATAACATTAAGGTTGAACCACTGTAGTCACATTGACTATTTTAATGATATCTTTACTACTTCTCTGGACCTTGAATGTGGTAATTTCGTTGCTTTCTATGGGAAATAAAAAAACCTCTCGGATATCATCAAAAATATCTTAAAGGGTTAGTTCACCCTAAAATGAAAATTCTGTCATTAATTACTCACCCTCATGTCATTCCACACCTGTAAGACCTTCGTTAATCTTCAGAATACAAATTAAGATATTTTTGATAAAATCTGATGGCTCAGTGAGGCCTCCATTGACAACAAGACAATTAACACTTTCAAACACCCAGAAAGCTACTAAAGACATATTGACAGTTCATGTGACTCGGTTCAACCTTAATGTAATGAAGCGATGAGAATACTTTTTGTGCACCAAAAAAAACAAAATAACATCTATATCTGCAACAATATCTGCTTCATGAAGCTTCAAAGCTTTACGAATCTTTTGTTTTGAATCAGTGGTTCGGAGCGCGTCTCAAACTGCCAAAGTCATGTGAACCATTGAAATTTCGAAAAGCCTCGTTTACTGAAATCAAATGACTTTGGCACTCTAAACCACTGATTTGAAACAAAAGATTCGTAAAGCTTCAAAGCTTCATGAAGCAGTGTTTTAAAATCACCCATCACTAGATATATTTGAATAAAGTTGTTATTTTGTTTTTTTGGCACACAAAAATATTCTTGTCGCTTCATAACATTGAGGTTGAACCACTGTAGTCACATGAAATATCTTTAGTAGCTTTCTGGGTGTTTGAAAGTGTAAATTAACTTGCTGTCAATGCAGGCCTCACTGAGCCATCGGATTTTATCAAAAATATCTTAATTTGAAGATGAACGAAGGTCTTACGGGTGTGGAATGACATGAAGGTGAGTAATTAATGACAGAAATTTAATTTTTGGGTGAACTAACCCTTGAAAATGAAGATTTAAAAAGTATTATTGACACGTCCTGTGATGGTCATAACACTAATGTAATAAAAGTCCCCCTTAAGACCAGCTGGTCATTGCAACCAATAACTAACTTTACTTTAAAGTTAGAGGAAAACTACACACACACACACACACACACACACACACAAATTCTTACAAAATTACACATTTCAAAGTGTTCAAAAGTGCCAAAATACTTGTTGGGCCAGAGTATACGGCCATTTAAATTTAAATAAAACTGAAAAATGTATTATAATTATGATAAAATAAATACAGTAAACATAAAATTCAACAATTGATATTAAACTTGTCTTCAACCACTTTAAATCCAAAATAACAGCTTAATACAAATTTAAAGACCTAAAAATGTGCTTAAAACAGTAAAAAAAGGTAGACAGAATTTACATAATGTAGCCAGTTTCATGATATAAAACAAAACTGAAAGGATTAACAACAATAATGGCAAGTAAAACTCCGCTAAAGGCCATCAGCTCCAGAGAATGAGAGAGATGACAGACACATGCTCCTCGCTGCAGCTGGAACTGCAGTTGTGGCACAGCTCAAACATGATGATGGATTTTTAAGGCTGCAGAAACAACAGGCCCAGATGAGTGACACAAAGACAACAAGAGATCTACACACCACATACAAGAAAAAAGAAAAGAAAAAGGACTTCAGGTATACCACCCCTTCAATAGTGCCTGATTCTTTCTAGTTTTAGAAAGCCAACACATTAAGGAATATTCACAAAACACTAGCATAGCAGTTCCAGTGCAACTTCATCAAGGCTTTTCCTCAACTGGCTGGCTATACACAACATCTACTTGTCCCTGCAAATGTGATTTCAACCCTTGACTCCAAAAGCTGATGTGATTCAGGGGTGTCAATATGTAAATGAAGCGTCCACTCAGGCAAACTCCTCACAGAGGCAGTGCTGTCTTTGTAGTGTCTGCCGTAATTTACTTCTCTGCATCATCTCAGTAATGCAGACTCCCCATGCATCATTCAACACACACACACACAACAGCCTCCACATCAAAGACAAGAACTGCGTCCCTTTAAATGATAGAAAATGCTGATCCAACACTGAGCCATTTCAAAGGTGCATTAAACAAATGAAAGCATTGATTTTGTATATATAAAACTAACAGAAACTTACACAAGCATTAATGACCTACTTAGCCATTGCAGTTCAGTAAAGTAATACAAACTGCAGGATAAGCACTTGATTTACAGTAGATCTGTCACCAATTTCCCATAAGCACAAATAAGTCCATTAAAATAATGCACACTAATGTATTTTTACATCCTAATGCATCTAACTGAATTAGAAAATTTAGGATCAACAAAAAGCACTGAAAATCAAAATCAGTTTTTTTCCTCAGTAAAAGCATCTGTATTTGAAATGCAAGATTTTAAGACCTATTTTCATAGATTATATCTTATATTACATACATACTGTTTTAAAACTAACTCTTGCATACATTAGTGAATCAAAATTTGCCAATGGGGTTATATATATATATATATATATATATATATATATATATATATATATATATATATATATATATATATATATATATATATATATATATATATATATATATATATATATACACACACACACACATACATATATATGAGGGGAATATACTAGAGGGGGAAAAGACAAAAATACTCCAACTAGAGAACACCCCAAAAAATATGATACACAGTGTAGTGTAAAAACAGTAAAGTAGTAATAGTGCAGTGTAGTGTGTATAACAATAATAAAACCACATGACAAAGAAGGCAAGGATTTTAATTTCCTGAAAATGGTTATTATTCTTCCTACATGAATAAGACAGATGGATACTCACTGATATGCTGTCTGTCTTATCGGCTCGCTCAGGCCCATTCTGACAGATCCAACCCAAGAGTCCCCTATCGTCTCACACCTGCCTTTCCTTATTCAGCTCTCTGCTGATGTTCTGCACGGCTGCTGCTGCACGCAGACGCAGTAACCCGTCACACACACCCCCACAGACCAGCAGCCTGTGCTCAGTCAGCCCAGCTCATCAAAAACAAACGGCCGGATTTAAAGCGGAATGAAAATCAGCAGTGTGCTGCAGTGAAAACACGTCCTGTCTGAAAAACAGACCTTTTCCCATCTTCATCTCCTGCAGTAGAGGGACGTGCATGATGCTGTGTCTAATAACAACTGAGGAAAAGGACAAATATAGAAATGGAGCACCCCCCTCCCCTCCGCCACCACCATCTTCTTAGCCCCTCCCTGCGCTGGATGTTGGTCCTCCCACTGGATCCATGCAGAAAGGAGCTGTGCTCTCAGATACAGACCTCAGAACAGGACAGATACATTGATGCTTTGGGATGAATATATACATACATACATATACATATATTATATACATATATATATATATATATATATATAAACTTTTAGTCTGAATATGATAAACTGAAATGAAAGCTGAAAATTGCCCAATGAGTCTATCTTATTCTGACCAAAATCACTGGAATGCACATTATAATTACGATTTCGCAAGTAGAAACTCATTTTCCCAGAAGAGAAAGGCTATAAATGTTAAATGTGTATGTTATTTTGACAACTTCAAAGAGTAAACTCACATATAGATAGCCTAAAAAAACATTTAAAACCTGAATGCTGTGGTGAAAACTCTACTCGAGTCTTTGCAACCTTACCATGACAGGCTCTTTTTAAACCACTGGTTTGGAAAATTCCTCTAGTAAAAACATGCCATTTTTTTTCTTTGGCTGACTCTCTGAAAACCTGAGATTATGTGCAAAAATCATCTCAAAACTTGTTGTAATATTGAGTAAAAGACATTAGCGCATTTAAGTTTGTAGCAACTGAAAATGGGTAAAAAGCAGACGCCAAAGGTCAACAGCCACACCGGGACTAAACTGATTGTTTACATCACACAATCTGTGGATTAAAATTCCACTTGAGTAATAAATTCCAGCAAAAGATATAACCAAGCAATAAACCAAGACGAAATTCCTCAAGTTGCATAAAAGCTAGAAAGAGTAACACAGTGATCATGAGTTGACCTTTCTCCATCTGGAGCCACAGCCCATCAACAGGACAGTGCCATAATTTACACAAGGGTTGTCAGCAATTCAATCACATGTCATGCATCTTCCCCTACAAAGGAGTGCCAGGAGTCTTAGAGACCAGAAATTAATCAGGCTCCATAAATATGATAAATCATATAATCCAGCACTGACCCACTTTATAACGTAGATCCTGGATCTGGATCCATCTATAACATATTCTACGAGACTTCTTGTTTATGAGTAAAACTGACTTGATGCATTGCTGTTTCATTACAAAATCTCGTTACTCACCCAGTAGTATTATCAGCCATGCAGATTAAGGTCAGATAGCAGAAGTATCAATATTTCAAGATAGATCCACCTACTGGAACCCTTTTCTCACACAGGTCAGCAGCACCGTTTGTGAAACCTGCTGAAACCTGCAGGTTTGGGTCCATTCTAATGAAATGGTGGTGAGTGAGGACTGCAGCGCCACATGAGGCCCTCCTCTCTGTCTGAGGTGATTTATAGCAAAAAACAAAGAGACTTAATCAATGTCCCAACCAGCTGCTGATATGGAGATGGAGGCAACTGTTCTGAGATCAGGAAAAGCTCATTACAGCATCACTGAATTTGGCCCAGTTCTTCCTCCATCTCTCTCTGCACTAGAGGAAGAGGCAGGAATCCTGAAAGCTCCTCTGTAAACCTGAGCCGAGGAATGTGGAACATTCACACCACCTCTGGGAATGCAACAAAGGTCTACATGAAGACGCCACAGAATGGATGTTAACTCAATCCCCTATTCTAGGACTGAACACAGACAAGGTTATTCTTGTGGTCTAAAAAAGTATATGGAAGCTTAAACCACATTTAAATGAATGTCATTGTATTTAGACAATAAAATATGAAACCAGAGTTAGCTGTTTGCCAAGTGTGGCGAAATACTTTTGGGGCCACTGTATTTTGCTTAGGAGAGTGATTTATGTATCACTAATAATATTAATATTAATAATAATAATAATCTTCATATGTTTTGCTTTTAACATTCCTGAAACCCAAAATATGAGTTTCTACGTAATGTGATATCTGATCAAATGACCTGAAGGCAAAATGTGCATCTCTCTCACATATTTCATGCGAACAAAATGCACAAAGTCAGTGTTAACATAAAATAAGACGGCTTAAAACAAATCAAAATAATATAAATAATTAATATTTGTATTAATATTAATACAAGGTGTAAAAAAAATATTTTTTTTAAAGTTGTAAAAAAACAGATTATTGAAGTATGTTTTACAAAAAATTACTACTTCATTATATACATATATATATATATCTTGCTGATTTGGATTTTTTGACTAAAAACCTTGATGGATTATGCATAAAGGATGTTTAGATATTTTAAGAAATGTATTTTACCCTGAAAAAAGAGGCAAGAAATATTTTTTTTATACTTTTTTTTTTTAAGTGTAAAATTCATCTCCTTCAGCTCATATATTATGAACTTTTAGTTTTGTTCAGTTGTCCTCGATACAGAAAAGGTTTAGTCTAGTCTACTGTATATGCAAGTTTACACCGGAAAGACAAAAGGCACCATGACATTGTTAAACTGCTAAAATATGCCCATGAGCTTTGAAAGTAACAAAAGAGATTCAGTAATAAACAACATTCCTTCTTCAACAAATGTCTTATTTAACTGCCAAGTTTGGAGTTGAGTATCAGTGTTCTGGTACATGCATAACTCTGGACTCCTCCAGCCCCCGGCCACTGTGTGTCAGCGTGACGCACTCAAGAGATTGAATGCAATCTAATAGAACAGGAGTCTGTGTGACCTTGAGAGCTGAAACACACAAGATGATGGAGGCACAGAGCACAGAGCTGTGAGACGTGGAGGTAAACCTCCTGTTCCTCAGCTATGACACCGTACCCTGTTTATGATGCATCGAAACCAACACCCTCAGCTCTTAGAGCAGTATACTGTACACACAGGAAAGATTGAGGAGGGGCTCGGTGGTATTTACTAGAAACGAAATCTGCTGCTCTCTGCTGGAACCCATCAGCATAGCAAAATCTGGCTGGACAAAAACGTGTTTTGGGCCTATGTTGAAATAAAAATGAAGCCTAGTATGATGTTCTGAGAGACCATATGGGGAGAAGAGGGCCAGCAGACTGACCACAAAAAGAAAAATCAAATACAGTGGCAAATATTGAATGGAAATCACATCTTTCAGTTAAAAGTGCCTTTTCTGATAAAGTTTTTTTGTACTCGAGAATGCACATAACTCGACTAGGCTAAAAGATATTTTTTTAGTGTGATTTGAAAAAAAATAGTTTTTAGTTGCTTGAGGGTGTAAACAAAATGGCTGCCAAAGGGACTTTGTTCATTAAGTATGTCTGCATAAAACTAATGCAAATCTCCATTTCCACCACAGCTATTAATGTCATTAATCATTATGGTTACGGTGACTATGAAGATAATAACATTTGACCTCACACATTTACATATCAACACATTAACATATGCAGCATCCTGGCCTGTGCAGATAAAGTGCGAGCTAGACAGTTTGCACAATCATACCAGATCATTTGCATAAGAACATAAGAAGTCTTAAAGGCACAGTAGCTATATATAAAGTGTAGAATATGGCCAATTAAAGCTTAAGAAAATGTACATTGCCATTCAAAAGTTTGGGATCAGAATGGCTTTTTTTTTTTTTTTTTTTTTTTTCTCGGCTTTATTTATTTTTATGTTTACAAAAAGTTATTATAAACTCTCTCTCTCTCTCTCTCTTTATAAATAAATATATATATATATATATATATATATATATATATATATATATATATATATATATATATATATATATGTGTGTGTGTGTGTGTGTGTGTGTGTGAATAAAATATTGCTATTATCTGAGGAAATGGACACTTGTATAAATTTAAGGGGAGGAACAATAACGCTGAAATCGAAACAACTAGCCAAGTTGTTTTCCACAGTCTGAAGATCCTATTTGTAGGATGGCAAATAACTAGACAGAGGCCAATGTGGATTGCTTGTAACTTAAACCTCAGCCCTAATTTCAACATGATGAATAATCTGCCACCACTGAAACCAAGACCAAAGCAAAGAGCCTAATTAACACATTCCTGTCAACCATGAGTGATCATGACCTTCAGCAGGACTGCATTTACCATAAAAACCCTCACCTGCACAGAGCCAAAGTCAACAATCTCATAGTGGAAGTGGGCACATTCTGCCAGCCTGGGAAAATGGCCTTTGGTGAGGGACAGTCTGCAAAACAAAAAGAGCTCATCAGTATTCTCCTCCGTAGGTCTGAAGGACACAAAACAGAAAATGAATTCTGTAGAAACCTTCCCTTTATCATATAAACACCTACTTTTTGACGTTCTTGACCTTCATGCTGGCCGTACTGGCACATGAGCGCAGAGAAGACTCTGCAGGCAGATCATGGACCATCGGCGCTCCTCGTGCCTGCATATACGAACACACACACAAACAGACGATTACACAGCACTCTAAATGCTTGAAGCGTGACATACAGAAATCCAGTACACAGACGCACCATAACAGCAATGGCGTCCTCCCAGCCTGCAGTCTCTGCTGGCTGCAAGCTCCTATCTTCCTCCCCCTCATCCTCCTCTGGGTGGGGCCTTAAAGAAAAGAGAATCAGAGAGGGGTATGTTGAAATAAGCTTAAGCTATGACATACATACATTCCTCTGCATAGCATCATTCGGCACAAAGCAATAACACCAATGAAATTCCTGAACTAGAATTGTCTTAAAGGAATAGTTCACCCAAAATGGCTTGTATTCATATTACTCTTCTGTAGAACACAAAATAAGATGTTTTGTAAAATGTTCATGCTGCTCTTTTCCAATCAATGAAATTATTTAGTGATCAAAGGTTGTCAACTTCAAAAGGCTCCTTAAAAGTCATCCATATGACTAGTAACTATATTCCAGGTCTCCTGAATCCACACAACAGTTTTGAATGAGGAACAGACCAAAACTTACAGACTGGAATAAACGACACGACTTTTGCCCCTATTTGCAGCCTGGAGGAGTCAACGCTAGTTGCAGAAAGTCATTGCGTTCTGCAGATTTTGGGCAGTCAGAGTTGATCAATTTTACAGAAAATCGCATAGTGTACTATGGGCACAAACTCAGATTTTTTTTGGCTTCAGATAAAATCTGTTTAGATTTTAAAAATCGTGTAGTGTATTCCAGCCTTAAGTCAAAAAAATGATACTTCTGTCGTAATTTTCAAATCTCATTCATTGTTTACGTATATTCAAACTTGGCAACACAATATGTCGCAGCACAAAAAGCTATCGTATGACTTCAGAAGAATTGGAATATAGCAAATCATATTGACTAATTTTATGATGCTTTTCAAAAGAATATCCTTTGTGTTCGATAGAAGGAACAACATGAGGTGAGTAAATGATGACAGAATTTTAAATTCAACATTAAAATTAAAATTCACCCCATTTATTTTCTAAATGTAACCTGATCTTCTGGAGAAATTACATACTTCTCTCTGGTGACATACAATCATGTAGCCCACTTAAACCCCACCCCTTTCTTACAAATCGACTACAAGCTTGCATTCAGATCTGCCTTCATCCAACTGATGGAAAGAACCAAGTCCCTGCCCTACTTTTTTTTTTCCTTTTCGATAATTCATTTTACTCCAATGTACAGTTTTGTTTTGTTTTTTGACAGATAAATTATTAAAGTGCCCCTATTACGCAATTTTAAAGGTTCCTAATTTTGTTTTGGAGGTCTCCTACAATAGGTTTACATGCATCCAAGGTCAAAAAACACTTTAAATTTCTCAATACACATCACCTCATTTCTCAAAGTGTCTGAAAACGGTTTGTTCAAACCTTTCCTTTCCGAGTGCCAGCGCTGCTCTGATTGGTCAGATGGCCCAGTCTGTTGTGATTGATCTACCACCTACAGCGCATGTCAGAAATGAAACTCCCATTACCATATCTAAATTTCAGCACTAGAGGCTTCCTCAGCACTTGATACACAGTGATACGAACAGTAACAATGGTGTCGGGTTTACCGTATCAATTTCGAGTCCTCATGGAAGTGCATCAAAGTGGATTTTCTTTGGCAGCACAGAAAACAGTGTGTTCTCAACATGCCGACAACACAAACCAAACTCTTCCAGCCCTCAGCTACAACTACGGTGTTTGAGGGCAGGGCAAAGTACAGGCTAATCGCTGGCAGCCAACTAACACCATAGGCTGGCATTATGCAAATTTGTTACGAACCTACGTAGAGAACAGGAAGTGAGACTGGAATTACTGACTCCATTTGTAATGTACTTTGATCTTTAAAACCGATAAAGCATTAACAGGGGCACCAACTTTTTGTAGACCCAAACCCAGGTCCCCAACAATCCAATAGCTCCTGTATGTCCCGAACATGTGCACAGCCCAGTTAGATATTCCTTCCTTTTGGCTGCCTAATCAAGCAGGACATGCAGGCAATAAACTAACCAAGTTGAGAGGAACCACTCATTATACTGAACTCATGAACTCTGGGTGAGGAAATAACCAAACAACGAGCTACAATTTGACCAAGGCCAAGCTGTGTCAATAATACAAAAGTAAAGCTGCTAAACAAACACATACCAGGCCTAATGCGTTTTCAATGTGTCCGTTAGGATCTTAGATATAGGAAAATTTCAAAATCAGATTTGTTAATGGGGGTACTGGACCTTATATAATGTCTTTAAACTATTAGTAAAGCTGTTTAAGATGTGTAGCAGTTAAACCACTCTTGCGATCAATCAGATTATGTACAAACCTACTCAGTTTATAAATCATGATGAATTATTCATTCATCTCGTTTCTAAAAATAAAAGCTCACTCTTCACTTCACATCTACACTTCATGAAATATTCCACCCATTTCAGATAATCTCCAGAGCATTACCCAGTTCACCCTGCGGCTGAGAACATGGCCAAGAGGGTCGAAACAAGGAGACATTATAGAAGATCAGATCAGTGGTGGTAAAAAGCACACTATTGTATGTTTTGCGACGCACAAGGATATCGCTTCAATCAGTCAGTCAGTCACAAATGAATCCACCCTAAGTAACAAAGAACAGGGCTTGAAATATGATGCATTCCATGGGGCAAGGAAAGGTGAGCTGGAACAGCTTTAAGGATTGGAAAGCCTTTAGAATGGGAATAAAAGGCTGGAGTTCACCAGCGATTCTTTCAGTAGACAAAAGACAGAGTCAGTGATTTTGTTCCAGAACATCCCACACTACCCCTTCCTTCTCCAGATGAGACCATCATGAGATTAAGTGATAGAAATGCCTGATCCGGTTCATGGAAGAAAGAGGCAAACGTTTACTGCCATTTTAAAGTCACAAGTGCAACATAATGGCAGGATAGTGAGTTTCAAATAACAAAATTCAAGATTTTCTTAGTTGACTAAAAGTCTGGGCATTTTAGTCTAGTTTTAGTCAATGAAAACTGTTGATGTTTTAGTCATATTTTAGTCACATTTAGTTATGCTGCACAATAATGGTTAATGTAATCATCACTATTTTGCTCAAAATTATAATTGTAATTATTAATGATCACCACTGTTGTCATTGAGAAACTGCTGCTCATGCCATCCAATGAACCGGATATTTGGAATGTAAAAAAAAACAATATATAACATTGTCATCCTCTTTTTTGCCAACAAAAATAAAGAGATTTTGGTAACATGATTTTTTATATTTTAAAATTACATATTATTCAAGTCTTTTTCAAATATCGCATGTTGATTTTTCGCCAAAAATTAAAACTCATAAAAATAAACACTTTTAAAAACTAGTTTAAATCACTTCTTTGTATTCATAATTTAATATAATTTAGAAAAAAAGTTAGCATTTAAACACGTCATGTGGTAAAACCGGTAAAACCATTAAGTAAAAAATGATTTTAGTATATGTAAGTGTACACATCGTATATATTATATATACTTTTTGACTTTGATGAGGGTCTGCAGGCGTGTTTATATAGTTTCCTGTTTTATGTTTTTTTCTGTATGTTGGTTCCATCACATGTTGATCTGGTGGAATAAATTCAAATATTAATAAGCAGGTTTGTTAATTCACTACGGTACTTAATGTAGTAGTTAAGGTTATGTTTTTCCTTTCAAGAATTTAATTTAATCAGACATTTACTTCATTACACAATATTAGAACAGTTATCACCCTGATAACTAAATTAATTTTGAATAAATTAATAGTTAGTATAAATAAAGCGCCATGTCATCGACTATTACATTAAACCATGCCTGCTTGCTTGGGGCGGTACAACATGTTCATTGATGACTGTCCTTGTTATCATCTCTGTAGGGCACCAGTTGCACACAAATCACCACTACAATTTACTCCTCAGGGGACAAATTCACATCTGCTGCATGCAGTGCAGCTGAAATATGCTGTCTCAGAAATAGAATAAGGTAACCAGTCACATGACACATAGAATGCCTGCGTGTGCAAAAACCAGTACATGCACTGCACCTGGTTATGCAGAGATTCAGCCAATTGTGAAGAAAATGCCTCATCTAACCTTGCAAGAGAGAGAGAGACACACACACACAGAGACACAGGCTATAAAGCATAACTAACCATAACCGAGCACTGCAGCTGCCAAAGCACACTGAGAGGAGAATGCAGGCTGTTACTCACCTTTCACAGGGATCATGACTGCATGCGTCTCTCAGAGGTGTTGGAGCTCTGCTGTGTGTCGCTGCTGCAGTCCCGCTGCATGCCTCCATGATACTGAGTCACTGCAACAGCTGCCCGTCTGTGAGGGGAGGGAGGAGACCGGACTTCGCTTTAAGATAAACCTCCAACCTTGGCAAAGGATGAAGGCCTGTGGCATGCACATGTGTGTTATGTATGTGCATGGTGGACATATTTATTTACTTTTATTGCCATACCAGCATTAAAGGTTATATTCATTGCAATAAACGAATAAAGATGGATGGATGGATGGATTTTTACTGTTATAACACTCTCAAAAGCTAGTGGGCTCCACAAAGATTGGCACCCTTGGTAAATTGATAAAAAAATTGAAAACAATACTGTTATTGTCTCCGTGTAAACTACAAAAACGTAAATTTGTGAAAAAGGTGACGTGCATGTGTATTATGTGTTCAGTCTATAGGCGTGTATTTTTTCTTTACAAAGTGACCGCCAACTACTGGCCTGACATGCATAATACAGAGTTTTAGTTGTTTTTGCGGATACATGTGAACGGGATATGTGTAAACGTAACCTCAGTCTTTCATTCAAAATATTTACAAAAATCTAACCTTTAAATAAAAAAATCAACCTCCATTTGCCAAGATAACAGCTCTGAATCTTCTTTTACAATGCGTAATAAGGTTGATGAACATATGGCAAGAGATCTGAGACCATTCCTCCATTCAGAACCTCTCCAGATCCTTCATATTCAGAGGTCCATGCTTGTGGACTCTTTTCTTCAGTTCATCCCACAGGTTTTTTTATGCGGTTTTTGACAGATGTTGATTTAATATCTGCTGGTACTTGATGGAGTTTATGATACCCTGTATCCTAAGTTGTCCAGGGTCTTTGGAAGAAAATTAGCCCCACAGCATTATAGATCCACCACTATATTTCACAGTGGGGATGAGGTACTCTTCTACATGGCTATGTTTCTGTCTATGCCAAACCCACCTCTGCCATTTTTCCAAAAAGCTTTATTTTGGTCTCACCTGACCATAAAACCCAGTCCTACTGAAAGTTCCAGTAGCGCCTGTAGATGCATTTAGATTGTTGTTTTTATGCCACCAAAGGCTTTTTAATGCAACCTTCCCAAACAAGTTGCGGGTATATAGGTGAGATCTGATCATAGTTTTAGAGATTTTCTGACCCCAAGACCCAACTAGCATCTGCAATTTTCTAACTCAAACTGTCCTCTTCAGTCTGTGTGGGGCCAATATAGACACACATTCTCTTCCAGGTAGATTGCTGCCATCTTCAGTTGATTTTAACTTCTTAATTATTTCCCAAATACTGGAAATGAGTATTCCAACAATTCAACTATTAGCCATTTCATGATTTGTGCAGTTCAACAACTTTTTGTCACACATCATAACTGTATTCTCAGGTCTTTCCCATATGGATGACTATAGGAATTTGGTCTGTGTCACTTCATATTTAGAGCCCAGTGAAACAGGAAGTCATGACTTATCACTAAAGTGTTCCTGAACACTAAGGTGAACTTAAAAACATACCATATGAATGGGAATATACTTAATTTAGATTTTTACTCATTAGAATCTGTAAGGGTGGCCAATACTTTTGGCACATATACTCTGGACAAAAAAAAAAAATATTTAATTTATTCCAAACATTACATTTTGTGTAAATTAACTTCAATTAAAGGTTAGATTTGTGAATATTTTGAATGAAAGACTAAAAACAAATTTTCACAGTCATTTTTGCTTATTTTTACCAATATAGCTATATAGTCAGATAATGAAAATGAATACAGATAATGGATGCACTACAATTACATTTGAGTTTATGCAAAAATCAGTTGGCTAAATGGTGACTGTGGACCTTGAACCTAAACGAACCAAAATGAACCTAAAGAAAATCAATAACAAGGACAAGGAGTGCTTGTGTCATGTTCAGTGATGCATTACCATGATGAATACAGGATTTACACAGACTTATACAAGAAATGTTACAATACGCTACTCCATCAATAATTCAAGTGTGAAGAATAAACAAAAGGAACGCTGGAATATAGAGCCACACCTACAGTGACAGTTTAACCACCTCAAAAAGAGAGACCTTATGAAGATTGACATGCACAGAACTTATGATCTGTTGGATTTGATAGAGTACCGAGATATGAAAACGACAAAATATTCCTCTCACACTCTGGCCCTACTGTCAAAAGTGCTGAGAGGGAGAACCTTTATGTTGACTCAGCAGAATGAACCCTCCCTGACAGGAAAGACAACTCCATGTGTGCATGCGGGCACCTGAAAGGGTTAAGCACACAGTAGCTCCGGTGATTAATACAAAAATAATCACGCTGCCTGTATGGACACTTAAATACTGATTATTTAATTATTTTCTTAGGTTCTCTTAGGTTATTATGTGTTCAATATCTTAATAATATGAGCAACAGTTTATGGTCTGAATCCTTTGATACGCAACAGAAAACAATGAGGTCCAAATGTCTGTGAAAAAAAAATTATTTTATAGATTATACTTTAGGTATATTATGTGTATATATATATATATATATATATATATATATATATATATATATATATATATATATATATATAGTATACACACACACACACAGAGGCTTACATACACAAGCATTTTCACTAATGGTTTTCACAGACCTTTGGACCACATTCTAGTATTTAAGTATTTAAATGAGCAGTTGTACATTATTTACAACTTGAGTATGGAATTGTGTGAAGGCTGATGTCCATTGATGTGGTTGCTAAGCGACAGATTGTCTTGAAATCCTTCAGGAATCGGTCAGTCTTGGCTCCTGAATATCTGATGGGGAATGTTTACAGACAGGAAATAATATTCGTGCACACGTATTTGTTTATTGTAGTGTGACTAAGGAGGTGAAGAAGTGAACCGTTTAGTGATGTTGAAATCTTGCTTTGGCTGGCAATAAAATGCGCACTGTTGTCATGGGCAACAGCATGTGACTTCAAGACTGAGTTCTGTATCTCTGATGAGTCGTTGTGTGTGTGTCCATGTTTCGTAACACTGGGCTAAACTGTTTTAGGGTGCTTGTCCTCAACCGGGGGAAGTGAATAAAATGGAGGTTTATAAGGAATTTACAACGGCGCAGATTAGACTACTAGCAATGTTTATGTACTGATACAATATTACTAGAAAATATTACTTGTGTTTACTTAGTGTTTTAATATAGTAAGTGCGGATGCTTCTTAAATCGCCAACAAAAAGAGGAAAGATCTACACGAGTCACTCACCTGTCTGTGATCGTTTCAGCGTTACTCCCCCAAATGAAATCCAGGAGTTGTATCCCTCTAGAACAAATTTCCTTTATTGTGAATGCGTGTGAAATAGAGTGAAACAAAAGCATCCTTCATCGTGTGTGAACGTGGGATCTGTGAGTGAGTGAGCTCGGTCTCGAGGCAGGACACATGAAAAGTTCTTTCTCACGCACCACCTGATAAACTAAGTGCATGTGTTTGGAGGCGTGGCCAGGAGCAAGGTGGATGTCAGTAGGATCCACCCAACTCTTGTTAGTCCCTATTGAGGACACCCACCTGAGAATTGACCAACATTTAAAACCTTAAATATTCACGAATATGGTACAATGGCTCTAAAGACTTCCCTTATGGGAAATGTTTTGTTTTCTGGCCCTAAAGTGTTTTATGATACCCTTTCCCCCCATTGAATATAAATGGAATAATAGGATTTGAGTAAAAATAAACATTAAAGATTTTTTGGGATACATCTTTAGCCATTTTCCCCTGGTTTCACAGACAAGGCTTAAGCTAATCCTGGACTAAAATGCATGTTTGAGCTGTTTTAACTGAAAGCAACTTGTACTGACATATCTTAAAATATGTGCCATTGTTTTGTCTCAAGATACACACCAGTAATGTTTTTTCTATGGTACATTTATAAAAGCTACTTAAAGGTGCAGTATGTAATAATTATGGCCGCTAGAGGTCGCTAGAAGCCTATTCAAAACAAAGGCGTAGCTTGATGAAGCCAAGTTTGAGAGCGGAATCTTGGGACATGTGGTCTCCACCTCAACAGATAGGACAACAGGGATATGACTCGGGAAGAAATCATGTTCATGGATGCGATTATTAATGTTACTGTAGTATGAAGCAGAGCAGGACCGAGTGTTGTGGGAACTGAACAAGGCCACTGGAGCGACTGAGCAACACACGCCTCACGAGCAGCGGAACTTTTATTATGCCACAGTCGCCGGTGCCGCTTCCGCTTTTCCAGTCATGAACATGAGGTAACGCAGCTCTGTTTATCATATTAGATACATTTGAGAGTGTTGAAAATGTTGTTATAACGTTACGCTGTGCATTCGCTCGGTGGCTGCTGCGAGACACTTGTCTGAGACACACTGCAGTAAGACAGATCGATTTTAGAATATCATATTAAATACTGGATGGCTTGTGTTGATAAATGGCATGCAATTAATTTTAAAACATATTGTATGATGGAGAAAATTCTGTATTACTGTTACTAAAAATAAAGCTGCACTGATTATGCTATGTTAGCTACCTCACAAAATACTGTTTTTCTCTGAGGCATGGTACTCGCAAAAAATATATCAAAACAGTTGTTCCCTTGTCTATTAGAACGTGTATATATTAAAACGTCTTTGGTGTTTCCATGGTTTCTACAAAATAAAACCGGAAACCGAGGCAGACCGAGGGTTAACGCGGGTATGACGTTATTGACAGGCGATTCCTCACACGTCCCGGAGCCTTGGTTAAAATTCCAATTTTCTCATGATTTACAAATAGTTGGAAACATTTGGGATATTGTAAGTACTCAAGTGAACAAACTATATAACACTGGCCTAGTGGTTTTTGAATATTTTACTGCAAAAATCTTACATATTACACCTTTAAATGTCCTAATTGAACTAAGGGTACGTTTACACGACAACGATATGGTTAAAACGGATACGTTTTTCCTTTGAGTTTTCCGCGTACAGACACCATTATCAAAACGATCCCCATCCATACAAATCCGTGAAAGTGACTAAAAACGCTGTATTCTGCTGGCAGGCCATTAGATGGCGATGAAACACAATAGACTAAACATGTAATGCGCATGTGCATCGTCATCATTTTCACAGATTCGCGTTTTTATTGTTTACACAGAGACCGTTTTCAAAACTTGCACTTTGAAACCCGCTTTTAAAGGTTTTCTTTTTCAGGCCACCAAAACGCCATTGTCATGTAAATGAACGGCCAAAAAACATAAAAAGTTTTCCGTTTTTAGTTGAAAACGGTGTCGTGTAAAAGGCCCCTAGAGCCTAATCCTGGCTTAGTCTAAACCCTGTCTGTGAAACTGGGCCTTAAGTGTTTTAAGAGAAAATTACATACATTTATTCGCCCTCATGTCTTTCCAAATTGTATTACTTTCTTTCTTTTGTGGAATATAAATGAAGATATTTTGACAAAAAATTTGGTAACCAAAATAGTTTGATTTTTCAAAATATCTTAATTTTGTGTTCCGCAGAAGAAAGTTATACAGGTTTGGAATGACATGGAGGTGAGTAAATGATGACAGAATTTTGGGGTGAACTATCCCTTTAAATGAAACCAAACTATCATTGAGAAGAGTTTGTGAAATATATACGCAGTGAATGTCATATTTGTAAGGTAAGATGTGATTCATAGATTTAAAAAAAACACCATCTCCAGCTGCATAACATGCTGAATGGTCAAAGGTGAAAGGTCATAACTGGAGAAACTGAAGAAAGTTTGTAACCATGCTGCTTTGTGGCACCATTGACTTCCATGGTATTTTTTTTTTTCTACTATTGAAGTCAATGGTGCCACAAAGCTAACTTTCTTCAAACTTTTCTACAAACTTTCTTCAAAATATCTTCCTTTGTGTTCAACAGAACAAAGAAATTTATACAGGTTTGGAACTACTTAAGGGTGAGTAAATGATGGCAGAATTTTTATTTCTTGGGTGAACTATCCCTTTAAGGCGAAAATGACCAAAAGACAATAGAAGGGTTAACCAAAACTGAGCAGAGTCTGTCTCAACTTTGTCTTGAGCAATCATCATCATCATCGTGATATTTGTTAAATTGTCCAATAGCAAGGCGTTGGCCACAAGACTTATGCCAGTGGCACAGTGTTAACTATTCTGTGTTAGTCACTTACTTCGGATAAATAGGTGTGTGAGAGGGAGTTGTGTTGGTTAGGGACTTAGTGCACCTAGATGAACACTTTTATTTTCCTGTATGACAGCAGTATCAGTCATTGTGGCAGATTTTTGAAAAACACCTTCCCTCTGAGGCATTTTGCTTAATATATATAAACAGAAGTTTTAAAATCAGCCATTCAGATGTAACATTATTCAATAGTGGCCTCTAGTGGTCACTTAAGGTACTTAAAAGATCACTCGTAAAGAAATAAAAACACACTCTTATATTTTTTTATTATATCAAAATACAAAAAGTTTTACGGGGTTATTACATGGACCAAAGCGTTGGAAAATGTCAACCTAATAGAGCTTGCCAAAATGTGCATATCTGGGCATCTGGTGATGTAAACAATGCAAATTGAACGGCTCCACTATACAGAACTTCATTTGGGCTGTTAAAGACAGCACACGCTCACACTCACACACATATTTAACACTCCATATGTTTCATTCCCAGGTCTGGTATTGATGTAACTCTCAAGGACAATTCATTTGTCAGGATAGCATATTCTTTTTGATTGGGTTCTTATTCTAGAGCAAGACTTATAAATCTAAAAAAAAAAAAAAAAACATGATCAAAGTAATAGAATAAAAATAAATTAACAATGGGATTTCCTTTATTCTCTAAAAATGCCATTGCTTACTGCAGGGTTGTTCCCTTTTAATATCAAGATGCTGAATCAAAGTGTCCAGCTGAGTTTTTGTGGAGGTCAATGTCATACTTCAGAAGTTGGTACAGATACGAAACATTTTAAACATTTACTCCTAGCAGCATGAAGACACATCAGGCACCATATCTTAACATCTGAGTATGTGGAGACACCGAATGCCCACTAATCAAGGACTAGAAGATAGAGGCACACTGCACCTTGTTTCATAATCAGAGTCATCTAGCAATTTGTTGGAGAATTCATTAGCAGTGGCAGGAGAATCAAACAATACATCATTGTACATAAGGCTTTGGTACAGCACCATACTGTTTAAGAATAATACCTGAAATAAATGAGATTACTTAAAAGAAGCCTCTGACCCAGTCATTCAATCAGTCAATCAAATAAATCTGAAAGAAAAAAAAGATATTTTATCATTTTTTTTCTTAACATAAGAGCAGTCTCTTTCTTATACACTGTATGTAGGGTGATCAAGATGAAAAACATGTTTGCCCAGAACACATCTTCAGATAATATAATCTCCAAACAAAGTACAACACAAATTCGAAAGCAGTTAAAAAAGCACAAAAAAGCAATTTGAAATATGCTTCCAATAAGCTCTAAGTATGAGGTTTAATGTTAAAACAGTCATAAATTAGTGCATAATGCAGTATTACATTCTAAGTTTTCAGTGCTGGTTAATATGAACAGCAAAAGAATCAAGAACAAAAAGATGTACATTATCTGAAACGAGACAAACAGGTCCGAACGAGTGAAATATCTTGATTATGTAAGGTTAGTTCCGTTCAATCAACTAAAAAAAAGAAAGAAAAAGAAAGTTTCACTAAGCACCATAAGAAGTAAGCACAAAACTGAATACAGGCAATCAAAGAGTTGATATGACACTTCCTGCAAATGAGCCCTCTTACAGAAGCAAAAAAGGGGGCGTGTCTACCTGCCTGTACAGTATCATATATATTCAACAAGAGAAACGCTTCAGTCGGGTTCTCCCAATAAAGACCACAGAGGAGCTGAATAAAATGCCGTCAATCACCATCCACAGATATACAGCGACATTGCACCTGCATCTTAAATCAGCGTGACAGCTTTATGCGAGGATGCATCGCTCCACCGTGTCCATGAAAAACACTATAAAACAGAAATGTCGCCGCTTGACGCGTCAGACCTCCAGGTACCAGGTTCTTTCCATGCTAAATGAAAAATTTACTATCATACCGTGGGTACATTTCATGGATTATACATTTGATATGCTGCCTCCTCGAGACTGGCAAATTCGTCTTTATAAATCTTTCTAAATACGCGGGTTTTTATTCATGGTGACAGCGACCGTTCACGCGATAACGTAAGCACGTACTGAATGTCAAAGCCGATCTATTTAACACCTTCAACGGTTTCCATACTGAAAGATAGTGAGCGCACAGGACCTGCCCTGTGAGAGAGGTTTTATTGCTTGCGGTCCTACTCACCAGAAGAACTCGACAACGGAAATCACGACAGAGCTAGTTTAGTTAGTTTAAGACAGAGGACTGTGCGTGAGTTTGTGTGTTAACCTCTGAACCACAGCACCACGAGTTCAAAAAGACATAGCACCAAGTCATAATGTGTACAATGTGCCTACATCCTTGCACGTTATATTTCTAGATCATGTAAACATTATGTGGTTGTTGTAGGACTTATTAGCCTAGCAATGAGCTCTTGAGAAAACACGTAGCAAAAACAGAGTCAAGTCTAACTTTAACACTTTTCTCCTGACAGCTAAAGGCAGGTAATCAAGAATATCTAAAAATGAACACTGCCCTCTCCTCTCAGAGACTACACGATTAAAGCAGCCTTACGAAATTGCACCACGTGGGGTGGAAAACGCTACTAATGACGAAGACATACATAGAAATTAGCAACAGAATCTGCTGACCTAATACTGAATAGCTCAAATCACTGCAGTGAGATGTTTGAGCATTCGTTTCCATGTCGAGTAAAATAGTTGTATTCAAAGAAAGAGAAAGAAAAGACAAAGTAAACAGCCCTTTGGGCACTCAAGTCAAATCTTCTAAACTCAAAAAGGCTACTACAAATCTCTATACACAGAAATTCATCCCAGGGTTTCCTGCTTGTATATTCAGCCTTATTCAAGTACTGCATGAGATTTCATTCAATTTCCTTACGTCGTACCTCATTATTAAACGTCATTCACAGATTCATTTTGGACTTGATCGCATTGGTGTGTAAACGAGCTAAAAGATAGAAACATCACAATGAAAATATTTAGATAAATCTGATCTTCTAAGAGCAAATCATACATTCACCATCGGTTAAACGATTAGCTTTCACTGTAGGTAGCAAATCAGCAGCTGTTAGTGAATTCTACAGACAATAAACATCCTTCGGAAATACTAAACTCATCATTAATTAAAATAACTCAAACTTTGCTATGTCATCAGATGAGCCGTGATGGATGACAAATAGTAAAGATTACAATACAATTCACTGAAGTTGTTTTCAAAAAAAAAAAAAAAGAGTCAAGCTACTTTTGGAGGTTCACTTTTGTAGGTAGAAAGTAACCGAGAAGATTTTTTTTTTTTTTTTTTTTTTTTTTTCTTCCCCCACTGATTAGATTAAGGACTATTTCACTTTTCTATTTTATATTGATGTCTTCATTAGTCTGCACAATATCTACTGTAATTAATTTGTGTACTGTATGTCCATCGCAACATATAAGAAATTATTTACTTCAAGGAAGTGACGTAAAGATTAATAATGCATTTCACCACTTCTAACTACATTTGTGCAAGACAAGGACCAAGTAATTCAGTTTAAATATCACATTTCCACTGAACATGTCAAAAAGCATATTTCTAAAACCTGAATCATTTTTCAGCAGGGGGCTATTATTAATCTACCTCCAACCACAGGTAAAAAGTGCCTTAAAGCTGTCCAATATTTTTTGTCAAAAATAATGTAAATTATTTAAAAAATAAATAAGAAAGCATGTTTTCAGCTGTTCAAACATTGTCTAGTACTGCAGCCATTCTCTTCAAGCTTACAATTTCAGTGATATTCTGTGCTTTATATTTCATGTTTATTATGTTATAAACAAATTAATTGTAATTTCTGGGCTTACATTAATCCCTCATGTTCTGTCAAGCTTTGCCACAAGCAGACAACATATGTCATCCAAAATGAAATATGCTAGCTTGCACAAAATATGGTAGAAGTGCTGAAATATGTTCCAGATTATTTATTCCTTTTCTTTTTTTCTCTCTTTTTTGAGGTATATTTTGTAGAAGGAAGAAAAGAAACCCTGTAATAACTATCACGTCTTGAGAGACATATTTGTACAGAGCATTTAACTCTCTATCCTTCACAATATACACAGTTCTGACAACGTTATGACAAAAACCGAAGTGGTCAGCAAGATTTTTCCTAGCATGTAATGGAATGCTATTATTTTCTTTTTTATTATCAAATGAAAAGCTTTTGTCCTGTTCCAGTTTACTGTTTCTTCTAAAAGAGCACCCCTGTACGTTTTTTCCTTTGTGTAAATTTACAGAAAATACAGATATGTGTAGTATATTGTGCCAACCGAAGAACATAATAAATTGTATCTAGTTTAGACTGATTACAAAACAGTACTGAGAGCTTGTCCATTGTACGTTTTTGCTAATGGACAAGAAGACGATCCCGCCCCACAGGATAAGTTTTAGTGAATTTGTGGGGGTGAGTTTATGGGCTCTCAGAGCAGAGAACCATAGTTTGAAGGGGCAGGGTCCATACTGGCCAGCAGGGATTTTCTGTCTTCTCTGGGGTGAAGCCAGCGCAGCAGAGAGGACAGATGGAGACAGGGGGACTTTCTAAGTGTACTTTTCCACTTTTTCTTTGAAGGAGAGCTGAGATGTTCTCTTTGCTCAGAGGCCTGAGATGCATGCGGCTGCTGGGTCTGAGAGGTGGACACATCTAAAGACAGCAAAGCAAATGAGACACAGCAACAGAATAGATTTTTACATTTTCAGAAGAAAACGGGAGAGTTGCCTGTGCATGCAAACCTCTCTGCCACGATGTTAAGGTGCCAGGGCTGATAACATGTCCATTTCTCTCAGTATGTAATGTATGGGTGAAACTGACCTGTCCTTTTCTTGAATCTGGAGTTGTTGTTCTTGTTGGCTGATGATTTCTTGGCTTTATTAATACAATAATATATCAGTGCTTCAAAGCTCTCAGACCCTGCAGGGACTCTCACTGCACCTAGATGCTCCCTATGAGAGACAAACACAATGATGCATTACTTCACAGCGCCACCAGGGTGCACTATGCTTTGACCGGCCTGATCAAACTGAGATTTAGCCCTGTCAGGGAACACTTTGGCTGCCCAAAGCCAAATGCAGTGTTAAATCCTTCATGACAAAAGTACCATTCATCAACATGTACTGTGCAATTTAGCAACTTTTGGTGAATTGTAAGAAAAGCCTTGATAGATATTATTTTGAAAATACTGCCTATCAATTGACTTTTTTGCCACTTTTCATTGGTCATCAGCATAAATAATAAATATCAAATCACATTTATTTTTATAAAAAACAAAAACTCTTCTTCATTAGATGGGTACTCTGTAAATTAAAAGCACATTGTATTAGTTCAGTTAGTCTCGTGAGCTGAATTTAGCATCCCCCCACAACTCATTTACTACAGAATACACCTAAATTAACATGAATAAACCTTTTACCTCATGTTGTACACTGCTGCCATGCTGCCAGCACTGTCCAATCAAATTACAATTAGCCAAAATCTCCTGTTTCCCAGTAAGCTCACTGGTTTCCTATTAAACTGACCACAGGGGTTACATTTCCTGACAAGTGTTGTCTTTTATCGCACATGCCATTCCTCTATCATGGCAGAGATCATGACACTCAAACGTCCATACTGAAGAGTCAGCCAACAACTCATGGGTTCACAAGGCACAGAAACACAAAGCGTTTACAGAGAGTCTCCCCTGCTGCTGAGGCTGTGGAAAGAGAAAGTGAAAGTGATTAATAGAGGGGGAGGTAGACATGACTGAGCACTAAAGTTCGCCACATCAAACACACTCTGGTTACCATGAATACACTGTACAGTGGCTTCACCATGCTGACAGGAGAAGAGATGGCAGGGAGGGGAGAATGGCCAGTAAAGAACAGTCACATAAAAGAAAGGAACCAAACCACTAGGACGACAAAATGTGACAAGAAATTTTAGTTTGACAACTGCTGTTACTGATTCGGCATCGAGAAAAGAGTATTTAGAAATGGCATGCATGATATTTTTGTACATGGAAACAAAATTTTAAAGGGGAATATCCAAGTGTGCCCCTGAAAGGGTGCAAGTGCAACATTTCCTGGAAAAAAAAAAATAATGATCACAGAAATGCTTTGAAAAGCAGTGCTGAAAAAAGCTTAAAAAATGGCATTGTTTATATACCAGCTATAAAATTTCAGGATATATACCAAAAAAGACAATGTATAAATGTTATCATGTAATGAAAAAATCTTCAAAAATAAAGTCATTCCCCTTTAAATCAGAATGATTTAAGACCCCGCCTGCAAACCCCTCCCCTTTCAGACATGGATTCGACCCTTACCTATTGTGGTGTAGAGGACCTGGTCACAACAATGCTGCCCAGATAGCTGAGATCAATCAAAAACAAAGAGGGTAAGACTACCAGAGTCTCCAGAGAAAAGCGCCGTCTCTACTCTATTATGAGGATGAGTGTTGCAAGAGATGAGCGCACACTCATCCCTGGCAACGAAGGCCGCCTAAGAAGGCCACCGTGATGGTCAAAGCCCTGAGTTAGAGGAAGTGAGAGAAATGGAAGGAAATGAGTTGGAGAGGGTGAGTGATGTGATCAGCCGACAAAAGAGGACAAAGAAGGAAGAGCCATGGGATCATCATGGATGCACTAGAAAATCCTTAACCATGAGAAACGTTATACACTACAATCATTTCTTATATCAAGATTATACTGTTTAAAGGTTAAAGGAGAATAGGATTTGAAGAAAATAAAAAAAGGAATGGAAATTTATCCTGTGAACCCAATAAGGAGTTATACTGGAGGACATGGACATTTGTGCATATGTAAATAGTTTATAGTAAGATGTACATGTAAAGTATTTTTATCAAAAATCGCAAAAGCATGAAAGCATTGCTTTTGCGGCACAGATGATGAATAACAAACTCCTTTGTCATTTTGGAGCCTCCAATGGTATGGTTCACCTACCCTGGAGAGGGTTCTGAGGGGAGCATCTCCTCATCTGTCCTTCTCTGAGATGGCATCTGGCCGAAAGCATCACTGCTCTCCGTGGGGGGTGAAGGGGACTGGGAGGGGTAGCTGGCCGCGGCTGTGGCAAAGGCCATGTGGGCACGGTAGCTGAGGCTGGGCCGCTGGCCACTCTGGCCTTGGGTAGGTGAAGTGGCAGGGGAAGAGGAGAGAGACCTTCGGGAAAAGGAGACACTGGCAGGGTGACGGGCACTCTCGGGCATCTCTTGAGAGCGGGAAGACCGCAGGATGCTGGGGCGGGGAGGAGGGCGAACGAGAATGTCTGGAGAGCCGGCATGTGAGCTGGGAGGGGTCTGGGTCAGTGGGGAGAGTCGTGACGGCTGCAGGACCACCTGCTGCAGGCCGAGATCCATCCTTCGTGCCGCCCTGGGGCTCAGCCAAGGCTGGGCCTCGGACCTCCAGCCGTCCGAGCTCTCACTGTGCAGTGTGCTTGGGCTCCCCATGCGAGCCGTGGCGCCTAAGTAAGGCAACACTGGTACGCCCGTACCGTGGGCAGTGTGTCTCAACTGCCCCAGAGTCTGGGCCTGTTGCATAGTTATATGCTTGGCTGAAGGGCCCTGAGGCGGGAACCTGCCGGGAGATCTGCTCAGTTGGGCTCTAGGGGCCTCCAGCTGGAGGAAAGCAGAGCTTGAAGGGAGCTGAGAGGTGGTGCTAAGAGTGCGACTATGGGAGGGGTATGGTGGGGGCTCGGGGAGGTCCCGGTGGAGATATGAGGAATGACGTGGTGGAAGAGCGAGACGGGGACCCTCCTGACCTAGAAAGGGGAAGTCAGGAGGCTGCCAGATCTCGGTCGAGCGAGAGGAGGGAGGACTATGCACCAGTGGCAGGGTGTGGCCGGAGGCGCCGTACTGATGGATCCTCAGCTCCTCCCTCTCCTCTGGGATGGTGGGATGGCGAAACGGCCCCTCGGGGGGGTATGAAGGTGAGGAGGACATGGCAGAGCTACGTGGACTAACATCAGGCATGTAAAACGGAGGGTGAAGCTCCACCTCAGCACCACTACCTAGATAGCCATAGAAGGGGCCTGGAGGGAAGACCCTGTGAAAATGGGAGACCCGGCTCTGCCCTGTGGCCTGAAGCCGACTACCCTCCGAGATGCTCATACCTTCCATGGGTCTCTGGAACCGGGGGCTGTAGGCTGGGGGCTGCATGTAGGACTCCTGGCTGGAGGACACAGGGGATATCTGGGGCCTGAGGGTGGCCATGACTGGGGGTAGGGGCCCTGGGTCATCGTTCTCCTCATCTGATTGGCGGAACTCAGGATACAAGTCTGATTCCTCCACAAAGGGAAAACCCTCAATGCGTCTGGGCTTGAGGGACGTGTCGATGTCACTGGGGTCCATGACGAATCGGCCATCAGGTCCACGGCTGATCAGCTCGATGGGCGTAGTGACCTCAGCCTCGTGCTTGGACACGCTGTACTTCTTACTGGTTATTGCTCTCTTGGTTTTCTTATAGAGGGAAAGCTCTTTCTCTTTCCTGGGGCTTGGCAACTTCTTAACGTATAGACTGTGGCCACCCACGCTGGCCAGAGATGGGGGCCGGGAGGAAGCAATGCTCTCAGGACTGATCTTCCCAGAGGACAGCCTATCAATCAAAAAAGACATGGGGCTTAGGACTGAGCCCTGGGGAATACCAGAACTTAAAATCAGCACTATCAAAACAAGAACCATTACATACAGACATGTGGAATATAATCAAAAGGAAATGGCATATTACACTTTCTATTGTATGCTATTTACTTTTTTTGTAAATGTAAAAAAAAAAATCAGAGAAATTAGTCTTTATCCATGTGGCTGTTTTCATAATAGTGATTACATTAAACATTGACCTTTATTTAATGGCCATTTGTCTAATAAAACTGAAGGACGATATCAAGATGAGACATAATGGAGAACAGAATGGGGACAGGACACAGAAACACATAAGTCAATACAGGCACCAGTGGGCCAACAAAATATCAACTAAACTATAACTTCACTCAACTCTTCAATAATAATCCATCTTCCTGACTTTAAACGGTCAAATAAGTGTCAAAATTAGGAGCAGCTGAGGGCTGAAGTTGTCTATTCCCCCACAGAAGCATTTTAGCTCCGCACCACTAACTGAAAACATGCAGCTACAGCAGACAGGCGCATGTTAGTGCCTGCTGCAGAGAGAGATACAGGTGCAAGCACTCACTGAGGGCTGGTAGATGGGGGCCTGTAGCTGCTCCTGTCTGGCTCTTCCCAGTAGGGCTCAATGCCAGGCAAGGGGGTAAGAGGAGGCCTGCGGTGACAAAAACACAATAGAGACGGGGCAGAGTCGGCCGTCAACCAGACTATGGTTCCACACTGCTATGTGGAAATGGGTGGAATGGGAGCATGAGACTGCAGCTCTATTAAGACCACAATTGAATCAGATAAGAGCGTGAATCCAAGTTTCAACTGGGTTGGAGGTACTACCCTTAATGTTCCCCTTCTTTTATCTCTGGTTAAATGTAAGAGTGACATGCTGCCATGCCTGCACTGGTCGATTCAGAGAAGCTGGGGGTAAGCATCATGTTTATAAATATGTTCTTGCACTATTGAAAGGTTCTATCACAACCTGACTGGATGGCAAAAAAAAAAAAAAAAAAAAAGCTTGAGAAGATTGTTTGTAATGGCAAATCAATGCATCTCACTGCTGAAAAGCAGAGGTAAGCACAGATGCATTTATAGCAGCCACTTTAGTGACCACTCAAATCCTCCTCCATGCATCCCTCACGTTAACACAGCAGCTGCTAGGGTCAGCTGTTTGATTTCCCAAACTGTACATGCTCTCTCTCTCTCTTTCTCTCTCTCAAGCCATGTGCCTGGTAGTCAACAGATTTGCAGAAGTGCAAAGTATGATGGATGTTACCATGCACTGGTACTTACGGAGATTCAATGCTTTTCCTTGTGTGCGTAATCGATAGTGGAGGGTCTAAGGACAAATCACACAATGCCACATCAGCATGACAATATGCTTCATATCTTTATCTCAACCACTGCAATATTGAAGCTGGTAAAATCCAATAAATTTGTGACGTGCAACAACAATGGTGCAGAAATGATACATTTCAGCTTTAAACCCGGAATGCAACAGTGAGACTGGTCTTGAAGTTTTGAAGGACTCACCTCGCTTCCGTTTGAGCTTGCGACGATGCTGCTTGTTGACGAAACAAGCAGCGAGCGTGCTGAAGAGGATGGCAGCCGCCAAGAAACAAATGGTGGCCACGATGCCGGCCACCACTGGCTTGGCCAGCCCCTCGTCTGAGATCTCTGTGGGAGGGAAGGGGTCTGAGAGAAGAGACATACTCCAGAACATGAAATTAGGATGGAAGAATGCAGCAAGCGTGTATTCACAAAGCAGGTTAACGTGATTGCTGACAGTGATTCAGTTAGTGTGCATTACAAAGCAGACTATAGCATAGTGTTAACATAACTGCAGCCTATCAGATCAGAAGCACCTTGCCTATTTAGATCGAGGGGGCACGTAGCTTTCAGATTTTTGAGCCAAGTGGATTTTGAATGCAACTTCCAAAAACAAATCAGTATCTTTAATAATTATGGTTATTGCATTCATCTAAAACATTGTGGCAGAAATCACATCTAAATTGAATCAGTCCAATACACTGCAATGCAATTCCACTTGGCACAGAACTTAACATTTCTTTAATTTCAATGAAATTGAAAATGAAATGAAAATGCATGGTGATCATTTAAAAACATATTAGCTCAATCAGTAAGTGACTTTAGCTTTACATTAGCTTTAGTTTTAGCTTTGTTAAAAAGTGTTTTTGGTCATGTCTTAAAAGAGCCAGAACTGCCATTGTTGCCCCCTCCAAAAAATAGATGCATGGAATCCCTGTATGGCATTTACACAGCAAAAAAAAAAAGAAAAAGAAAAGAAAAAAAGAATACAGTAGGGCACTAATTACAATGAGCAGCAGGGGGCAGTGAAGCTCTAGGTGGCTAAAGCAATGAATTGGTGCGTTTTAGCTATGCCCCATATTCTCACCTGTACTTGACACTCCCACCACATTACTGCTCTCACTGACAAGATCATCCATTACAGCTAGCGCTCGGAATTCATACCAAGAGTCCTGGGAGACAGAGAAACAGGTCAGTGGGTCACAAATCCTGTGAGGCCAACAGGTTGAAGTGTCAGATCTACCAACGGATTTGTAACAAGAACATTTGTAGCAGACTCCGCTGTATGTCAGACTGAATTAAAATGACATCCTTTGAGCTTTTCAGCAGAAATGCATTCCCTCACTGCGTTTCTCTCAATAGTCGCAGAGCTGCCATGCAACAAACGTTGGCGCATAAGATGGAAATCACAAATTTTAACCTTCAAATTAGATATTTTATCATTTTATTTTATTATATTATCATTCTAATATGCTGATTTGGTGCTCAAGAAACTTTTCTTATTATCAATGTTGAAAACAGTTGTGTTGCTTAATATTTTTGTAAAAACCATGATGATTTTTTTTTTTTTGAAGTTATATTAGTTGGATATAAGTAGTGACATTAACACGATAAGTGTTACCTGAATGAGGTCTCTTGCTATGATCTCAGTCTCAGTGGCAGGAATCAAGTCATCTAGAACCTCCCACCTTTCTCCCAGACGAAACTCAATGATGTAACGGTCGATTGGTGAAGAGTGATTGGCCGGAGGAAGCCATGTCAACAATACACCCTGCTGTGTCCGGTTGGCTGTGAGGCACCGTGGTGGAGTTAGAAGCACCAGTGGTTCAGGGGTACTTATGGGATACCCTAGGAAAGATAAAAGGAGGTTGTTAAGTGCATCTCATGTGGAGGGTCATTCAGAAGTCCATTACACAACAGCTTATAATGAAGTGTCACCCACCTCCTGTAGTCACAGTGACTACCTCACTGAAGGGGCCGGTGCCCAGCTTGTTTTGGGCCAGCACACTGAATTGATAGGCAGTCTTTGGCTCCAACCCCTGGACCATCAACCACGTCTGAGAGCCGGGCACAGGTATGGACAGCCAATCATGTGGCCCTAAATCATTCTTCACCTTCCTATTGGATTGTAACAAAGAGTTGCATTAAATGCATTTTACCTAGAAAATCTGATTTTAAAAACAAGAACTTTTTGCATATCACACAGTATTTCTTGAAATACAGTGAAATGTAAATGTCACGAGTATATGTAGAAAAAAGTGGGAAAGAACTATATTTAGTGGGGGTTCTATCATGACTTACACCGGGCCATACCAGACCGAGAACGTCTGTTCAAAGCCTCCATCATATCCAGGTTCCCAGGAAACGTTAGCGGAGCTTGTGGATGCTGACACGTGGACATTAGTTGGCGCATGTGGACTAGTGCCTGAAATAAGGTTATTTTTAATTAGCAGTGATTTCATCTGTTAATACTGTTCAGAGGTGTAAAGAGTACCTAAAATCCATACTTGAGTAAAAGTAAATGACTCCATTAACAGTTACAAACAGTGCTTGAAATGGGCCAGTACACAGTACCGGCACTTCTCTTGTTTGCTGAATTTTGACCCCCAGCCAGATTATTACCCCTCTAGTATTGGTAGGTTTAGGAGAAGGTGTGAGGGAGAGGTTAGGATTAGGGGTGGGGTTAAGATTAGGCAAACGGGTAACGACTTCAATGAGGGGGGTAATAATTTGGCAGGGGGTCAAAATTCAGCACAACACCGGCACTTCCAACATGTTGCATGTACAGAAGCCCACCGAGCCCTCTCTTCTTTAGGAATGCGTTTTGAACTGAGCATTGGGAGTACCGGCACTTTTATTTTTCCACTTCAAGCACTGGTTACAAGTCACCAGTTCCTTAGAGTATCTGATTTGAACAGTACTTAAGTATTTTACTCTTATACCATTGTCTTTCTGAAAACTCAATTCTGATTGGCTGGAAGGTGTGGAATAAAACCCAGGTAGTTCCAAGTCAGTTTAATCACTGTTCTATATTAATGCACTGTTTTCATTTAAGCACACACACATCACTTGGATTATCCCCTATGCACTGAATGTAGGCTCAAATATGTGCTAGTCCTCAACACTTAAGAGACATGCCAGTGACAAACTGCCAGTGAAATACATTTGTGATGAGTATTGCATTTCTCATCACAAATGCATTGGAGTAAAGAGTACATATATTTCTTAAAAAATGTAGTCAATTAGAGAGTAAAAGTTGCTAATATCTTTGATACAAAAGTAGCCAAAAAGACATTTAAGTACAGTAACTAATTACATTTACTCAAATACTTTACACCACTATTAAAATTACTCATACTTGCAATGTTATGGATTTGAATAAACCACTAACACTAAGTATTCAACTTTGGCACATTACTTTTTCCCCACACTGTTTGTGCTATGGATAAATGACACATCAAAACATATTTTTTGAGCTGAGCTATTTCTTGCAAAATGTTGTAAAAATGTAAAAAGTTTGCCTTGGGTCAATAAGCAATCAACCAAAACATTTTAGCAACCACACAGCAACAGTTTTGCACCTTTTTGTTTAATCTTTTATCTTACTCTCTTTTATGATACCACTCAGACAGAAACTCTCTCAATTTATTACAATTAAAAACACATAATTATACACTTCAGTTTAAATGTTTGGAGTCGGTAAGAATTTTCTGTAATTATTTGATCAAAAATAGAGTTAAGCAAGTAATATTGTGAAATATTATTACAATTTAAAATAAGCATTTTAATTTATTATATTTTAATATATTTTGAAATGTAATTCATTCCTGTGACGGCAAAGCTGAATTTTCAGCATCATTACTCTAGTCTTCGTGTCACATGATCCTTTAGAAATCATTTGAATATGCTGATTTGGTGGTCAAGAAACATTTCTTATTACTTTTAATATTTGAGGAAACCATGATCTTTTCAGGATTCTTTGATGAATAGAAAGTTCAAAAGAACAGCATTTCTAACAACATGGAATTTTTTTTTTTTTTTTTTTGTAACAAATGTAAAATACTTTACTGTCACTTTTGATCAGTTTAATGCATCCTTGCTGAAAAAATATAAACTTCTTTCCAAACTAAAAATCTTTAAGGTCTAAGCCAGGATGTTTGTCACAAAAAAACTTCTTTCCAAGATGAATTTAGCCTTGTCAGACAAAGCTAGAGAGATTTATGAGGAACTGAAGAACAGGAGATCCATTTGTCTGACCTGAACCTCCTCTCACTTATGTTTTCTGACCAGACCATAAACAAACCCCAAGCACAGACTGACCCAGTCTGATAATAGCAGCAGAGCACCGGGTGCTGAAGACGATGAAGACTCTGAAGTGAAGGATGGATTCAGGAGTTCCATCACATCTCTTATCGGCACCTAGCAGCTGCGCAGAATCTGTTAATTGCTCCCTCATTAAGCATAATCTTTAGACTGTCATGACACCAGTCCATCACCAAACAAATAAAGTGTGTGTGGGGTTGTGTGCCTGCTGACACATCACTTGTCATCCGAGGGCGAACTCACAGACGTGACAGCTGAGTTAGAGCCCCCACAAGCTACACAGCCCCCCTACTGTAATGACTCACTTGTGCCGCTTGGCCGGGAATCGTAATGTCCTAGCCTACACTTCCTGTCTGGCACATGATGAGAAATCACATATGTGACGTATTTTGTGTCCTTAAAAACCTTCAAAAATGTGCAGGGAAAAAAAACAAATTACTTTAGAAAAATGTTGTATTTACTAAATGATTTAGACAGACAAATAGACAGACAGACAAAGAGACAGACAGACGATAGATAGATAGATAGATAGATAGATAGATAGATAGATAGATAGGTGGCTCAATGTTTTATGGCTCCTTTCCATCGAGCGGTACAGTACAGTACGATTCGGGATGGTAAACCCTGATCCGGCTTGCGTTTCCACCACCAACAGTACCCTTACTTGATAGGTGTGGTGTGTGCCGGAAAGTAGCGATCGATATCATTCCCGCACCGAAGAAGAAAGCACCAAAGTAAACAACAAGGTCCCAAAAAAGTGGTACAGTACTGTTTGGTATTTTGGTACCATTCACAACTTCTGACAATGAAAACGGAAATAATTGCGTACCGTACTGTACTATACTGTACCGTACCACTTGGTGGAAACGAGCCAATAGATAGATAGATAGACAGACAGACAGACGGATTTACCTATTACAAAAAGGCGTGTGCTGGCAGTGATGCTTGTTACTACGTTGGTGGCAACACATTCCCACTCTCCATGATCCTCTTTGCTCAGAGACATGAATTGCAAGCTGCCACTTGATAAGATGTTATGTTTGCTTCTGCTGGGTTTCCCGACCTTGACAAAGCACAAAATAAAAAACAGTTTATGATTATCTATCCATGGCAAGGGGAATATATATTATACGGTCATGGTGGGTCATGGTACCTTTCTCCATACAATGGTTGGAATCTCAGGATCTCCAGAAGCAGCACAGGGGATGACCAGCTCTCTCCCCGCCTCCTGGCGGTACTCCCCCCCGGGCCTCACGTTGAAGTAAGGGGGGTCCTAGGGTCACATGATGACGTTCAACACACAAACCTTCAAGGAAAAAGTGATTCCTCCCGATATGACCCATTTAATTAAGATGCACTGACTCACCTTTAGCACCAGAGTGGCCGGAGGGGACTGTCCCATGGTACCTAGGACATTGTAAGGCACACAGGTGTAGGTGCCAAGGGAGTCTTCAGTGACCTCTGCCACTCGAATGCTTCCGTCTGCCATTTGGCTCCATCCAGGATACTGTGAGAGGAGTAGAGGAGAGCAATCAGTGATGTCAAGAGTCTTGACATTTCAGACATCAGAAGTCCACCCATTACAGACCTTCTCGATTCTGAGTGGGTAGCCATCTTTCTCCCATCGGACTGACGTAACTGGAGGGTTGGCATCCACTGGGCAGCGAATGATTCCCGGCAACTTTCTTGGGACGTATATGACAGGTGGCATGTTCACAACACGGGCAGGGTCTGCAGAGAGGATACGGTCCAAACAGGAATAAGGGACTTGGGTGAAAATGTTAGTTATGGTACAGCAGATTAGAAAACATTTTAAAAAATATCTGAAAAATTGAAAATCAACATGAAATTGTCACAGTTATGTTCTGTTTAGTCGTTTCTGTCATGTTCTTGTTAGTTACTATGGTTTCTGATTAGTTCATTTTTGTCCAGCTGTTCCTGTTTAGTTCCCTATGTGTATTTATACTACCTGTTCTGTTTAGTCCTTTGTCGGTTATTGTTTCGTGTATTTGATTTCTTCTTGTTAGTGACCAGTAAAGTCTATTTTGATGTGTTATCCAGTGTTTATCTTTTTTATTCCTCGACTAAGCGTTACAGAAATCACAAATCAATTTACTTCAGTAATGAGAAAAATAATATAGGGGAGGACTTCCACTGAGATTCCCCTGGATTGTGAAAAGTGGGTCTTATCTCTATATAAATGTGTGTCACATTGCAAGTTGTATTTAAAATTTGAAATATTTTGTTACAACAAAACCCGGTTAAAAACAACCATCACAATATGGTTGATACAACTTATAGATATAAAAATCTGTATCAACGCATCTCTCGAATCCTCACTGCAAAATCAGTGTTCGTGAGCCTGTGTAAGTGATGTGTCGTAACAGAACGTGTAAGTGTTATTTAAAGCCCTTCCTGTGAAGTTCTCTCACCTGCAGCAGCCCTGGGGTGTCGCTGACTGATGTAGCACAACCCCAGCAGCACAGAGGAGCGGGCTGCTAATGAGATAGTCAGCCACTGCTCTGCATATGACACAATATAATGTGCTTTTCCACCACTAATCTTTTCTCTCTTCAAACTGCCGTGCTATATTTCCCCTCAGTTAATTTATTAAGGCCCCCTTGTCACCCCTGACCTCTTTTCTGCTGTGATGATATGGGTCATGGTGATATACTGTTCTGGGTGGTAAATTGAGAGAAAATGCAATCTTTTGAATTTCCCCTTTTCCCCTGAAATTTAACATTCAAGACAATACACATTTTCTCTACACATTACATTTTCTTCCCATTGTGACAATCAATATTGATATTTTCATTGGCAGACACCCACAATCTACAAAACAGGGTTGCTGACTGCTGACTTGTATTTAATAATATATTATATTATATTGAATTATTAGAAAATAACACACACCCGAGGTGGTAATATGGCCAAGAAGTGAAGCGGAGGTTAGGTGTATTGGAGATGCCAAATTGGCCATGGGAGTGTGTGTGAGTGTGTCCCAGTACTCTCATATCTGGGTTGAGTCAGGAAAGGCATCCGGTGTAAAACCTATGCCAAATCCAATGTGTGTGAAGCAGACCCTGCAAATGAGCGGGACTGATGCTAGGAAATCATAATTAGCATATTTTGTTGTAAAAAAACTGACAATCTCACTACTAAATACCTTTAAGTATTGAGGTAAATATTGCGCCATTTTTCTCACTGACACACCCCAACATGTAAAGATTGGGGCTCAAAGCAAATCCCAGACTTCTCACTGGTATTTACGACTTTGTGGTGGCGTTCATGTGCATTCAACTCGTAAATACGATCTTTCCGACATAACTTGAACACACCATGATGTCCCGTCACATGCGTTATATTGGCTATGTTACAGTGGCTTCGAACGTGCCTCATCCAATCAGATTTCAGAGTTGGAACTATTTGTTTTTTAATGAAGTGTGACTTTACTGGAGTGCTAATTTGCAGAGCTTGTGCTAACATACCCATGTTGCTTTTCTTATACATTCTATGAAAAAAAATGCTTGCTGTTTTTTCATTTTTGTTGTGTTTATTTTGTTACTGAGAAGAAAGCGCGCATCACATATTTACATATTCATCTAAACGTTGCTCTCAGCAGTGTGGGCGGCGTCAGATGTTAGATGACAGTATAACGCTGCTCATGTATTTTGAACTTCGTTTTACCCCTAAACGAAGAACGAAAAAGAACTTCGCCGTAAGTATAGCGGGGCCTTTATCCGCCACTTCCTGCAGCACCTCAAGAGTCCTGGTGCAGATGGAAACACACTCTCAAACAGAGGCACCAACTAGAACATCTCCGATGCCTGGCAGCCACCATGGCATCTCGAAGGGTGTAAATACTGTAGCTCGTGACAGACACCAATTACGGTACACAAAACACCTCAAAGGCATGCAAGACGTAGGCCAAGATTTCAAACACAGGCCTGGTGCTGCAGGCTGTTTAAGAGGTTGGAGGTGAAACTCACATTGCACGGTCAGGTAAGCTGAAGCAGAGGGGGATATGCCCAGGCTGTTACTAGGGCTGCAGGTATATTTCCCAGCATCCTCTGGCTTCACTCTGTAGATAATGAGGGTTCCATCAATAAAGATGCGCACACGGAGCTTCAGATCACTGAAGGGAAGAGAAGAGAGATGATCTGTTTGAAAAATATTATTAAATGCATTTGTACACAGAGAAGAACTGAGGCTGATATGATGCCCCATTATTATGGAAGCCTGTTTCTGCCTTAGAGTACATAATACAGAAGGGGATTGTGAGAAAGGTTCAAATAAACATTATACTTTTTGTAAAAAATACAAGCCACAATTGTTAGATAAAATCAAAGTTACAAGAATTAAAGCTGCAATTGTGAGATTTATGAATTATGAGAGTCAAAAGAAAAAGTTTTGATAAAAAGCCGCAATCGTGAGATATAAAGTCACAGTTATGAGAAAGTCACAATTTTGAGATAAAAAAGCACAATTATGTGAAAATCACAATTATGAGATATAAAATTGCAATTATGAGAAACAGACACATTTGTAAGAAATAAAAAGTTGCAATCACATATGTAGTTGAAATTATGGGAACTACATACATTTGTGAGATATAAAGTCACAATTAAGAAATATAAAGACATTTTTGAGATATAAAATAACCTTTTTTTTTTTACTTTAAGGCAGAAACAGCATTCCATACATTATAACTGATGGCAACTAACTGGCATTCAGCTGAATTTTAGCTTCTTAACCTAAACTAGCTTTGGTTGAAGTTAACTTTATATTACATTTTTTCTTTAACAAACATTTTTTCCACACACAAAAGTACTGCTTCGGACCCCTGTTAAAGACCCTTGCTTTATAGATGTGCATGCCTTCAGAAAAATCACTTCTGAGCAAATAAAATATTACTCCTTGAGGTTGATTTTACAAATATCAGTGTCCACTAGTGTTTTTACACAGAGTGGTATGAACATCCGTCCGCCCCTCACACAATTCTGTCCTGTTTCCACAGAGAGGAACAGACTACAGCCCTGCGGAGAGAGGGTCAATACGGCCACGCTTGGGGGAGTCAGAACAGCTCCTGGCTCGGCTTCAGATGATCAGCATGTTTTTTTAGGCATGTGATGACACAAGCACAGTGTCACAAGATGTTCCCATCCCGGCATAAAAACCTGCTGTGTGCGCCTCCGCGTCACTGCGCTAGAATTTGCCTTAATGCAGCTGTAGAGGGCTTGAGATTCAGGGATTCTGGGTCTAAAAATATATGTGGCTCTAATCTAAAACCTTAAGAATGTGGCAGACACACACACACACAACAGTTTCTGTATTCAAGACTCTGAGGCTTGGCACAGAAGTGAACTCGATCATAACTTTACTTCTTGAAGTAGACGTTGTCTTCCTCCCAGAACCAAGTGTAGGTCAGGTTGCCAGGATACGCCTCTGCTTGGCACGTAAATTGGGCATTCTGGGATATGTTAACAGTGATGTTCTCAGGTGGTGACACAATGTATGGAGGACCTGGAGGAGGCAAACAGTGGCAGAGGTTATAGACAGACGAAAAGAGAAAAAACAAAACCATTTATTGGTTATACCAAAACCATTTTCTGTTTTTTAGACTAATGTGAGCTGTAAGTAAAGTTGCAATTCTGAGCAGAAAAAGGTGCAATTATGAAAAAGAAAACTGAGATATACACTACCAGTCAAAAGTTCGGACACGGTAAGATTTTTAATGTTTTTAAAAGAAGTTTCATCTGCTCACCAAGGCTGCATTTATTTAATTAAAAATACAGTAAAAACAGTAATATTGTGAAATATTATTACAATTTAAAATAACTGTTTTCTGTTAATTGTTTATTCCTGTGATGGCAAAGCTGAATTTTCAGCATCATTACTCCTGTCTTCAGTGTCACATGATCCTTCAGAAATCATTCTAATATGCTGATTTGCTGCTCAAGAAACATTTATGATTATTATCAATGTTGAAAACAGTTGTGTACTGTTTTCCTTGATGAATAGAAAGTTCAAAAGAACAGCATTTATCTGAAACACAAAGCTTTTGTAACATTATACACTACCGTTCAAAAGTTTGGGGTCAGTAAGAATTTTTATTTTTATTTTTTTGAAAAGAAATTAAAGAAATTAATACTTTTATTCAGCAAGGATGCATTAAATCGATCAAAAGTGACAGAAAAAGACATTTATAATGTTACAAAAGATTATATTTCAAATAAATGCTGTTCTTTTGAACTTTCTATTCAACAAAGAATCCTGAAAAAAAAAAATATTGTACACAAATATTTTGTACAATTGTACACAATAAATGCAGCCTTGGTGAGCAGACGAAACTTCTCTTAAAAACATTAAAAATCTTACCTTGTCCAAACTTTTGACTGGTAGTGTAGGTAAAGTTACACTTCTGAGCTATAGAATTGCAATTATGATGAGCAAAATTTCACTTGTGAGAAAGCCGCAAGTGTAAAGTCTCAATTGCAGTATGAGAAATAGACACATTTATAAGATACAAAAAGGTGCAATTACAAGATATAGTTGCAATTATGAGGATCAAACAGAAGATATTGAAAAAAGAGGATGTTAAAAGGCATAACCAAGTAAAAGACAAGCCAAGCCATGAAACAAAACCCAAAACTGTTACACTAGAATCTTATTTCATTCTTCTTTAAACACTTCTTTAAAATGCTGGGTTAAAAACAACTTAAGTTGGGTTGAAAATGGACAAACCCAGCAACTGGGTGGTTTTAACCCAGCGGATTGGGTTATATGTTTGCCCAACCTGCTGGGTAGTTATATTTAAATCAACTATTGTATTGCTTGCTTAAAATGAACCCAAAATATGTTGGAAATTAACATTTATTAATGTTTAATAAATAAACATTTATAAGTCTACTGAATAATAATGAAACAAACATTTATTAAATTGCTTATTAATAAATGTTCACCTTTTAATTATTATTGTTTCCTATAGTAATTATGTGTCTGATTTTTAATTTCCAACCTATTTTGGGTTCATTTTAAGCAGCCATATATTAGTTTTTAAACAATAATTGGGTTAAATAAAACTGCTCAGCGCTTTGGGCAAACATTTAACTGGGTTTGTCCATTTTGCAACTCAACTTGGGTTGTTTTTAACCCAGCATTTTACTAGTGTAGAATTATATTTCTTATATACTGAAGAAACACTTGTCTAAATAAGAGTAAACTCACAGCTAACATGCTATTTGAGTGCACATTCAAAACAAAATAAGCGGTGCTAGCCTTTCGACCGCTAACTTACTTTTCTGTAGCGTATTTTCTCCAAACACATTCCGTGTTTGTTTATATACACCAAGAGACCAGAATTATTGTCTGTGTTAATCGACTGCATGCCACAGATGTGGTATTCTTTCCAATTATCCTAATTCTCCTCCGTGTTTATCTGTGTATATAAACCTGTCCAATAAAGACAGCAAGGATACTACTGTCAGACCTTCCCACAGAGAATATTACCCTTCCCACATGAGGCTGTCACTGAAATTGCCAATAGACTCTTAATTAGATGTGTGGGTAGGCAGGAATACTGTCGTGACACTCGGACCGCTGTGAGATTTGTGGGTGCTCTGCAGAAAGATACAGCGTGAACATTACTTTTAGCACAAACAAACCTATGACTAGCTGTGAAATATCTTCTAATTTTAATGTGTAGACTATGCTCAGCTTCCTGGATGTTTCCTTAATGTGCAGTAAATGACACTGCATCTAAGGGGATTATTGACAGTAGCGCAGCTTTGCTTATTAATAAAATCGCGAAAGGCATCACTTGAAAGCGTCTAAAAATATCCCCGGTGTTGCTCATGCTCGTGTTATTGAAGCAGGTTTTAACTAGAGTGCCTCTCCAGAGGCTTCATGAGAATATTGCTTTTTGTAAAAACAATATTGCTAGTTTACTAAACAAAACAGCCCATGGCCAAGGCAATTTTGGCTTGGCACAGTTCATATGTGTCTCCATCTGACTCACTGGTCCTCAGACAAGAGCAGACGATTCTCTTCTAAATCACTCCAACTAAAGCTCTAAATTTCAGGTAGGGCAGACGATATAGATATATATCTCTCAAATATGTCACATGATCAGATATTATATTTTGTTTCAATGTCTATGTACTTTCTTAGGGATGCGTTTCCCGTACAACAATGTAACTCGCTGATTAACCACCATATGATGCATTGTTGGAGAAACTAGCCAACAAGTCACAACTGTTTCCCGAAACATAATTTAATACATAAAAAATGCCTCAGGATGACAATTACAACATTCGAGGAAATAAATGAAATTATTATTTTTCTGATTATTCTTATTACAACATCTCACAGTAACAGATCACAAAATAAGTCTAATGTTTAATGCCCTTTAAGAAACTTAATGTCCAAACAAAAAAAACAAAAAAAAAGTTTAAGTTATTTATTTAATATGTTTAACACAATATTATTAAAAGCTGGTTAAAAATCATGATATCAATCATGATTATTTTATTTTATTGACAGCCCTATTTTAAATATTAACAAAAATAATAAAAAAAAAAAACTAAATAGTGTACATGAAATTACATAGACATCACACATTTTTGGGAAATTATTTTGGGCTCATTGGAAAAAAAATTTGAAAACTAATATAATTTGAAATTAATATAATATAATATAATATAATATAATATAATATAATATAATATAATATTCCTTATATATCAGCCAGCCCTTAGCAGGTAATACAGGGAGTATGGATGAGAAGCTCCACATATCCTATTCATGTCCTGGTACTCTGTGATCACACGTGTCCTCTAAAATTCTCCATTTCCCAGCGAAGGCTGTGTGTTAGCGTGCTGCTCTGTATTCACGGCCATGCTCCACTGCCATAAATCTGACTGCAGTGAAAGCCACAAAGCCAGTGACAGGCAGCTTGCTCGTGTTTGCTGTCATACTGTACACGGTCGACGGATAATAAACTGAACTACTTCATCATTCTGTACTAACGCTAAGACCATATGGGGGGAGACTGTGGTACCAAGACCAGGTGCTGACTCAAAGCGAACAATGATTATTATTCTGTTTGCATGAAACACATGCTCTCACACTTATCACTTCAAGTCCATCAAGGAGACAAGATCTTTTTCCAGGAGACATTTGATCCATGGCTTAAATGGACTGGCTTGCCGATGATGGAAATTTGTATCCCATTAAATCTTTATACTGTATATTCATTTGTTTTCAACAGCCAGACCAAAACGTAAAGAAGCCCACATAAGAAAAAAAGCATGCTTTGGTAAATCATAATTGTGAGATAAACGGTAGAAATTATGACAAACTAAGAAATAAATGAGACAAAAAGTCAGAATTATGAGATGCTAAGTCATAATTATAAAGATAAAAAGTCAAAGTTATAATGAAATACTAAGTCTGAAGATAAAGGTAATTATATAATTGGGAGATAAAAAGTTAAAGTTTTAACAAATGTTGAAATTGAGCTAAAAAGTCATAATTATGACAAAAAGTTTATTTTTTAACTTTGTCAACTTTGTTTTATGTAAATTAGTGATTCGATTCTATATTGATTACTTTGGATATATATCAGGCACAGTACATGGCAAATTTTCTCACATAGTTATGTTACATAATTACATAATTGTGTTTCTACTCTAATTTGTTTTTTGAAATATAAACATTTAAATGTTGCATGTCATAGAATTTGACAGATTTATTCAAACATACATTAAATATTGAAGAACAGTAAAATATGTTAGTGCATGTTAGAAATCAGGAATGGTGAGAGAACATAGCGCTTCGTACGTTTTTCGTCTTCAAACCAAACTTGGGTCTTCAGCCAACATCTTGCTAGCGCGGAGTAGGCAGAGAGAAGGCGGTCTCTTGCGGCTGTTCAAACGTTTTCGACTACCTATGGAAGTGGTCGAAATCGATAAGCTCTAAACATTTAGACCCTGTTTACACCTGTATTTAGCGTCGTCCACTTGTGATCCGATCGACCAAAATGTATCTTAATACCAGGTGTAAACAGGGCCTAGGAGAATTATCTGAGATATTAAAGAGATCTCCACTGTGATTTTCCTTTCTTATGGACCACCAACTAGACAAGCACAAGCCCGGCACAAACAGCTGAACTTTCCAATAAGGAAGTAAGGAATATCAGAGGTTATGATAGAGATATATAAGATCCTCATATGAACTACAGGCGAATAAATAAACAAGCCACTCTGAAGGTGAGGGAGCTTGTATACAAGGCACGAGTGGTAACCGTAAACCTACAGTATATCAACTCCATCGCTCTGAGCAGGGCTGTAAACAGCTTCTACTGGAAGGCTCCATTAAGAGCTGAGTGACAGGAAGTGATCTATGCAGATGGAGCGGACTGAACGTATTGACTGCGGCAGATGTGCTTAGAGTGACGAGACGTAAAGGCCAGACTTTGACAACACTGATGTGTCCATACGTGGATTCACTGAAAGAGACTAATTAACCAGGGAGCACCGAGGGATTTGCATCTTTGCAGCTAGTATTGACGGGGCAGAATGACCACAGTTGCAAGTAAAAGGGCAAACATTGACCGTGAAGGACATTTGCTGGACTTTCCTGACTATCAGTACAGGAAATTTCCTTTTTGTGTATTAGATGTGCCTGTTTATTGTATATGTATCTAATTGCTGGAGAAGGAAAATCAATGGATGTGTGTTGCAACACAGATATTGCAGACCTCACCTTGCACTAGCAGGCGGGTTGTGTGTAGCGCCTCCCCCTGGTCACTGTGGGCACGGCAGCTGTAGGCCCCCCGGTCCTCCCGCGTGATGGCCTGCACTGTCAGACTGCCGTCACTCACCTGAAGAAACAGTATATGAAACAAAACATGGGTCAAAACCACAAAATGTTTAAAATAGTTAAAAGTCTGGTAATTAGTTGATTTTGCATGTCTCTATACCAGGAGTTTTCAAACTGTGGTCCAAGGACCCCCATGGGGACACAAGGGGCCAGTAGGGTGTCCACAGTAAATTTGAGCAAAATAAATTTTATTAGGCTGTCAAAGTAAACATATTAAGATATTAATGAAATATGTTCATATGTTCAGTTATCAATTTTGAATGCAAATTTTGAATTCATACAATTTCAATATTCTACTTTATCAAGGCAGCACTACTTTATCAAGTGCTTTATGAAAGTTTTCAATCAACACTAAAAAGTATAGCAATAAAATTGTTCGTAACACTTTGCAATAAGGTAACATTAGTTAACTACTATAATTAACATGATCTAAAAATGAACAATACTTCTACTGCATTTATTAATCTTAATATTTATTTCAACATTTACTACAGTCCGGCATCAGTCTTACAATTATTAAAATCAAGAGTTGTATTTGTTAACATTAGTTAATGCACTGTGAACTAACATGAATAAACAATGAACAGCTGTATTTTTATTAACATTAAAAAACATTAAAAAAGATACTGTAACAAATATATTGCTCATTGATAGTTTATGCTAATTAATACATTAACTAATGTTAACAAATGAGACCTATTGTAAAGTGTTAGCAAATTGTTAAAATCACATTTATAAAATAGTTTAGAAATAATTTTAAATATAATATAATTAATAAAATAAAAACTAATTTTCAGATCAAATATATATATTAAATAAACATTTTTTAAACATTTAACAATTACCATTTTGTGCTTTCTAAAGACAATTTTTAACAAAAAATAAAAAAAAATGAACAAAATGACTATGCATTTATTTCAGCATATATTTATTTATTTATTTATTTATACTAAAAAGTGTTAAAACTTAAATATATAAAATAGTTTTAAATGATATTTTAATTGAATTTTAAATTTAAATTAAAACCTGACTATTTAAACCAAATTGGAGGCCTTATTGTAGATGTTGCACTTTCAAAATCATACTTCGAACAACATTGAAATGTAAAAAGAGATTATGCATTGTTTTGTTTGTTCGCTTTGTAACAAACCAATCAAAATATATCAGTTTTCGCATCTGAGCCTGAAAGTGCAGTTGCCTCTTTCCGAACAGCACACGGGTGACGTGAATTATTGCGTATGTTCCTGACAGGGCGTTTTAGAAGAGGAGTGGGTCGAGTCTTATTCCCTGCACGTCAATTGCTTTAGCTAGAGGAGACTGGCCTTATTGTTCCTCCCACACAATATCCCAAGGTGTGTCAAGTCCTGCTGGACGGTTGACACAATCCTCCCGGCCTGTTCCATCACCATCCTGTCGCTGACAGACACATCACACTGATGACCCAGACGAGAGGAGGTAATAAACTCTCTCAAACACAGAGAGATGTGTGCAGAGAGATCTAATTTAAACACACACTGCTGTGGAGGAGGGCAGGGTGAGAAACAAGCTCTGTGCATCGAGACGAGACATCTGTGCTTCTTGCTCTTTAGTGTGTGTATTCCTTCATCACATTCCTCTATTTCTCTAACTTCTAGCCATGGAAGCCGGGAAAAGAATGGAGGACCACCGGCCTCCTCACCACTGTTCTTAAAGGTGAGGTCACGACACACTTCTTTTGTGTAAATGTTTGGGACTGGGGCTGGTTAGCAGTGGGAACGGCTTTTAAAAGTGAGAGCCAAGAAGCTGAAGCAGAGTGCTTTCTCCTCACAGAAGAAATAATTAAATATAGATTTGATACAATCTAATTGCAGCCGAATCAAGATTAATCACAGCGTATGGGGCAATTTACTAAATGTGACGTGGAATTGCTTGGGCTGCTGCCAGCATTTACATTCACTGACATAAAAGTCAAGTGGGATTGTTTGCAAGGAGGTTTCGGGATTAAGCATACAGCTCTTTTCTCAGAGCTAACTTCACTTTTCTGACCTTTTTGTAGGTCCAAATACTGTTTTTAATCATTTTTATTAAAACAATAATTGTAATAATTCATTACATGTAATTTTATTATATTTATATGTATGTTATATAATGCAAAATACACAATTAGTAATATTTAAATGTCACAATTAGTTTAATATTAATAAACAATAATCAATTAATAATTTTTTGTTTTGTGTGAATGTTTTGCTGCTATAATAAATGCCACTCGATTTTATATTTTGTTTTAAATTGCAAAGACATGCTAATTAATAATTTTAATAACATTTTAATTAAAATAATCATAAATAATAAATTATTATATGTAACAAAATGTTATGTTAAATCAGAATTTGTTTGAAAAGTTAGCTTATTAAAATCACATGGATTATATATACACTTTCTCATGTCTTTAGCAGTATTAATTATTTAAAATATTATTTGTTATATATTACATGCATTATATATATATATATATATATATAAAAACAAATTATATATAAATATATATATATTTATATATAATTTGTTTATATATATATATATACTGTATATATATCTATAATACATAATACAAATAATATTTTAAATAATTCATATTGCTAAAGATAATTTAGTTAATAATTAAATTTAACTAATTAATAAATAGATAAATATTTTGAATGTTTTGCAGCTATAATAAATACCGCAGCGTGTGATATTTAGTTATATAATGCAAAGACATGCTAAAGTGTCCAAATGTGAGAGTTCACGCCTCACCCACCAAACAGCTTATAAGACATCATAAACGTGACCTTTTGGGAATACGCTCCAATGCCGTGGAGCGAAGCCACAGGGTTGGAGAGTAACCTTGCTAAGAGCGGTCATGAAAGAAAAACAGCAGCCAGCCATCACTTCCTGTTCATCAGTCGGCAGTGAGCAAGAGTGGCAGGCAGAATACGGCAAATGGCATTCAAACACACCTCGTGTAAATGCTAGCTGTGACCAAAATCACGCTGGGAAATGCGGAACAAGACGCAGCTAACAAAGGCGGTGCAGGTGGCTATAGTCTGGAACAGATGAAAGTGAACATTCAGATGTAAGACAGAAGCGGCTACACTGTCTCTCTTGTCTTTTATTTGTCTGTTTCCTCAGGGATATCTCCTCTGATGTGCTGAGAGGCAATGCCTACTGGAGCCAGACTGACTGCCTGTTCTGTCAAATCCTGCGTGCCTCCTCCCTCACAGCCTGCATGCAGTGTAAGTTGGAAACACGCTTGTCAGTTTTTCTCCATTCCCACTGCAGGCGTGTGCTCTTCAACTGTCAGACCCTCGACGTGGGCCCCGACTAACAGAGCGTTTTCTTACAAATAGCTTGTGATGATTCACGCTTCCAAAAAATGAGACAGTACAATTCACTGCAGATCAAATTCATGGCTAGACTAAATTCATACTGGCTATATTTGGAGACAAAAGTATATTGTCAATTTTCTACTTTATCAAGACAGCAGCTAACCAAAATTAAATTCTACATCATCTAAAACCGTTTACATACAATTGGTTTTGTTTTATCATCAGTAAAAGTAATATAATATAATATAATTTTGGGGGGATTCTGTTTTATGAAAAAAAAAAAACTTTTATTTTGACGTTTTAGTTTCAGTGTGTATTTGACGGTAGTTTTTCTCAAATAAAACGGTGAAAACCTTGTGAAGTGACTCTCAAATCTGCTCTGGAGATGATGTTCATGCGTTCATGTCCTCATATATTGAGAGGGCAGACGCTGAAAACACAGTGAGCATCACATGTGTGTGAGTTTGTGTATCAGACAAAACCACGGCATTCATTCACTCAGAAACGCTCAGTAATCACTTATTAGCGACATGCACTGACTGAGATTAATCCATATTGAGTAAAAATGTCCAGAGCTTATCATTATCGACGTAAATTTTATCGCAATCTCTATATGATATTTTTTATCGCCCAGCCCTAGTTTGAATAGCAATCTAGTTTTAAGGATACTCAGATATTTAGAAAACAAGCCAAAAACACTGATTAAGAAAAAAAGAAGAAGAAAAAAAACACAGTTACCGTGTATTTCCTGTTGCTGGTCAGCTGATCCCCCTCTCTCAGCCAGGTGACCACCGGCTTGGGGTTTCCAGAGGCAGTGCAGGTCAGAGTAATGCTGCCACCCTCCCTCGCCTCCACGTACTGCGGTGGCGTGTCCGTGAACGTAGGGGGCGCTGAGAGAGAAACAAAGAAAGGACAAGTTGAGTGCAGATTCTTTTTATTTTTGATACTCTCACATCCTCAGGACCCCATAGTAAATGTGTAAGGCTCTCTGTTGAGTTCTGCAGCCACAGAGAACATACAGTTACAATACTCAGGTTGCTACGCATCAAGCGCCCATAGAGCGGCACCCAGAGCGGTACCCATAGAGCGGCACCCAAAATCTTGCCGCTACCACGATCATGGCTCGTCTGACAAACATGATTCTTAGTGCGATTATGAAAACGCAAAGTCTGTGATTATTTTTTTATGCGCAGCTTGTCAATGAAGTATGGCTCCAAACGCTAATCCATCTGAAAGCACTGCGAGTTTGAGTCGCTTATAATGTACATTTGAAAAAGCAACACGTGTCAGACATCTTCCCAGACATGAGAAGCATTTATTAACATCTTGTCCAACAAAAGACAACATTTAATAACATGTTTTTACTCCAAACTCACTTTATAACGACAGTTGAGCATCCTTGTGTGAGATGATGTGGCTTACACAGAATAAGGCAGTCGTGTGTTTATTAGTCATGTTTAATCAATTAAAGTGTTTCAATCTTCTGTTTATTCAGCTACAGCGATAGTATGATGCCCATAGGGATTTCCTGGAATGACACGTGTTATTTACTTCTATGGCAGGGTATATTTGGAGTTTCTGCGCAAAAGCGCCCTCTGGCTTTCAGATGGAGAAGCATTTACTACTGATCACAGAGACGTACAGCTCTGACAAGCTGCGCATAAAATAATCGCAGCCTTTGCCAAATCGTGCACGATAAAATTTGTGATAAATCGCGATATATCGTGCAGCCTTGGTTGAAAACATGATGCAGGAGATCGTTTTAAAAGTAACGGGATTCCCAGAGTTGTATGACCCATCAAAAATCTCATACAGAGATTTCACAAATTCACAGTTACAAATAATCTGATTTCTGAAAGTAGGCATATTTATATAGGCCTCCTCTTGTTATGATTGAATAGATCTTTTGAACGTTTTTCTTCCAAACTTTATTAATAAAACATGATATAAATAAAAAAATCCAGAGCATGAGCTGGTTTGGCAGGTAAAAATACAAATACGTGCAAAATGTCATAGTTAACTATGTTTGACGTGAAAACTACGCTAGTCATATTCCCATGAAATGATAAATAACAAATACCACAGAATTTCTGTTATGTTTCATTCATATACACTACCAGTCAAAAGTTTGGACACGGTAAGATTTTTAAGATGTTTTTAAAAGAAGTTTCGTCTGCTCACCAAGGCTGCATTTATTTAATTAAAAATACAGTAAAAACAGTAATATTGTGAAATATTATTACAATTTAAAATAACTGTTTTCTGTTTGAATATATTTTATAAAGTAATTTATTCCTGTGATGGCAAAGCTGAATTTTCAGCATCATTACTCCAGTCTTCAGTGTCACATGATCCTTCAGAAATCATTCTAATATGATGATTTGCTGCTCAAGAAACATTTATGATTATTATCAATGTTGAAAACAGTTGTGTACTTTTTTTTTCAGGATTCCTTGATGAATAGAAAGTTCAAAAGAACAGCATTTATCTGAAATACAAAGCTTTTGTAACATTATACACTACTGTTCAAAAGTTTGGGGTCAGTAAGAATTTATATTTTAATTTTTTTGAAAAGAAATTAAAGAAATTAATACTTTTATTCAGCAAGGATGCATTAAATAGATCAAAAGTGACAGTAAAGACATTTATAATGTTACAAAAGATTATATTTCAAATAAATGCTGTTCTTTTGAACTTTCTATTCATCAAAGAATCCTGAAAAAAAAATATTGTACACAAATATTTTGTACAATTGTACATAATAAATGTTTCTTGAGCAGCAGATCAGCATATTAGAATGATTTCTGAAGGATCATGTGACACTGAAGACTCCAGCTTTGATCACAGGAATACTTTATAAAATATATTCACACAGTAAACAGTTATTTTAAATTGTAATAATATTTCACAATATTACTGTTTTTACTGTATTTTTAATTAAATAAATGCAGCCTTGGTGAGCAAACGAAACTTCTTTTAAAAACATAAATCTTACCATGTCCAAACTTTTGACTGGCAGTGTAGTTTTTAGTAAATACATATGTGACCTTGTTGATTGTAGCTATGGCAATGTCTGCCCCAAGACCATGACACAAGCACTGCCTTGACTGCACAAAACGCTTCCACTACAAGAGAAAGCAGCAGCTGCGTGCCGATTCAACCGCTTGCCACGTCCCGTGTGAAAGGGCCTTAAGTGATTGCTAGGTACTTGTTTATTCACCCAAGTCTCTATTATGTGATTCAGGGCCCTTTTTCAGTGAAAGTCTATGGGGCTGTTTCATTGTTTTGCCACCAATCATAACACAATCACACTATCTATCAAGTGGTAATACAGGTATAAACAATCTCTAGGAATATGTATGTGCATTTTCAGCAGTGAAATCCCAACTTCCTCTGCATGTGGGTCACTGTTAGCCTATAGCAGTTTTGCTTTCAACAGCACAAACACCTGGTGAAAAATAAACAAAGCAAGCAATTAATGCCTCTGAACATCTGTCCATCTGTGCCTACCATGAGCTTTTTCATCCACGCTACAATCTGTTGCAGGCTAAACACAAGGGAGAAGAATTTATAGCCCAAAACATCTTGCTCATCAAATCTCTAAAAATATATATGTATTCCCTAGGAAGGTATCACAATGGTTGACTACTTCAGCACCATACTAGTCCATTATTGACATTGACTAGTTTTTCTAGATTTTTTCTTGCATTTCTTTTTAGTTTTGATATTTTTAGCAGCAGTGCTAATTAATGTGCTGACAGCATATCAAGCAGTTTTCACAGTAAAACTTCTCAGAAACGTTGCGTTTTAATTTAAAGCACCTCCTCAGCTAGTCTTTGACTGTATCTTACAATGTTTTTGAGTTGTAAATAGCATTCTGTTCCATTCCAACACACTCTAAATGTTTTTGAACTTGTCTGATGTGAATGCATCCTAAAAAATGTGTTAACTAGTCGTTTAGGCAACCCACCAAGTCAATTCTGACACTGTCTTTTTTTAATATCCCTGATATTGACCAAAAGATTCTTTCTTCCTTGTTACCATTTCCATCTCTGTTTCTCTCTTAGGAATACTCTTTGATAAACACTTGAAGGTACTTTAAGGGACAAACAAACTCCATCACACACCTGCCCTACTTTCTGGACTTGTCTCACTATGTGTTTTTGGGTAATCTTGGGCTCACACTGCGAATGACAAGCAAAAGACATATTTCAGAAGGCACTCGTCTGAAGGTCTTTCCACACGAACAGATGGTCTGGACAGAGCTCAGTGACTAGACACCCAACACCTCAAATTTTCTCTTTCTCTCACTCCAGACTTTAACTTCTGCCAAACAAACGAGCTTAGCTTTCAAATGCTGATTGAGGTCTAATAAATTCTATCTAAATAAAATTATTCGAGAAGACAGATTTCATATACTGAGCTATACTAATTTGCCTTTGTAAAAGAACCCTGCCAAAAATCTTCAATAAATCTGTCAAACTCTGAAATGCAGCAAGAAAACCATGGACACTGATGTAAATATCCAGCAGTGAGGTTATCCAAAGAAGAAAACTGATTAATTAAGAGTATGATTTTTTGCTGTGTTCATACCAAAGTTCTCCATCGATCCCATTGACATCCACTGTATGGACTGATAAACTGATACAGTCTTTTGTGATCCAAGTCATCCAGTTTAAAACAACATGAGAAGGAGTAAATGATGACAGAACTTTCATCTTTTGGGTGACTTATTCCTTGCTTAAGGGGACAGTAATGATATCGGATCCATTGTGGGTTCAAACCTGCAACCTTTAGGTTACCAAGTCAGATCTTTAACCACTAGGCTTCACCATTGTGGTTTAGACTGGCACTTAGTATCAGAAGCTAATGATCTGTGCCCACTATGGGGTTGGGCAGGATGCTCTGAGAGAGACAAGTGTGACGGCCGCACTGATGAAGAGAGGCTGTGTGATGACCTGAGTGTCTTCACAGTGCCACTACTGTTCTTTAAGCGGGTACATCTGCCCGGCTGACACCTGCTGGGTACACGCGGGCAGCCGGCCACCCTCTCACCCGTCCTGGCAGGAAGAACAGCCACTGTCCACACAGGATCCATACACAAGTGGATGCTAATATCGCCGGCTACAGGAAACCAGTGCTGTCAGGCTTTTCTGCCCTTGTGAGGCCAGACAGCACCTGCTCCAACAAAGACGCTTTTGGACAAGATGGGCAGTCTGAATACCAATGAACACCAGTGTTTCTTACAAAACTTTTAAGATAAGCTTATGCAGTGAATGAGCGTGAGCAAGTATTCATATCTGTGATGCAACTAGTTACTGCAGATTGAATGGTAAGTATTGGTCATTAGAGGTCAACCGACTGATCGGTTTTGCCGATTAATTGGCACCGATAACCGATTGCTGGAAAAAACGGTTGTCGGCAAAAGTCCATACCGATAGTTTTTCCGGGTTGCGTCCATTGCTGGAGCGGCGGAGAAGGGTGTGTTGTCATTATACGAGAGCGGCCTCTAGAGGCAAAATAATAACTTTCACTCGTGGAGTTTGTTTTGACACGCGAGGCTGAACGCTGCACAAAGCGGACTGAATCAACAACACTAATGTGCAAATCAGGAGAAACATTGAGCCGATCCAGTTAGAATACTGTTCAACCAACAATTCAACAACATTTATCATAGATTTACTGTGGTAACACTAACTGTAACTGTGGTATTTTGTAGAAATATAGGTTAATATTTTATTTAATTTTTAATTTAATGCCAATAAAGGCCAAATTACAGGCTATTTTTGTCATAAACTTGCAGTTTTGTGCATTTGTATTTATATTAAATGTGTTTATAGACTAAATACCTTAAAGCCATTCTAGAAATAGAAACAATATTTTTACTTTTTACCAGTGAAGTCCCATGTGTGGTTTTACCAGCAGGTGATCTAATAAGAGTACTTTTAATTTAAATAAAAATAGAGTTCTAACTCAGTAATAATATTTAAATTTCTTGCTTTAAAAACGAGGTTGTTAAAAGTTTTATTGATATTGTTTGTGTATTAAATTTGCATCTGTGTCCTATCTCAAGCTACTCTACTGTTAGCTCAAGCTTTTGTCAAATCTGTCATGTTTTCAAGAAATAAAACATGTAGGCCTAATATACATATATATAAGAGAAAAGAAACCGGCCCCCAGATATGTCCACGACATCAAATCTTGAAAAAGAAAGGACACCCCTGCTCTAGCGGTTAAAACAATGTGACAAAAACACATGCAAGTCCGACCCAAATGTTGAATGTTACAATTGTTACCATCTATTTGCATTAGTTTATATCCAGCTAGTCACTTTTATGTATTCGTTATGCAGAGTGAGCTAGTGATGTGAGAATGCAAACTGATATGTTCACGCAGCCGACAGATATATAAACCGTATATAAACAAATAAGAAACACATCCGATTTTTATAATTCTTTTTTATCATCACTGTAATACATATTTTGTTATTTTCATTAGATATTCATCAAGCAAATAAAGTGTGAGAGTATATAATATACATGTGTGTCTAATTTCAATTGCCTTTGTGTAGATATTTAAATATGGCCATCTTTAAACATGACTGTTTATATGAAATGGTAAAACTTTACAATAAGAGTCCATTTGTAACATTAACTAAGGTTAATAAAAGTATTGTTCATTGTTAATTTCAACATTTACTAAAACATTTTTACATTTTAAAGAGGTATCTCTTAACATTAGTTAATGCACTATGAACTAACGTAAATGTATATATTTATATTTAAAAAGTACAGTACATTTTCATGGTTCAGTACCATGTTTCCATTCAGTATCTATCCGTTGATTAATTGGTTATCGGCCAGTGCAGTCCAACCTAGTCATTGTTATCTGTAAAATGCAATATCGGTCAACCTCTATTGGTCATATTATGCTGTCCTTTTCTACAATAATGTGCAAAATGATGGACAGTGACTGATGCAAAAACAAAAACTAGGCTGCACAAAACAAAACTATATTTGTTATAAACTATATAAGTTTTAACAAGCTATCGTTATCGTTCAGTCTCCAAAAATTCAGACCAGCACCATTTTGGTGGAAAAGGCTTACCAAACCACAAGAGCAAGCAAAAGGTTTGTGATTATTAAACTGATTTTAGAGTTATTTACTTTTTACGCCCCACTGAAAAACTTTGAAGTACCCACATAATAAATGCACATAAAGCATTTCATCTCAAACTGACCAAGTCAGCTAGTGGACTATTCCTGAGAGGGTCATCTTTAAAGGTATGACAGTGCATGCATATTAAAAGTCATAAAATGGTTGCATCTCATAAGAACCTCACGCCAAAATCTTCTGGGAGGAGCAATATCTGCCTCTATCTTTTTCAAAGACTCTGGCATGGTTGCAGGTCAATCACACATCCGCAAATCAAAGCAAATGTAGTGAATTTCAAGCAGGCATTATGTCCTTTAGATTCAAAGCTGCACTGCTTGCAAATCCAACCATGAGCCATTTAGCCAAAAGGCTATTATGCGCGTCTTATTGTAAAATGTCCTGACGGCATATAAAAACCACACAACATCTACACGCCGCAATCACTGATATCGACATTTCGGAAAGCACCTAAGGGCCAGGAGTGTGTGTGCGTGTGAGGGGACGTGACTGAGTGAACCGGCGAACTGACCATGAATGCAAACGAGGGAGGGCATGAATGGCCGCTGCGGCAGTAGAGAGGAAAAAGGAAGCCGTGAAATAAACCATCACAGATGTTTGCACTAGCGCCGCCCGCCACAGCTGCACAGGTGACATTTCTCCGGCCGAAAAAAGATGAGCCAGACACTGAACTCATTCACCCTGGGCCAAAAACACACACATACACAAACACGCACCCCGCATGCAATAATACACCCTTCACTTGCGCCTCTCACTCGCTCGCTCTCCCACCGCAGCTCTGAAATGGAGAAACGGCTACTGTGCACTTTCCAAATAAGTCACAGTGATTTCTGCAAGCGAACGGCTGTGGACTTTTAACATGGACGTGAGGTGCTGCAGATGGTTACCCTTGCTGGTGTCATTGTTTGAGGTTTGGAATATGCATGAGTCTCACCTCACAAGCATATGTTAAATATACAAATAGCCTGCGCTTACAGAGAGCTGACAGCACTAATTATACTGTTCCTGTGGATGACACCTCAATGTCTGACAGCAGACAAATAAATATCAGGTGCTGCTTCATTTCACAATGAATAATCAACAGAGATACAAATAAGCAAACTATATCACTGCAGCAAACATGTACTCATAGCCAGAGTACTCATAGTACTCATATCCAATAGTGAAACAGCTAGCACTAATCTACTCCTAACTTAGATTATTTTACATTGTACATGGGTCAATGACGTGACAGGTCATTTTTTTTGTCCGGAGGCCAAAGATATGACATCCAGAGTATGTAAGGTAGTACAACTAGCTCTATTTTATTGAATCCAAAAGGTTTTAATTATATTTTCCTACATATAAAGGTATTAAAGATTTTGAAGTGTCAAAAGGTCATTCAGTTTAACCGTCCAAAGGCCAATACAGCAATTTCATTTGTGATTCAAATATCTTAAAATGCAATAAATGTATATATTTTTTATTCTGGCATGATTTTATAACATCATGTATCAACATAGTGCAAAATGGTATTAAGATTATGTGTAGAAGTCGTTGCTTTGTTATGAGAAAGAATGTTCGGAAAAATTAATTTCATTGATGTCATTCGGAGTAACCAAAATAAAGGGACCGTTTTGGATCAAGTCATGCGGTCAATATCATGTGACAGGATGTGACATCATTCAGACCCCTGCAAAGGACCACATGGTCATGAAGCAAAGTAACTAACTCTCTTTTAACTATTTGAAAAATTCATGTATTCACTTGCTCATACGCATGTCCCGAAACATCAGGTCATTCGGTACAACCACTATAAAACATGGAAAATGTTGTAATATTTTAAAAACTTGTCCTAAATATAAAATGTTTGATTGTCCTTTTGTTAGCTAGCTAGCAAGCTAACTAGCTAGCTAGATAGATATCAGTCTGTTAGCATTGTTTGAAAATATCGTCATTCGGTATAACCAAAAGTGTAATTCGGTAAAACTGAAATTTTGGTTAAACCGAATGAGTTTTTTGGTGACAAAAAATTTGTTCATCTTGTAAAAAAATGACAAAAGCAGTGTTAATTGATCATAAAAACCACAATCTCATTGTTAACACTTAATAAAACTTCAAAATGAATCTCCATTATGTTTTTTTTTACACTTTTAAAAACCTTTTCTGTCAATGACCCATATACACTTGTTTGGTTATAAATATTCCTTGCAAAGTAAAAACAAGACCATTTGCAATTATTATTATTATTATTATTTTATTTTTTATTGACAGCATTATACATCTAATAAAAAAAGATATGTCAACCTATTTTTCACTCATTTTCTATTTTCCCCATATAAATGATACTTTGTACATGGAAATATATATAAATATATATATATATATATATATATATATCCTATTTGGAGGTCAGTAGCATGAAAATGTTTGAAAACCCCTGCATTAAACAAACTTTCAAGTAACTAAAATAACTTTTTTCTCTTGCTTGAGTAGTTTTTCAGATATGCAATTGTGCCTTTCTTCCCAATGTACCAATACGAGTTGAACACTCAATCCCTCCTGTGCAATTTCAATCAGAAGACCACATCATTGACTGCATACTTTAATCACTTCCTCTCGCTGCTGTCCACTGAATGCCCACATATCTCACTTGGGGATGTAATTCAATAAATACACTATAAAGGTCCAACAAAGTTGCTTATCACCAACATATCAATACGGCAAAAACTAACGATTTCTCACCAACATGAGAAGAGACAGTAGTTCCTTAATGACAGCCATAATTATTTTGAAATCCTCTGCCACTGCAGCTTATACATGTAAAATTATGTACAGTGAGAATCAGTATGCAGTGCAGCCGAATACAAAAGGCTCCAGTATTGGAATTAGTCTGCTATGTCAGCACTTGATTTAAGCCTACAGCGGCGTTGTGATACTATTAATATGCGACCGAGGGCCTTTTGGATATTGACCCCCAGGCAATGATTACTGAGCTGTGAATCATGATAGTTTACATATTGTCTTAATGGATCGTATTAAATTCATCACCTAATAAAATGCAAACACTCACCGTGGAGAAGATAATATATTTCCAGCGGTGCTGAACCATGCCCATAAATAATAAATCAGGCAAAATGCGATGTTCAAACAGAATGAGAGAGAGGAACATGACATGACCAAAGGCTTGAGCTACCCCAAATTTGCTTCTGTAGTTTGGCACCATGGAAGACATCTCCATTAGTGTAATGGAAATTATGGTGGTGCCTGGTGAAATATTACTCTGTTTATTAGACACAAGGGTAATGCAGATTTCAGAGCAGGCCCGATGGGTTTCTTTTTAATGCTAGGCTCATAATATTGAGTGTAAGCTTCCCTTTATTATTTTAAACACCCTTATGAAATCTCTCGACTAGCACAGTTTTGCCCTGTGCTCCTAATGAAATGGGAAGTTTTGGAGGGACATATCGATTAATAGTCCCTTTCTCAGTCATGAACTACAATTTGCTATTTTGCTAGTCTGGGATTGAATGCAGGATATTTATATTCTGGAGAGGATTTGATCGGACAAAAACCTGTGTAGTGCATGATGAGTCATCAATTTTTCTGATCCTTTTTCCTGGACGAGAACACCATTATGTAGGAGTAAACAAGCATATGGATGACCTTAGAGATTACAGACATGGATTAAATGGGACAAAACTCTAATTTTGATTTCATGGCATCTGTAATACTTTGACAGACACAGTAACATACTAACTAAAAACAAATCATGACCCATTATTTTTCAATGTACGACAAGAGCAAAAAGTCATCTCTAACAAGTATGGCAATAACGTTTTCTGATGGAAACAATGGCAACAGACCTAGACCAAAATCACATGGGAGTACATTGCTCATTTCTGCAGCTTGAGCATAAAAGCTGTTTTTTGTTGGGTCTACCACACGTATTACTCACAGCAGCAGGCAGTCATGAGTGGTAAGAGACAGTCACATCCTCCTCCACTCCTCACAGCTCTGATTTACCGCTGATATTAGAAATGAATATGAAATCAAGCCACGATTAGTCCTACTCCACCCCCAAAAGCAGACATCCATTATATGCGAGGGGGAGGGAAAGAAAGCACACAGAGAGAGAGAGAGAGAGAGACAAGAAAAAAATGTATGTCGGCTCCATCCTGCAGTGTATCTAGAGTCTGTGTATGGAGAAACTGAGCACACACATTCACATATGTAGATATAAGCAAAGCCTTATACACAGAAGAACAAACTACTAAATAAATATCCATCCAAGTCCATCCATCCATCTGTCTAGATAGATAGATGGATATAGATTCATTATATTGCATGTTACCGATCTTACTGATATAGATATTCTACAGCAAAGTGATGTCACTGATCACTAATTTGTAACATGCATACTGCTTACATTTGCCATATCGCTCCACATTATCAAGGAAGAACAATTATCCAAACCACTAAAGCTAGATTCACAAATAACCTAATCTGTCTCAGCTGCTCAGTGTACCCAAACACACCAATGAACTTGATGAAATGACTAGTAGAATTGGCACTATCTTCTCTAGTACGTTAGAAGCTATTGCACCCATCAGATTAAAAAAGGTTAGAGAGAAAAGTACAACAATATTACTCACGCCGCTCTCAAGAGCGAAACTCGTAACCTAGAGCGCAAATAGAAACAAACAAATTAAGAAGTCTTTAGAATCGCGTGGAAAGACAGTATATCCCGCTATAAAAAGGCTCTAAAAGCCGCCAGCGCTGAGCATCTCCGCAAACTCATAAAAAATGACCAGAACATTACTTTTATTTAGTACAGTGGCTAGAACAAATACACAGACATCACCTGAACTGAATATTCCAACACAGTTTAGTAGTAATGAATTTATGAATTTCTCTGCAGAGAAAATCAAAAGCATCAGAAACACAATTGTAAATGTACAACCTTTGGCAATTTTATGATTCAGCCTCAATTTTCACCCTTCAAGAACAACAGCGCTTTACAACTATAGGACAGGAAGAGCTAAATTAACTTATCACTGCATCTAAACCAACAACATGTTTATTAGATCCAATTCCCACTTAATTACTGAAAGAGTTATTACCTGTAGCAGAAGAGCCTCTTCTCAATATTATTAACTTGTCTCTATCTCTGGGTCATGTCCCAAGACCCTTCAAGCTGGTCGTTATTAACACTGTGTCTACACCGCACCGCAACAGCTAGAAGCTGTCCACACTGGATGCGACAAAACAACCATTGAAAATACATTTGTCCTTCCTATGAGAAGTATCACGAGTACTTGGAGTACATGATAGAGTACGTGCTAGAACAAGGCATCAGTTTATTGTCGGGGATTTGTCGCATCCAGTGTAGACAACATCACTGATTATAATGGGTTCTATTGCTCTATTGTCCAGTTTGAAAGCCTGAAATGAAGATTTCAGATGACCTAAACACCTTTGAAAAGATGATGCCAACCCCTACGAGGACTTTAGATGACACCAACACTGAATCAACATACACAACTGCCAGATTTTCTATATACTGTAATAATTTCAATCACAACTTAATAATTGCTTTAATGAGCTCACTGTTTCTGCCTTTCTGCTTGTATTATCTTAGAACTGTTCATTTCTGACATATGGACATTACTTTGGCACCGTCATCTCTGATAACAAATTACTCTAAATTGTAATGTATAAACAAGCATTTTCTGTAAAGCTGCTTTGAAAAAATATGTATTGTGAAAAGCGCTATACAAATAAATATGGATGGATGGATGACAATAGCGAGTGTCTCACCGTTGACTGTGAGGTGAACCCAGCTGCCGTTGTGGAAGGTGTCATATTGTTGTTCCAGCATGAGGACCCTGCACTCATACCAGCCCTGGTCTTCTGAGCGCACCTGGTCAATCTGCAGAGACGCTTTGCCATGCAGACTGGTTCTACCTGAAAGTGCACAGGAACAGAGGAGAGCAGAGTGAGACTTTTCTTTTTTTGCATACAAAACAGGGTTATTACAGTTAACTAAAACTATTACAAAAAAAATTCAAAATATTACTAAAATCTACAACACTCAGGGGTGTCATTAGGCCCTTTTTAGGTGGGCTTCAGCCCCTCTAAATTTCTACCCATCCCCCTAAAAATTGTGATTAACTCCATAATCTGTACACAAATTCATTTTCACCTCAGTCAGCTTTAAAACTCATAAAAATGACGGCAGGCTTCAATCTACAGCGTCAGAAGCCAATGTCAAAAGCATAGGACAAGGTGTGTACATGTATTGATAGATTGTTGTGATATTGATATATCTGCATCTGTGCAGTTCTTTGTCATAAATGCAGTTTTCACAATGTGATGCGGAAGCAATGCAAGACGATTTCCTCACTCCTCATCACACTACAGTTGTTTTCCACCAGCGAAAATGATGTGCTTACACCCATTCATGTGCTTTTTTTTTGTTTTGTTTTTGTTTTTTAAAACAAAAACGGAATGGTTTAATATTGGGCAGATTAAACATTTTGCCAATCTAGACAATTGAGTTTTTAATGAATATAGTTTTTAATCATTTTAATTAACTACATGAAAATGAGAAATGTTGTCTTGGCAACTAGCTGAAATAAAATATTTTATTGCATTTCAGTTGACATTTATTTTATATAAAGCAGCAATTTTATTTAATGGTTTTAGTTTTAATTTCAGTTAATAACCCTGACACATTGTGAATAATACCTTAAGACTTTCAATTAGAAAAAGGAAACAAGTGCAAAGCACCATCAACAAAAAGTCTTATTTATTTAAAGCATGAGGAGAATTTCATTGTAAACTGTTCATAAAACCATTCTTGTGTAAACTATTGTATTCAGTTCTAAGTTCAATGGTTTTATGAACATTTTACACTGATTTCAGGGTCTGCCTTGTTTAAAACGACTCGTACTCTACTGTCACTGCATACTGCGCCCACTGCTGAAACAGGAAATTTATGTTTTAATTAGCTGTCTGTGTAATATTGTTGGGTGGAGATTATTATTAGTTGTTATCTCCATGAAATAAAGCCCGGTATTGCCATTGTGATTACAGTTAATCACTCCAGGATGTAAAAAGAAAAAACGCTGAACTGAATATAAAAAAAAAAATAGTAATTCTATGAATGTTATAAGCTATATAACTTAAAATCACATCATATAGCAACTTTATGTAGTATTTCCAAGGTTTCACCAATGGCTATTTTGCTATTCACAAAATGATTAAATAATAAGCAGCAAGCCAGCAGTGTTAATTTCGTTAACGAAAACTATGACGAAAAATGTTCGTTGACGACCTTTTTTTCCATGACTAAGGCCACGTTCACACAGCAGCAGAATACGGTTGTCAGTCCTGTATTTGGGTCCTTAATACGGTTACGTTCACACACAGTACAGTTATTTACGGGAGTGACAACCTCATTCTATAACCGAACTCACACACGTAAATTTTCAGGACTCACAACCGCATTCTCGGAATATTTGCGCTGTGTGAACGGAACCGCGCTGGACAACTAGTTGTCTGTCACGTCATACAGGGTAAGAGAGCCAGTGTTTTGTGTGTGGTTTGCTTTCGGTAACTCACAGCGACAGAGATACGAGCTGTGTGTCATCTTAAGGTGTTGGACATGTGGTCTTCACCTCAACGGTCGGTGGAAAAGAATTGGGATAGGACTCGGGAGGAAATGATGTTCATGGGTGCGATTATTAACGTACTGTAGTATGAAGCAGAGCAGGACCGAGTGCTGTTGGAGCTGAACGAGGCCGCTGGAGCGATTGCGCAACACACGCCTCACGAGCAGCGGAACTTTTATTATGCCACAGTCGACCGGCACCGCTTCCGCTTTTCCGGTCATGAGTATGAGGTAACGCAGCTCTGTTTATCATATTAGATACATTTGAGTGTGTTGAAAATGTTATAACGTTTGAATTTGGACTGCAGTACCGCTAGCTGTCAATATTACAACTATGTTATAAGGTTACTCTGTGCGTTCGCTCGGTGGCTGCTGTGAGACACTTACACACTGCAGTAAGACAGATCGATTTTAGAATATCATATTAATAAATGCTGGATGGCTTGTGTTGATAAATGGAATGCAATTAATTTTAAAACGTATTGTATGATGGAGAAAATGCTGTATTACTGTTACTAAAAATAAAGCTGCATCTGATTATGCTATGTTAGCTACTTCACAAAATAGTGTGTAGGCATGGTAAAGCATGGTACTTGCAAAAAAAAAAATCAAGAAAATTAGATTTAAACAATAAGACTAAACGTGTTGAGCTATATAACAATAATTAGTTTTCTGTCTATAAATATATCAAAACAGTTGTTCCCTTGCCTATTAAAACATGTAATATATTAAAGCGTCTTTGATGTTTCTGTGGTTTCTACAAAGTAAAACCAGAAACCGAGGGTGACGCGGGTATGACGCAATTAACAGGCGACTCCTCACACGTCCCGGAGCCTTGGGCTGCGTCCGAAAACCTAGCTGACTTGCTGCCTTATCAAGCAATGACTTGTAAGTCAGCGTTTGTGCATGAAGGCAACTCATGAAACGGATTTCGGACAGACTTCTGAGGCAGCGTAACAGTTTAATGATCTACAGCAATATAGCGTGAGCTTTGGTGAGAACTAACAAATATTTAATTACTACAGTAGTAATTTCTCGCTAGAAATGACATCAAAAGTGGAAAATGTTGGTCAAAAATGTACATTTACTCACAAACTGGCCAGCAAACGCAACTTTCGGACGCCATCTTTATTTTTCTATCTCAATTGTCACAGAATGGAAAGCACAGGATTGTGGGATATCAGAGGCAGCTAAGGATACATCTATGCTGCCTTGAAAAATCGATCAGATGAAGGCATCTCAGAAAACAGGAAGTGAAGCTAACATTGGATTCGGACATGCCTTGATGCCTTCCTACCTTGAAATGTGTCCTCCGAAGGCAGCATTTTCCAGTTTTCGGACGCAGCCTTGGTTAAAATTGCAATTTCCTTACGATTTACAAATAGTTGCAAACATTTGGGATGTTGTAAGTACTCAAGTGAACAAAATTTTACACAAAAAAGTAAGTTGATTCACATATATAACAGCCTCTAAACTTTGCCAATACTAATCTTATATACAGGCATTTTACTAAAAATACATTCAGCCGTCGCTCCCAAAATGAATTCAACAAGTCATCTTGTTAATGTTATAAATTAATTATGTCTCTGTTTGTCATTACCGATTAAAGAGTATCTGGCGCCACCGCAAGGTTAAAATAAACACGTTGACAGAGTACATTGGTATTAAAAACTGCTTTTAAAAACTGTTTTTTTAATAATTCAGTTTTGGGGACCGTGACAGAAGTTAGATGCTGTCGTGGAACAAGCAACAGCCGGCATTTTTCTTCCTCCTGACTCGAGTGCCTCATCTTCTTAATCTCCTCACGTAAATGATTACATTTCGATGACTTGCGTTTCTTCCCCACCCCAGAAACCACCACAGGTTCATCAATGCCATCAAAATTATTCATTTTTCTGTTTTTGTTGATCACAAAGTACAAAGCAGATAAGGAAAACTAGGATGCCGGGTGTATTCAGAGCGCCGCCATTACTGTTTACAGTGCGTTGAATGGTGATTGGTTGAGCGGATATATCGCATTCTGCAGAGAAAGGAGACTGGCGTTTGTCGCGTTTTGGAAAGAAAGGGAGAAAACATGACAGAATAACACAATGGAAATCGCATTTTGTGCAAAATTAATGAATGACTTTTCAATACCGACCAGATACAATACTGATTTTGGCGGAAACTCGTTTATCACGTTTTGGAACCAAACTCTTCATATTGCACCTTTAATGGAAAAGGTGTAACTGCAGTCTAAGTGGAAAAGAGAGGGTACTCAGAAGGATGTTAAATCCCTCAGGGGGTACGACACTATAAAAAGTTTGAGAACCACTGAAAAGGGATATGTAGAATTGCACAAGTGCTACTGCTAAGAGTGCAGTGTCAATACAGCCTGTTACCTTGATTCAATTTTTTCATAAGCTTAAATGAATTGGTCTAAAGAGAAAAATTATAATGACTATTTAAGACTATAAAATAGCTATCAAAATTAATGTTGGTAACTGTAGTTTAACTAAAAGTAATGACTAAAACTTGACAAAAATGCATTGACTTTTCGACGACTAAAACTAGACTAAAATGTGAAAGACAAAAATGTGACTAAGACTAAAGAGCATTTTCGTCTGAAGATAAAGATTAAGACTAAATAAAAAATCGCTGCCAAAATGAACACTGCAAGCCAGCACGTGGAGCAATGTATAACATTACTAGCAAAGCAATATTCGCTTGATTTCAGCCCTCCTACACTATCAAATGAAAAGTGTACTGTACTTTAAATAGAAAAGAACAAAGTATCACATCTCACATCTGAGTGTTACATTTTCTCTACTAAGAGGCTTAGCAACACTGACAATACAAATAGTAACGGAAAGTGAAAAAAATTCAGGAAGGAAAGCATCTCTCTGACTGAACTAAGCCATTCCAGATCTGGACAATCTCTCATTTGCCTATTTGAGGACTTTAGCTAGGATTTAATGTTTTTCAATTCAAGTTTAGGGTCCTGTTCACTGGGCCGACATTGCCTGAGTGTCTCAGACTCACATGTTCTGACTGGCCTTCATACTTCATACTGCTGTGTACTGAGCAGTAGATATCATAGCCCTGGGATCACAGCTGCACCTGAGAGAGGAAACAGCAGGTTTCCAGAGCAGAAAATCAATACAGCATGGGGCAGAGGAGGCTGCGGTCTTGCAGTAAAAAAATAAGGCCTTCAAAATCACAGCTATTTTCGTGTAGAGTAATAAAGTACTGATGGGATCGGGCATGGGCATCAAAGTTAGGGAGAATCTTCACACTGAATGTAACAGCAAATAAAAGGCCTACCTTTGCTAAAAGGACTGCATCTTTCCCACTATAGGTTTAAATACAATGTTCTATGCAAGTCTATTTAAACTTCATGTGTTCTCTACTGATCAGATAACTATTTGATATTTATACTGTCAATATTAGAATGCTATATTAGAATTATCTTATTATCTAGTTATATTAGAATGATTTCTGAGGGATCATGAGACAGATAGATAGATAGATTCTTTGTTTTACTCCCATTTTTGCAGACTCCCCTACTAAAGCCAGTCACGTTGCAGAATGTTTTGCCACTCAGTTCCGACAGGAAAGTGACGTCACTGCATACCCTCTATATATGAGCTACATATATGAGCTCACCTCAAGAGATCCCATTTTATAAATTGCACTCTATGCTCAGAGCGCACAGGGGTGTTCATTAAGCAAACTTGTTAGGCGCTTAATTACCAAAATCTTCCTGCAGGCCTCTTGCCAGAAATGAGTGCACTGCGTTTTAGGGGGCCGTAAACAGGCCCGTCCTGAATGAATACAATCTGCCTCTAGCTAAGAATCACTTTAGGAGAGCCTGTATAAATCACATCTAAACTGCTGCAATGATTGCTGCATAGATTGTCCGTCTGCAAGACAATGAGGACTCTAATACGGTAAATTGGTTGAGGAATCAGACCCGGAGCTCTGGCAGTAGCCAACAGGGAGAGAGTTTGGGAATTTCTGCAGCAGAAAATTGCATTGTGAGTTACAGTAATAGCCTTTTGGAGTTCAGTGGTAATTGTGTGCGGGTCCAGCCAAACTGTGAGACTAAAGGCTTGTGGCGTAGAGGAACAATACGAAATGAGCTGCCATGGCGACCCTATAGTACCCACAGGAGACGATATACAGTGGAGCTGAACATTAGATCTCATATCTAATTTAAAATGCAATGAGGCCACAACCAAACAGTGGAATGATAGTTAATTCACTTCCCCCTTCCTCTCCCTTATTAAAATCAATTATTTATTTTATGGGTGGGAAGGATTTATGAGAAATTGTAATATAAAGATGTGAATTATAAGTTAATTCTTTCCCAGCCTGACCTCTCATTCAGAGAGGGATATGGGTTTAAAACAGGGGTGCCCAATCCTGTTTCTGGAGATCTACCTTCCTGCCAAGTTCAGCTCCAAACCCTAATCAAACACATCTCAACCAGCTAATAGATGTCACTAATAAAATGTCACATGATCAAACAGGAAAACAGGACTCTCATCCACATGTCTGAGAAAGTGCTAATGGCTGTACGAATTGAAGACGATATCTGTGGACTTATAAGGTAATTAGCTAACTTTGCTGGTTATTTTTATTGTTGGCATTTATTATTTAAATATCATATATATTTATTTAAATACAAAATATTACATATTAAAGTTTACCCAATATTTGTGTTTGCTATGTATTTTAAATGATAAATATATATTCATTCATATTTGAAGTGTTAAAAAGCCAAATTACAAATGTTTATATTTAAAAAAATCTAATAGTATATTAAGTAAAATTAATTTACAACTTTAAATATTACATTTATTTATTAATTATACTAAATATTATTTAAATATATTAAAATATATACAACTTATATATTTTAAATATGCTAAGATTAACCCAATAACTACCACAACCATTATTTGTTTACTATGTATTTTTTTCTTTTTATAAATATATTTTCATTCATTTTTTAAGTTTTATTAAGTTTTTTATTTCAAAATGTGTATAAATTTTTAATAACAGAATTTATTGTAATATACATATTTTTAAAACATAGTAAAATACATAAAATCTATGTATTTTAAAGGTGCAGTATGTAATATTGACAGCTAGCAGTACTGCAGTCCAAAATCAAAATATTGGAGAGAGTTGACCCCGCCCCCTCCTCCTCAGACAAAATGCTCATGCGGGTTGCCAGATTGAGGACACGCAACAGGAACGAGCACAAATGACAATAGAAACAGAGCGACACGCGTCATAATCTGAAAGCCACACCCACCAGGGGGGAAAACAATCCAACCGTCTCCATTGACTTTGTATTGCGTGAGGCTGCCTCCTTGTCATTTCTGACTTATAACAAAAAACAGAACAATGTCTAAAAGCTGTTACGTGACAACGTGTACAGAAAACAAGCTAAAAAAACCCAGAACCAAAAACCTAGAAGTTTTTATAAGCTGTCTACCCAAAAAACGAGCGTTTAAGGACTAAAAAGTGGATACAGGCGATTGAGACAGAGCGCGACATGTCATATTACTATGAGAACTACGCCCACTGGAGGGTAACGTAATCAGCGACAGGAAATATAATATATAAAACTGACATTTGGATATTTGACTTAACAGTGACTAAATGTTTACTGCACACGTAGGCTTACTGAGGCATACTGAGTGTCAGGATCCCAAAATTTACCCATTCTTCCTGATGATGCTTCACGTCTTATTGCCTGTATCCACTTTTGTCTCCTTAAAGGCTGGCTTTTACGGTTCGGTATGTTATAAAAACTTAGTTCTGGGTTTTTTAGCTTGTTTGCTGTACACCTTGTCACACAGCAGCTTTAAGGCATTGCTCTGTTTTTTGTTATAAGTCAGAAATGACAAGGAGGCAGCCTCACGCAATACAAAGTCAATGGAGACGGTTGGATTGTTTCCCCCCCCGGTGTAGGCGTGGCCTAAATGTGCTCTGTCTCTATGGAAGGTGATGAGCCTTCAAGTTGATCAGTTCAATATAATATGGCTCTGGTCATAGAGCTTTTTAGATGGATGTCAAGGCTTTTTATGTCGGGTGGAATCTGCAATCTCCTAACCAGTATTGGGTAAATTGGCAGTGGGTGGGATCACACAGACCAAACCAAAAACAGACATTCCGACACGGAACACACATTTCAAAGTAGAATAACTGGCTGTAGCATTGTTTTTCTGCAAACATATTATGGTATTGTATGCTTTTGTCCAAAAAAATTGCATACAGCACCTTTAAATATGCAAAGTTTAACATAATGACTACTTTAACTTAATATTTGCATTTGCATTTGTATTTTAATGATAATTACAGAGTATTATATTGTAAGCTTAGCAACATCTTAGCAAGTTGAGTCTCCTCCAAGTTGAGTCTCCTAGTGTGAGGAGCGTTTTGCATTGCTGTCCATAAACAGCGTTCCAAATCTTTTAAACTTATGAGATACCAGTGCAGTTAGAACACTCCCTTAGAAGGTAGCTGCCTATGTAGGCCGTAGACAGCGCGGCAGCTAAAAAAGGTTTTAAAAAGCTCTCTTAATTTAGAAAGCAACAGAAGTTTCCGATTGACAGCAGTTAAGTGATCAAATAATCTCAAACAATCACAGATGGATGTGTCTCACGCAACTGCCCAGTGTCATAGAAAGTGTGTGCTTTGAGAAGTGCTGACAATAGGTGATTTTTCACCCAGACGGGCAGCAGCACACCTGCAGTAATTAAGGTTCTGTAATGCACCTTGAAAAAGAATAAGTGCCATACTAGCAGGCAGCCATTACTAAAGCTTTTCACAATCCATGTCAAAGGCAAAAGGCTCACTTTCACGTTAAGTAGTAAACAGAAAAACTGTGCTTTCACTCAGCCTCACACAAAATCAGCACATTAGATCAAATTCAACAGTTTTGACTTCAAAAGGAACTTTGAATGGTTTGTTTTCATTTAACAGCTTTTCTTAAAGCTGTCATGAGCAGGTAAATTTAATCAAACCAAACAGAAATCTCGGGGCTGAGTCCCAATTCACATACTATTCCTTCTGCAAAGGCCACCTTGAATTTTTATCCTGGTTCAGGCTGGTTTATGCTGGTTCATGGTGGTTTTGCTGTTAAATTGGAATTACTGCTGAAAATCTGTGATTCAAAATTTAATTTCAACCTGGAAATAACCTAAAAGATATTCTGAAATTTAAAAACAAAACAAAAAAACTTTTCATTCAAATCGTGATGCCGATAATATAATTTGTACTGAACAAAAAAAATAAAGTAGAAAATGACTGCAACAATAGAAATATTTTCACAATTTGTGCATATCAGTGTTATTTTAATATTATTTAATAATATATATATATATATAGCTTTAATTTATTTTTATTTCAGTTTTAGCTTTAGTAATTTTAGTACTTAAACATTTTTATTTCAGTTAGTTCCCATGGCACATTTCTAATTTTCATTTTTAAAGTTTAGGTTAATAATATTTACATTTTAATTTTATTTTATTTCAGCCTTATTTCAATTATTGAAAACGATTTTTTAGTTAACTATAACAACACTGTCTTAGACTATTGGAAGCACAGGATACTTTCTACACTTAGACAATAAGGCTGGGTCAATACTATCGATGCATCGCGATTCATAGATCGTTTCCGATATTTTCCAAATGCATCGCAAATCGATTCTGAACTTAGTTTTTAACAGCAGATGGCGGTCTAGGCAATTTTTTAACCACATACACAAATGCTCACGAAGAAGACCGCCCGTGCATTCGGCTGATTCTGAGAATGTACTTGCACCTCAGAATAGAGACCTGCACTCCCACAGGACTCCCGCGGGACCCAACGCAACAAAGTGCGGTGCGGGACAAGATTTGATGGGCGCGTACGGGCGGTGAGACACACTACTCGTGTGCGGGTTGCGGGAGAATCAAATGATTTGCGGGACTCCCGCAAAATAGAAATATCTACACATAAAATAACTAATACATTTTTATTCATATATTGCAAAAAAGCAACAAGAATAACTAATATAAAATAAAATGATTTACAGTCGCAGGCATATGCGAGATTCTATTCATAACTTGTGTTTGCCGTGTTTGCCGAGCAATGTAGCCAATCACAGACATATCTGTTGATTTCTGAGACGCAGTGGAGACGCAACACAATCGGGTGTTTATGTTAGAATCCTCTCAACACTCAAAACGCTGGAGTTTTTATGCAGTGCTGAAATTTGCGCGCTCACGAATCCTATTATTATAACACACGAAGTGTAGATATTATGAAAGATTCATTGTATATATATTCATTGTGTTATAACAGAGCTTTGTGAGATCGCAATGAACTGAGATGTCAGTTTTTTAGTCATTATAAAGGGAGCGCTCTTTGCGCGCATTCTGCCATACCAAACCATGCATGCATGCAGCAGCTTACTTTTCGGTTAAAACTAACTGTGGTTTGTGAATGTTGATGCTTTAATAACAAATATTTTATCGGAAGCGTTATGCTGGGATGTTGTGGCAACACATTACTTAATATTTCATGGATGTACGGACAAAAATCTATATAAGCTACTTTTATAGTATTTTTTTTTGTGGGCGGGAGTGGGATTGAATTTCGTGGGCGGGAGCGGGACAATATAACATTTTTTTGCGGATGCGGGCAGGAGTGGGACAGAATCCTGCGGGAGCGGGCGGGCAGGAGCAGGTCTCTACCTCAGAATGCGGTAGTGTAAACAGCCCACTTCAAACACCCTTGTAATTCGCTTCAACCTTTTCAGACTTTAATGATTATTTTTTAGAAGGTTCAAGTGGTGTGTGTAAGGAATTGAAAGGAAGCACAGTACGGCTGTTTCTAAAGCACGCAGTGCCATCTGCTGTTAAAAACTAAACTCAGAATTGATTTGAGAGAACCGCGATACATACAGAAAATATCAGAATCGATCCAGAATCATTTCTCAATTCAGGATGCATCGATGTATTGTCCCAGCCCTATTAGACAAGAATTAATTGTCTACATAGTAATTCATTGAGATTAAACACTGGACTTTACAAAAATGCTGCTGCTTACCGGCGTATTCAGGGTCCACATGAGGAGGATAGAAACGGAAGTTGATGAAGAAGGGAATAGGCACACCGAATTTGAACCACTCCACCACATAGGGAGTCTGCTGGCCGTTTAGGGGGTGGCTCACGTCACATCCCAAAACAACGCTCTCTCCTGCACGGGCCGTCACAAACTGGGGCTCCTCTCTCACTCCGTAGGCACCTGGACACAAAAAAACACACCCATTCATTCAGCACAGTAAGTAAATAAGCAGATTTAAGTGCATGTTTGCCCTGTTTGTCCCTAAAAACTATACCCAAAGTGAGGTGTCAATCAGCTCATTGTCCTATTAAGCAAACATTTCTTGTGAAGACTTGGATAGTTTCCCAAATGCTGGACTTGTGAAAGTTCTCAGGTAATTATTTGTTAAAAGGAACGGCCAAGCACATAATGAGATGACAAGAGGCTTATCCACGCACCTCATTGATCTCAGCTAATTCACACTTGGATGGGTTTTACAATAGAAGGGCCAGAGTTTTAGCAATCAATGCACAAGCACGTCACATGCCCATGGGTGACCTATCGGAACGCTAAAGGTCACTGTACCTGCCTCAGCAGAAAATATATTGGGGGAATGGATTTTCTTCAGCTAGCTCCACCACAGCCATTGAGCACTCTCTCCTCTATCAGAGTTAGCATGGCTTCAGCGCCTCATTGAAGGAGAAAATCACCTCCGGGATCAAAGGACCTGCTGACAGTGCATTCTCCACCATGGAGACACTGTATGGAAAACTAAGTGATTCAGTAACAGTAAAATGTAAGAAAAAGTAGGTTACAAAAACACTGCTCTCAGACTTTCTTTCCTTACTACCACATTAAACATTAGAATATGCCCAAACCCAGAGTACTCTGCCATCCCAGGTTGGGATAGGAATAGTTAGAATTGAGGAGATGCTGGAAAACTGTCATAGAACAGAGGTAAGTCAGCTGTATATATACCTCCTGATGCTAATTGAGTTGATTAACTGAATGAGCTCCTCCTGTGTTAATTAATTTTCTGAACGTGCCCCTCCCAAACTTTGTTAATAAAACATCATTTAAAGCTTAATCTGACAAAATGAATGCCTTGCGGTTCAGTGAGTAAGTGATGACCAGGAGTGCGTTTCCCGAAAGCATCGTTAGCCAACTATGGTCGTAAGTCCCATTGAACTCTATTGGTAACGCCGGAACTTGCGACCATAGTTCGCTTTGGGAAACGCACCCCTGATCGGACTTACACTACCATTCAAAAGTTTGGAGTCAGTAAGATTTTATTTAAAAATATTAATACTTTTATTTAGCAAGGATGCGTTAATGTAATATTTTCTGTCCGCTAGAGGTCTATTCAAAACAAAGGCGTAGCTTGATGACGCCAAGTTTAAGCGCGGAATCTTGGGACATGTGGTCTCCACCTCAATGACCGGTGAAAAAGAATTGGGATAGGACTCGGGAACAAATCATGTTCATTGATGCGATTATTAATGTTATTGTAGTATGAAGCAGAGCAGGACCGAGTGTTGTTGGAGCTGAACGAGGCCGCTGGAGCGATTGCGCAACACACGCCTCATAAGCAGCGCAACTTTTATTATGCCACAGTCGCCGGCGCCGCTTCTGCTTTTCCGGTCATGAGTATGAGGTAACACAGCTCTGTTTATCATATTAGATACATTTGAGAGTGTTGAAAATGATGTTATAAGGTTACTCTGTGCGTTCGCTTGGCGGCTGCTGTGAGACACTGTTGCACACTGCAGTAAGATAGATCGATTTTAGAATATCATATTAAATGCTGGATGGCTTGTGTTGATAAATAGCATGCAATTAATTTTAAAACGTATTGTATGATGGAGAAAATGCTGTATTACTGTTACTAAAAATAAAGCTGCATCTGATTATGCTATGTTAGCTACTTCACAAAATAGTGTTTTTCTCTGAGGCATGGTAAAGCATGGTACTCGCAAAAAATCAAGAAAATTAGATTTAAACAATAAGACTAAATGTGTTGAGCTATATAACAATAATTAGTTTTCTGTCTATAAATATGTCAAAACAGTTGTTCCCTTGTCTATTAAAACATGTAATATATCAAAGCGTCTTTGGTGTTTCCATGGTTTCTACAGAAACCAAGGGTAACGTGGGTATGACGCAATTGACAGGCGACTCCTCACATGTCCCGGAGCCTTGGTTAAAATGTCAATTTTCTCACGATTTACAAATAGTTAGAAACATTTGGGATATTGTAAGTACTCAAGTGAACAAAATATATAACGCTGGCCTAGTGGTTTTTGGATATTTTACTGCAAAATTCTTACATATTGCACCTTTAAATTGATCTCAAGTGACGGTAAAGTCATGTATAACATTACAAAAGATTAATCTTTTAATAAATGCTTTTGAACTTTATATTCATTCAAGATTTCTTAAGAAAATGTATTACTGTTTCCATAAAAAATAATAATAATTAACTGTTTTCAGCACTGATAATAATAATAAATGTTTCTTGAGGACCAAATCAACATATTAGAATGATTTCTGAAGGATCATGTGACACCGAAGACTGGAGTAATGATGCTGAAAATTCATGAATAAGGGACATTTTAAAATATATTCAAAATATTTTTAAATAGAACTTCTCACAATATTGCTGTTTTTACTGTATTTTTGATCAAATAAACACAGCCTTGCTGAGCATAAGAGACATCTTTCAGTCACATAAAAAAAAAACTCTTTATTTCACCCTTAGAAATTAGTGGGTAACTATGGTACCCAACTGTTTTCCCTCACAATAAACTACACCTCCACTATGATGCATTGTTGAATGTATTGAACCGAGCAAATTCGAGCCAAAAACTTATGACACTGATTTGTGAGTCGTTCATTCATGAATCAGACTACATTTGTGCATACATTAGTTGTTGCATACAATCAGCAAGAGCAAAGAACGATGTGCTGCCCAATTACTTTGTATTATTTCACATTGTCCAGTCTTCTGTAAAAGCATAGATTCGGTATTCAATCAAAAATAGCAGCGCTGTTTTTTGGTGTTCAGTCCACATCTGCAGAAAAATGCGTATGTTTCAGAACTGCATATGCAACTAAATGTTGTGGAAATCACTAATTTCCAGTATTTATAATAAAAATAAGAACTGTTTCTCGATTTTCAACCAACCTCATATGCAACAGTGATTTTGTTTACCAGTTAAATCAGCTTTATCCAGTGGAAGAGTTAATCCACTTTATTTGATTTAGCTCACACAGCTTTCGGACTGAAACAGTGCAGATTTAATCAAATTACTCCTAAAGTAGAGCTGGACCCTCCAGTCACGGACCTGGGCCCTGGAATCCGCTCTACTATTGTGAGTGCAGAAGATTGCAAAGCACCACAAAGAGAGCAGCTTAGCTTTAATGAGAGACCAACAGGGCGCATGCATACCCATAAACTCACTACAATCTGCACATGACCAGCCCAGAGCAGGTTCACAAAGAGCATTTCAGCAAGCCATAAATTTGGGTCGGGGAGTCCCACGTTTAGCCTTGTTAGAATGGCCTAATTGTCATCTTGTAACACTTCTGCCTAGATAGGAGTGTACATACTGTAATATAAATGTTGCAAGATCAAGAGTTGTATATTGCACATAATTAACACTTCACTTTGTTTGCTAACTAGCAGTATAGCTATATTTAGACAGCTTATTTTTATAGCCGCTATTATAATACTTTTTTAATAGTTTATTTTTCTTCCCACTGAAATCCACTTGTAACGGTAGTCTCTTTCTCTGATCCTTTGAATCAGAATTAGAAAACATCAATACTTTTATTTTTAGTGTTCTAAATATTTATCAAATCCTACTCATTACCTCACTGTCACAGTCTTACATTTGTATTCTGCAGATAATTTGATAGCACCAGTGGTCTATAAAATGAAAAATGTAAAGACAGAAACCTATAACAATGGTGACATATTGTATTTAACAAGTAAGAGCAGTTACCAATAATATAACATATTTAGGCTAATTCGAAATGCACATTCACCAGTAGATCATCATATGCTCTACAGTTCATTTGCCTTCTTGAAAATGAATCATAACTAGTATCTACATGACTCCTCAGCTATGATTAGATGGAAATATGGTTTCTATTTACAAGTATATGGTTTCTATTAAGATTATGTTATTTGTTATGAAAAACAGAATTAGAAAATAAAAATATAAAAAAGAAAAAATAGAAAGTATCATAGAAAAAAATATATATTTTCCTTAATCCCTAAATATATGTAGGATAATAGCCTAAAACAAATATGACTATATTACTACATAATAATATTCAATATAAATCTAATATTGTGTAAATACCACATTCTCCCAAAATATCCTGATTAATACAGTCAGTGTTACAACAGTAAATCCATATATTTGTAAAGGTGGCTATTTGTATATTGAAAATCGTTAGCGTTAGATTTTTTCATATGGTTTAAACTAATTTAATTAGAGACATTTGGGTTTTGAAGCAAAAATCTGTTCTGAATTTAAACGCTTTTCAATTTCCACTAAATCTCGTAGCTCTTACATAATTACTGTAATCTTGAGATGACAACATGTGACATTGTATTCGGAGCATAGACTGTAAAAAAATATGGACGTCACCGCACGTCACTCCCGGATAACTGAAAATGGGCAAAGAGGCAGGATGTGGTTGAAACTGCGACGTGATCATGTTAGCAGGGAATTTATGTATCTTAGATACAGAGCTGGGTAGTAATGGATTACATGAAATCTGGATTACGTAATCAGATTCCAAAAATCAAGGACTTTTAATTAGAGTAAACTACTTTTTAAAATATTCGTAATCAGACTACAGTTACTTTTTTATGGATTACATGATTACATATTATATACACAATGGCAGTAAGTTGTTCACAATTCATTGATTCTCCTAATTTTTCATTTTTTTTAACGTTTATATTTTTTTCATAATAAACCTGCCGCTTATATACATTCGTGATTCTTCTGGTTTTTCCGGCGGTGAGAGGGAGGGGTGTGGAATCGTGCACAGAAATCAGCAACAACAAGAATATTTGTTTTTGTAATGTTGCTGTTTTCTAAATTTACTTAATTTTAAGTAAATATGTTTTAAAATCATAAGATGTGATTTTGTTTTATTCAGTGTTACTATCAGCAAACACTAACAGGTACATTATGCCAAATTTACACTGCAAATGTGGCACAGAAGCGCTTCTGAAGTGGCATTTAGGTGTCTTTACACAGACTTTATAATGCTGCTCAGAGGTGGCATAAATGCTTTACACAGCAATTTCAACTGTATACTTTGACACTATAGGAACTGAGGTGGGTCAGAGCAGGCATAGTTTGGTCTGGCTTTTATGCAGCATTATGTCTTTATACAGAATTTTGAGCAGGCACAGAGCAGCCTTAAGTCTGGTGTGTAAAGAGGCCTTATAGTGTTAGTATTTTGAAGTATTAACTGTCCATATATACATTGTACTTAATCTGTAAAGAATCTGTTGAAGCTCTTGTTGGTGTATAGAATATATGGAATATATTTTTTCTTTGTATGAGTCAAAATAGTACAAGATTATCCTACAATATATGTGACATCAAATAAGGGTTAGCACAAAAGTAATCTAAGTGTAATCCAAAAGTAGTCAGATTACATTACCAAAAATGTGTAATCTAAGAGATTATATTACTGATTACAAATTTTGTCATGATTACTATTCATAAGTAATCTATACCCAGCTCTGCTTAGATACTATCTAAAATATTAATATTCTAATGATCTAACTTGTTATCTTTATTAGTTAATAAAGATAAGTTATATCATTAGAAAGTTATAATGGTTTACTTTCAATCTATGGTGTCTTTTTTACGATATAGATGCTCCAGCACCAGTAATTGTAATTGTGTTGGGTGTGCACATGACAACACGAAAAATCAAACGGGACTTCATACTTTTATAATAATACACAAAATGAATCCAATCCGTGGCACTTGGGTAAAATGTCCATGAGTGTCCATTGAAAAACAAAAAACAGTACTTTTTGTCCACAAAAGCATTAAATCCATGAAATATTGATATATTATCCATTGTTTGCATCACATTTCTTCTGAATGATCTGCTCTCCATCATCGTTCTTCAAGAAATTATGCAACCTGAGCAGCGTTTTTGTTGTAAAACTGTATTTGATCGTATATATCTCACAAACAAATGAGCCTGTATAAAAAAGTATAATTTTTCAAAATGCAGCAGTTTTAGTTATAATATCCAAGCACTGCTGTCTGAGTTTTATATCCTCCCGCCATTGTCACTGTAGTAAATCTCACGAACAAAACTTTTAGCCAATGCCAAGACGATCCAACGTGTGTTTTGTATATCTTCCGCATATGTGCACATCTACACAGACGCACATCTGTCTCCAGTCTCGACCATTAACGCAGCAAACCATATTATTTTATAATTATATAAAATAATCCCGAAAAAAACACAAACAGGCAGAGATGCCAAGTTCAGCGGCTGTAATTAGCTGAGGTAAAGTGACGGCTCACAGACAGCTGCGCAATTCACCTGTCACTCAAGTGACCACGCCCTTAATTATGCAGAACTTTAAGGCTTAATATAATTTAAACAGATGAGTTATAAAAAAATTCACCCCCCTCAGAGTTGTCATGAAGGGCAAAATTAGCAGTATAGACCAAAACCACAATTTGTACCAGCTGTAAACATGTTTTTTTGGGCATTTTAACATGGGGGTCAATGAGATTCTGCTCTCTTTTGGAGCCTGTCCCTAGCGGCCAGTCGATGAATTGCAGTTTAAGTCACTTCCGTATTGGCTTCATGAGAAACTTGGGGAGCTTGCCGCTTGATTCAGAGCTGTTCACGTCCTCGGACTGGGAATTATGCGTTTCTATGGCACCACTATCAACGCCTAAATGAATCTACAGTGGCCACGTGGTACATGTGGGAGCTTCTGTATCATGATCCGCGAGTAAACACACCTGTTCTGCATCCATTGGTCCATTCTGATAATTGGCCCATGCTGGTCAATTGACTCTGTTTCGTTCCGTATTTGGAGCGTTTGCCGTTTCATGTTTCGTATAGTACGAAACTGAAATGGTCGCGCCTAATCAAAGAGAGTGAAGGTGTCATCACGCCATGTTGGGATTGCTGTAATTACGAGATTTTGACTTGTAAAAAGTGTTCACGTCCTCGTAGAACGCGTAATTACAACTTGTGAACGGCATTTTCTGAGAACTCTTACTTACACGTGATCGCTGTACTACATGACTGCTGCAGATCCATTTTGGCGTTGATAGTGTTGCCATAGAAACGCATAATTTCGAGTCTGAGTTCACGCCTTGTCGTAATTGCCGTGGTCTCGAGATAACGATAAGTAGGGACTTTAAGCAACAGCTGTTGATGGAACGGTTATGTCGGCCAGAAGTAAACTGTCAACTGCCATAGCTAAAGAACGCAAAAATCGCTAAGCAACAACAAAGAGGATGGCGTAATGGATCATTTAATCATTTGACATAGTAAAAAATAAATTACATTTAAATAATAGCAAGAGAATGGTTGCTTTTCGAATTAAATGACATACAGATACTATTAAAATACCACATAACCATAAAATATAACATTTACTTATTACACCCTACTGTATGGATTACACATTATAGGCTATGGTTTGGTAAGAAATCTCCAGTTATTTAGCTCAAAGAAGGGCTTAAAACAGACTGCAAAATGCAAATGACTGTATGGCAGGCAGGAAACATGAGGATTAAAGGTGCTGGACCCTAGTATCAGCTCAACTCATGTGACCACTCACCCCTTAATCCACTTGTGTCTGCTTTCACTCCCAAAGGCACAACAAAGACACATGACCCTTTCAGTGCATATAAACACAACCATCACTCACACCACACATTTACACTGCATTATATGGGCCCTTGGTGATCCGAATGGGGCGGATATTTGTGTTATATATCAGTGGTTGAGCTCTTAACTTAACTGTTATGGTTCAGAGAACCTTAAAGAATAAAATGAAATAAATGACCACAAGTCAATGTTATATACACTACCAGTCAAAAGTTTGGAATCGGAACAAATTTGGAAAAAACAGTAATATTGTGAAATATTATTACAATTTAAAATAACTGTTTCTGTTTGAATATATTTTATAAAGTAATTTATTCCTGTGATGGCAAAGCTGAATTTTCAGCATCGTTACTCCAGTCGTCAGTGTCACATGATCCTTCAGAAATCATTCTAATATGCTGATTTGCTGCTCAAAGCTTTTACAAAGCTTTTGTAATATTACACACTACCGTTCAAAAGTTTGGGGTCAGTAAGAATTTTTATTTTTTGAAAAGAAATAAAATAAAATAATAGTTTTATTCAGCAAGGATGCATTAAATCGATCAAAAGTGACAGTAAAGACATTTATAATGTTACAAAAGATTATATTTCAAATAAATGCTGTTCTTTTGAACTTTCTATTCATCAAAGAATCCTGAAAAAAAAATATTGTACACAAATATTTTGTACAATTGTACACAATAAATGTTTCTTGAGCAGCAGATCAGCATATTAGAATGATTTCTGAAGGATCATGTGACACTGAAGACTGGAGTAATGATGCTGATCACAGGAATAAATTACTTTATAAAATATATTCAAACAGAAAACAGTTATTTTAAATTGTAATAATATTTCACAATATTACAGTTTTTACTGTATTTTTAATTAAATAAATGCAGCCTTGGTGAGCAGACGAAGCTTCTTTTAAAAACATTACAAATCTTACCGATTCCAAACTTTTGACTGGTAGTGTGTGTGTGTGTGTATATATATATATATATATATATATATATATATATATATATATATATATTTTTTTTTTTTTTTTTTTTTTTCCTTTATTAGACCAGTAGATTAATACTGTCAGTGTGTGTCGTATGCATATGCTGAGGTGTTCAAACCAAACATCCATATATTTCAAGCTCTCATTCTCTATTTTTAAAAGAGAGTGTGTTGAGATATCATCCAAATCATTATTTATGCAGACCTTTAATTAAAAAAAAAAACAACAACATGGAACTAAACAAAATGCTTTCCCAGACTATGCTTATAGTCTTAACAGGAAATCAAGGATGGAACTCCAGCAGCATCCCTCTAAGGATCCTTATTCAAATGAGGGAATTACTAGTCCCTGGTAAATTATTCATTTTTGGAAAATGCAACATTTGTACAGAAGACAGTCTTCATACATCAAATATTTACAGGCCAAAAAAAATCTTGATTTCAAAGATGCAAATTAGAAATTTGTGTTATTTAGTCCTTGTCTGTTTTGTTTGAGGTCACCTAGGTCTTTTTTTTTTTCAATAAAATACAAAATCCCTATATACATACATATATATATATATATATATATATATATATATATATATATATATATATACACATATATATGATTCTTGTCTTATATCTTGAACATCACTGATTTGTTTTTGAATAAATATTTGACATTTTGAGAAAAAAATATCATCCTGAGAGCTCTCTGTCCCTCCATTGACAGCCTACGCAACTACCACTTTCAAGCCACAGAAAGGTAGTAAAGACATCATTAAAGTAATCCATGCGACTAGTGGTTTAATCTCAATTTTATGAAGCGACACAAGAGCATAATTTACCACGTTATTTACAAAATATTAATCAACATCCTCTGCTCTCACGTCAACACAACACGCATTCATCGTGGTGCTCTTGTGAACTCGTGTTGGAGATTCATATTTTGTAAATAAAGTGGGAAATTATGTTTTTGGATTACATGGATTATTTTATGATGTCTTTACTACCTTTCTGGGGCTTGAAAGTGGTAGTTGCATTGTCAATGGAGGGACAGAAAGCTCTCAGATTTCATTAAAAAGATCTTAATTTGTGTTCTGAAGATGAATGAAAGTCTTACGGGTTTGGAGCGACATGAGGGTGAACTAACCCTTTAAGAAATGCCATTCATTATGAATTTGTCACAGCTAATTAAATCATCTGATCTTATTCACTCAATGCTGGTTCCACACAAAACATTGATATCAAACATTACAGAATCAGACTATAAACCGCTAAAATCCATGAATGAGTCGACTCAAAGGGGAGCTCTCAGCAATGTGACTCCCTCCCTTTCTGAGACACAAACAGCAAGCTGAATGGTAACTAAAGCTCAGACAATCCCGAACTTAAAAACCCTTTCCACCAGCAGATGGAATTATCCATTATCAGAATGAATAAACTAATGCCAAAATGCTGAAAGCTGATGAGTAAATTTGTTTATATTCATCATAATTAGATGCAGTTATACAGATTACATCATGCTCACTAATGGCATAAACTAATACTATATGATAGCAATTACTCGGCACATCAGCAGCAAAACCGTCCATTCCTGGGATCAAGCGTAATCTGTGCGCCAAGGGGCAGCGTTAGTCTCCCTGCCAACAGGGACATTGGGACACATCATGAATAGGCAATCAAATGGAGAACAGAGCAGAGGTGGGTTCTCAAGGACACTAACCCACTCGGCTGCACAGGCCACAGACAAATCTGTAATTGAATGCCAGCCTGTACATGATGAAGGTCACTTCTCAGAGAGCAATGTGTCAGAGCTGGCCAAAGAAAGCAACACATGGCGTGAGGATGAGTGACCTGGGTAAAAACGTCAGTGCAAGTGAAGATATACAGTAGAAATACTACATTCCAGTGTGGTGGACATATATTTTCTAACTGGCCTCACTGATGCTCTTAGGTTTGAAAGAGAGAAAATTCTTGAATCCATGTTCTTCCAGCATGTACTGGAAAGCCTTTTCAGATGTGTAGAAGCTGTTATAGCAGCAAAATGATGACAACCCTGTTGAAAAAAACAGCATATGCTGGTTAGGTATGTTTTGAAGCATTGCAGCTGGTTTATGCGGGTTCTTAGTTGGTCATGGGCTGGTTTAAGCTGGTCCTGAGCTGGAGCAAGTTGCTTAGGAACAGCTGAGGAACAGCACTCGACCAGCTTAAACCAGCTCATGACCAACTAAGAACCAGTATAAACCAGCTGCCATGCTTCAGAAACATACCTAACCAGCATATGCTGGTTTTTTCAACAGGGTAACTACCTATTAATACAATGCAGCTCATATTTGTGAATCAGGTGAACTCTAAACATTAAGGAAATATAGTCAAGAGCATTTTGAGGTAACTTTATGGTTGAATTGAAGCAAATACACTCAGTATTGCATGATAAAAGTAATAGTGCCCTCTCCATGACTCTAGCACAAAAGAAAAAGTTAGCAGATGAAATAAGAGACCTCTGGGACACCATATGGCCGCTTTGCTCAATGGAAACACAAGCCGCCATCACTGTAACAGGGTCGTAGGTGTCCATCTGATGGAGCGCATCGCAAACTCATCGCCGTGGCCTATCTGGAGGATGGTGTCTCTGAACTTATCAATCTGTTCCTAGCCTGAACATGGATTTGATGGCACCGTATGCTAAAGATCTCCAACTAGGCACTGGTTTAGAAATAGGTTACTTTGATCATGAATAACAATGCTTGAGTAGGCGAAATTTGATGAAGGAATTTGCTCAACTGTAAGATTTTTTCCCGCTGGCCTCGTCACTTGCCCATTTATTAGTATTTTTTTAGGGCTGTTAAGATGAACGTGTTAACGTATGCGATTAATTTTTACATTAAAATATTTAACACAACATCCGTTTTTTTCCGTCATCCTTTAGCTAGCGTCACATTACATGATCACGCTATCATTCTTTCAAGTGCTATTAAACCATTCAAGCACGATAAGACGCAAAAAAAAAAGAACTTAAATCTGTACTGGTGTGCTGTTTGTGAATCTCCTGTCTGTGTGACAGACACACACGACTAATGCGCACAAAAAGCTGCTTCAGACAGCGCACCGGCCGCAATGAGTTGTCTTTTGCGCACGAACGGACAAAAAACACACAGAAGTATACCAAAATGCCTGCTTTGTTGAGTTTTCTTGTAAGCACAGTCTTAAATGAGTTAAATAAAGTCTTAAATGACCATACAGAGGATGTGTGTGTGTATGCACGTCAAATCTTAAAGTGACAGCAGCCTAATAAACCTGCTGCTGTGATGTCTGTCATTAATATTAATCAAAGAACAAAAGACAAAGAGAAAATTGCTCACTGCTCTTGACTGAATCACTTATGTAGCTTTAATAAGGATTAATCTATATTTAATTAATAATTTATGCAGTGAATGCTCTGAAGTGTTTGACAACTTTATTCAATTTCTGTATAGGCTATTTCCTACCTGTTAGATCAGATATTTAAAATACGCTGTCTTTATGTTATTTCTAAATTAATTTGGTGATTAAATGTGAAATTATTACAGTACAAAAAAACTTTAATGTTAGGTAATCGCAATTACAGAAAAAATGTGCGATTAATTACTTTTTTTTTTAATAGATTGGCAGCACTAATTATTTTATATTACTTTCATTAAATGAAATTAAATAGCACACACAAGATATGTAACCCACATGCAAGATGTGTAACACAATAAGTAACAGTTCCTTTAACTGGGCCTAAATTCCTTCAAACTGTCCCCCAAGCCACCAGGCCATCTTTATTTAGACGTGCAGTATAATCTCAGTAAATCAATAAAGCTTATAAAGAGCTCAAATACAGGAGGAACACAAACAGAGGCAGGTACACAGAGTCTAAGGACATACAGTTTATCGCACCAGACATTAAAATGTCTGGAATGTTGAAATGGCATTTGATTACAGTTACGCTTAAAACTGATGACAGCAGAGGAAGAAATGCACATTCTCAGCAGGAAATCCCATCTTGAGGAAAACAAAAGCAAAGCATCAGCATCTTTTTCCACATTACACTGAGGTACGATAAGATCAGAAAGCATGACGACACACCCACCACGCAGAACAATGCAAGGTATCTTCTTAATAAGACGTCATCTAAAATATGATGAATAATGAAGCCGGCCGATTCGGCGTACAACACAGTACCTCCACTGTGGAGTTCTCCGCTCTAAAGTAGCTACGCCTGAGGGAAAGTGAGAGCCGAAGATAGTAAAGTGTCCCTAAGGGAGGAATGGAGATTCTTGTGCTTGCTATCTCCTAAACACAAAGCCATCAGTGTAATATTTCACAGGAACAATTCGAAGAGATATGTGGTGGAAAATTAGCCCAATGCATATCGCTACCGAGTGCAACAAATAGCTAGCTAATGCATCAGTATATAAGAGCTCATTTTAATGAGAAGAGTCTCCGTAGCAGTGCGCAGTCGAGTGCAAAGGGCTCTTCTAATGTAGTGCATTGTGAAGTCCAGTGTGTCTGAGCGGACTGTTGAATATTTCATGGCGGTGAGGGAAACGGCACGAGTCGTACCGACGGAGCCCCAGCTGATGGAGGACTGGAAGGAGACAGACTGTAAGGTGAGACTGGGAGAGGATGTAGGCAGCGCCGTGGCAGCGTGCCCAACTTTAGCAGGAGCTACTGTCTCAGCTCAGCCTAAAACACCACTACATCTCACAAGGGCTGACAGCAGCACTGTGCCTTTAGTGATTGACCCGTATAGGCTGACAGTGGAAACCTATAGATATCTTCAACATTATAAAAAAAGTCTGCAACTGAAAAAATGTTTAGTCATCGGTTGCATTCAAAATGATTGGTTGGCCTAATAAAAGTTCTGTAAATTAATAAATTTAAGTTGTGGTGACAATACTTTTGAGGGATAAAAAACTGAGTACATTTTAGCATCAGTAAAGGGCTTTTCACACTGCGCTTAACCCCGGGTTATCTTCGTTCTAAACACCGCTTTTAATCCTGTGTAAAGGAACGTTTCACACTTGTAATTTAGAAGTGGGGTTAGCACCGCTTTTTATCCGGGGATATGAAACCCTACTCCAGAGCAGGGTTAGCACTACTTTTGCGGTGTTAACTCTGCGTTGTGATGTTAGAATGTTACAGCTAGACGCTTAGCAACAGGCAACCAATTGCGTGCCTCATATTCACATGCTAGAGCTTTTATGTAAACAGGTCACATGCTGCGTTCGTCCAATCAATGACAATGACACTGCAAATATGCAAATAAGAATGTTAACCCAGAGTTTATGAATGTACCGTGTGAAATGTCATTTTATGAATACCCAGGATTAATTGTTAACCCCAGATAAATTATGAGCAGTGTGAAACGTGAAGCAAGATAACCCAAGATTCTGTTTACCTGGGGTTTAGAATGACCCAGGGTTAACTATCTCAAGTGTGAAAAGCCCTTAAGGAGGGTCAGGCAAGATGCTCATTTTGTCATAGTGATTAATTTATTACATTTACTTTAAAAAATGTTTCAAATGCAATCCACACCCTTACAACAGGCAATAGAGGACCACTGCAGACCCTCATGACTGTCAAGGTCAATGAGTCTCTTATAGTATAAGATTTTTAATCTGACATTTATGATACAGCAAGGTTAGTTCAGGTTGTAAAATGTCATGTATTATGACTCTCCAAAAACTTAATTAGTAATAATATATATATATAGATTCTCCCTAGAATCATGGATACACAGTAGACATGTAAAGTCGTAACCAAGGATCTCAGTAAGTTGTCAGTTTTCACTCTCCCCGAACTGGGACAAGTGGTTGCACCCAACGGTCAGAAGGCTGCAGGTCAGACAAATACTGCTTGGCAAGGTAAGGGGGAAGGGCGCTTTGCCAGAGGTGTCCATTACCGACAATGTGCAAACTGTGCCAAGAGCTGCTCTTCACAGCTTTATTAAGACGAAGACTTTCGCTGGTCCTGCTTATTGTAATTCTCTGTGGCTTCAATGCAGATGATGATGCTTGGTGTGGAAAACATACTCTTTGCTCATCACCATTACTTCACTTTTCTGATAAACTCTGTTCAAACTGAGGTGACAATCCAGCTGAACGTATGAGTTGGCTTTTTTACTATTATATGACCATAAATGGGCTCTTATCTAATAGTATATCTGATATTTCTAGTTACAGTGCCCCATTATGCTTTTTTGAATATTACCTTTCATGCAGTGTGTTATATAAATTTAAAGATCAAAGCGCATGACAATTAAAGTTATTGTCTCCTAAAAGAAAGAATCGATTCTGAACTGCTGAAACGAGTTGTCAGCAATTCCAGACTCACTTCCTGTTACAAACCTAGGTAACAATCTGACAAATTTGCATAATTCCAGCCAATAATGTCTACTTTGACCTGCACTCAAGCACTGTAGTTGTATCTGAGGCCTGGAAGAGTTTGGTCCATGTTGTCGACATGCCAAGAAGACGCTGTTTTCAGCGCTGCAAATCCACTTTGCATGCACTACAAAAGGATGAGGACTGAAATTCAGATACGGTAATAGGCGTTTCGTTTCTGACACGCGCTGTAAGTGGTAGACCAGTCAGAACAGACTGGGCCATCTGGCCAATCAGAGCAGAGCAGAGTAGGCTCACAGAAAGAAGGGGTTAGAGAGACTAAATCTTCGAACTAACCGTTTTCAGACTCATTGAGAAATGAGGTGATCTGCAATGTATTTTTTTTTACCTTGGATGCATGTTAAACTATTGTAGGAGACCTCCAAAACAAAATTAGGAATCTTTGAAATAGCATAATAGCGGCACTTTAAATGTACAATTTTATTTTTCCCCTTTTTTTCCCTTTTTTAACAATTTTCTAAAGGTTCTGGGGATGTTTAAATCTACTCACAGAAGTCTACTCATTTTAGGATCACCAGGGGCAATAAAATGTAGCACTTAAATTGTAAATACTTTCTGAAGTATAGTATCTAGTTTAGTACTAAAATGTGTACATTATTTTAATGTTCAGATAACTAAAATTGATGGTATTTAAATAACTCTTGCCATTACATTTCCTCACAGGAACCTCAAGAACTTCATTGGTCTGATTAGATCATTTCTTCCTTGACTGCCTAAGCTTTTGTTGCAGCACATAATCTCTTCCATCATCTCATGAGTCTCAAATATGTTTCTTGCTCTCTCAAATAAACTATTGTCTTAGACTTTTTGTGATTCAGTCTCAAATATGAAACTGATTTTTTTTTTCTTTAAGCTAACAAAGCCATTCGACAGACCCTTGAACCAAACTTTGTAGCTCAGGCACATGTTTGGGCAGCAGTACAATTTTGTCAATCAGAGAAACTCAAAGCAATGAGTTGTGCTCTTCTCAAGCCCTAATTGATGCCACTTGTAAGCTAACATTGTCTCATTACAGTGTGCTTGACGCTCCCTAAACGACAGCTTCAAAATGGCTGATGTTGGATTTGGGAGACAGGAAACAGACTGTGACTATTATTTCAGAGTACATAAAATTGCAGACAGAAAGCTCTCAAACAAGCCTGGGGGTTTTCACAGTTATTTTTTGTGTTGCAACCCACAACAACTAATAACTGACTTTATTCACTGCACTTTCCAAGTGGTGGCACTGAACTGTATAGATATTAGGTTTTTATAACTTTATTTAATACTTTATTATAATAATGTATTATATACTTCACACAATTGACTATAAGACAAAGTTAAAGCATAATATTTTAGACTTTTCTTTTTTATTTTGTGTAATAGCCCAAATAAATGTATACCTGTATGTTTTTAATTCTGCTTTTGTAAATGTCAATTACAAATTTAACTTCATAATTTAAATTACTGTATGTTCAATTAGTCAATCACTGTAGCTCACCAGTTTCCCCTTCAATTAAAGGAGGAAATAGCCCCTCCCTTTGGCCAAAGATAGAAATACAAGGTTAAGTCAGTCCATTCGTCAACAAATAAGGGCTCCAAATATAAGAAAAATATATACGAGAAATGATATAATACCAGTGAAAGAGGCGAAACAAGCAAATGTAAATATCATAAACATCGTTTCTTACTAAATATGCAGAAATATGTGTTTTAAAGCCATGCAACTGAGCTTTTATTATCATAATACACAAAACTGAGCATATATATCCCTGTGTAAACAGGCACGACAGACTGTAGTAGCCCAGACAATCGCAGCATGTCTCCATTCAGTGCCGCACGCCCCTTTTCAACACTAACTGCAATTCTGGACCGTCTTTCATCTGTGATATTCTGTATTAACGTCTCGAATCTCAATCTCAATAAATCAGGTATGATTAATGCACAAACGCTCTTTATGGCACACAAAAAAGCATTTGTAATCAAAAGAGCATCAATCGATTGTAACAGCGACCTACACGCCTTCAATTGTCTCGCTCATGCCCTAATATGAGATGATGAAAATACTATTAGAAATAACACGTTGTGAAGTTTTATCCCAAATGAATAGATATATTTGATGATAAAAAAAAAATACATTAATTGTCATACATGTAGCTCAACTGGTAGAGCATGGCTCTAACGCTAAAGTCACGGGTTCGATCCCAGAAAACGCACAAAATATTCCGATAAAATATATAGCTTGATATATAAAAGCATAAATAAAGGTGCCATTTAACGCATCTGTTAAAACAGACAAATGAAACGCCTATATGCCTTTCCTTAAATGATGCAGAATAAAAATACTGCACTTCAACTCACCTTGAGCTGCCGTTCCTCGGGTGCTGAAAACACTTGCTATCAAAGTGGCCACATACCAAATCATAGTACTATTGCCGACCAGGAATAATAGCTCAAAGTGCCCCTTTCAATAAATCTTTCATATTCAATTTCCTCCGTTTCCAGTCTGATACCCTGCTTATCATATCCTGTGCTTTCCTCTCTCAGCTCTTTCCTTCATTTTTTCCCCTGCCCGTCCTTCCTATGGCATCCTCCCCCGAAGAGACAGAGCACCTGCACCAGCGCCTTTATGGAAGACGGAGATGTTCCGAAGTGCAAAGTGAAACCAAGTGTGGGAATGTAGCCATTGGGTCCGCCCCCGCTGCACTCTGATTGGCCAGTGCCAGGCGCTCTGGGGCGTGTATTGGTTAATCATCCGCCCCCTGGTAGTAAAATGGCATGGCAGATGCTCTTATTCAAGGTGAGTTGGAGTGTGCTGGTGTAGTACAACTGCTGCAGTATCATGCGCATTAACAGAAACCAAAGTCCGCACCTCTTTGGATCTTTTCTATTGTGTCTCTTTTTGAATGGCACACACAGTATCTTGTTCTGGGTCTATGCAGATATGGACGAGGCTGTATAGTGCGTGTGGGTTTTATTGAGCTTTGACCCCGTGTAGTTTTAAATTCAGCCTGTAATGCGCCTGCAAACTTCACTTGTGCATGCACATTTCCTCTCAGGCGTGACATTTTGATTCTGATGGAAAGGGTGCATCAACATTATACACACTAAAGCAAAGGGTGTGGCAACCAATATCATCAGGGATGTGTTACAATCACCATCATTTTGGATTCATTATCATTCATTTGTTAACACTCTGTCACCAGATTCTCTCTATACTTTAATGAATACGGAAGTAAAAGTGGCTAAAACTCTTTAATTTATATATATATATATATATATATATATATATATATATATATATATATATATACACACACACACACACACACACACACACATACATACATATATATATATATATATATATATATGTATGTATAATATATATATATATATGTACACTCACACATACATACATACATATATATATTTTTTTTGGATACTTCAGGAGGTCAGGCCTTTTTATTAATTTAATCTGACCTTTTTATTTACTATTCATTTGATATGACACTTGTGCTTGAGGGATTATGCAGTTTTCGCATATATTGTGCAATAAATGTTAAGATAAACACAAAAATGTTGATATTATTTATCAATGTCTTTAATTGTCTTTCCATCATACCCGTAGGAAGAGTTTAATATTATTTCTTGGTTGTCAAGAAAAAAGCCAAATAATCACCAAATAAAATCAACAAATGTTCATTATTTTTATAAAAAAAAACCACTATATATATATATATTTAAATGTGTGTGTGTGTGTATATATATATATATATATATATATATATATATATATATACTGTATGTTCAATTATATACTGTATGTTCAATTATATATATATATATATATATATATATATATATATATATATATATATATGTCAATAAAAATATTACATTGTATGGTTTTATTTATTGTAATTTTCTGGTTAATTTTATGTATGATAATATTTTATCTAATAGGTCTCACAAAAAAACAGGATTTTTGCTTTTAATGCTTTAAGACACATGGAAAGATACATTAACAGTCTCTGCAGTGATGTTCTTATGTCAGGCTGAGAAAATATACATGAGTTTATGATTATGGTCTAACATTATAATTCTAATTCATGCCAGTCATTAAATCATGACATCATTAATCATCAGGACCCAGATTTTAGTTTTGATCTGTCTTGCCCTTGCCAGTGTCAAGTTTTCTATTGTCCGGGGACACTGACTGCAGGCAGAGAGTTAACAACCCATTTTTCATTTTTTAGCTGAACAAAAACTTTATGTACAGACAGAATGTAAACTTTTATTTTCTGAGACAGTTGTCCTTTGTGGTCTGCTCAGCTCACAAGGAAACAAAATTGTCCCATGAGAAAGCAATTATCTAGGATAATGAATGCTTTGAACCAGAAAATACAGACTATAAACTGCCCTCTCTGCGCTTGTGTTTGACAATCATTCTGCTTGGAGGCACCACACGTATCTGCATGTGAGCCTTAACTACACATCAGATTAATCATTCCTAATTGCTGAGGTTTATTCAACAAAATGAAGATTATATATTTGCCACAAACAAGTAACAAGATTTTTTTTTAAAACAATCTCCATCATAACATATCTATATAGATTTAATATGTGATTCCTTGTGTCTCTATTTTTGTAAGTCATTCATCTCTGACTCTCATAACATAATGATAATTCTTCTCTTTATCGTTTTCAAAGCAAGTTGACTGTTGTAGGTTTATATTCCAAAGAAGTGTACAAAAGTATCTGAAAATATTGGTATTCAATCAGATATGGTGTTATGAATAGTACGGGTAGGACTGTATAATTTGATCCAGGGCTATGCAAATACAAAGTTCTGTCATGAAACTCTAGATGGTGCAGCCTGATAGGTCCTTAACTTTTTACAGAGTAAAATTCTCCAAGCTTTAATGGATTCCATCAATGATTTTGCACTGAACGACAAAGTGCCACTTCTCACCCTATAGCCTATTCCTTTACAATCACTTTTTCGACTTTTGAAGAGCTGACATCACCTTCTAATCATTGCATTTTCACTGAGAGAAAATGTTATTGATGCCTAATTTTTACTGTAACCTATCCAAATTTATTCAGTCAGCTCTTCGGGACAGGAAATAATGCACAGTTCTTCAAATTAGGTTAAAAACTAAGTGACAGACATCTTTAAACATGTTTGAATGGATGTGGCAGTGCTGTCATGGTCCAACTATCTGCTTTTGGGCTTCATCCGCCATGGATAAAGAGCCGAAATGCAATGGCTGTAATGTGCGTAATCCTTTCTCTCACGTGATTCCTACAAGGGCAGCTTGAATTAGGAATTAAACAGCCTTTCCTGAATGCTTACAGTGATGCTTTCCCAACAGATGCTTTTCCTAAGCAAGGACATGCATGATAAAATCCAACATGCTGCAATGAAGTTGAATCGGATGGCTCAGTGACTTGATCATAATAAAGATACACACCAATTAGTAAACCCTGATTTAGACATGCCCGATATTTTTTATATCACTCTTATAAATAAAGGTTCTTTATTGGCATTGATTGTTCCATGAAGAACATCCTAAAAAAGTTTTTTTATAGTACAAAAGGGTTTTTCAAATGTTCCAAACCTGTAAGAATTTCTTTCTTCTGCTGAACACAAAAGAAGATATTTCGAAAAATGTCAGTAACCAAACAGTTGATGGGCCCCATTGACTTCCATAGTAATTTTTTTTCATACTATGGAAGTCAATGGGGCACATCAACTTTGTGCTCACCCATATTCTTCAAAATATCTTCTTTTCAGCAGAAGAAAGAAATTCATACAGGTTTGGAACAACTTGAGAGTGAGTAAATGATTACAGAATTTTCATTTTTGGGTGAACTGTCCCTTTAAAAACTGTTTACTGAAAGGTTCTTAAGGGAAACAAAAATGTTTTTTTCTTTGGTGTCATTGCGAAACCCCCCTTTTGGAGCCTTTATTTTAGAGTGAATCAGAATATTTAAAGGTCAGATTGTTAGGAAAATTCTCCCCTAAAACAATAAAATTAAATTAAATTAATAATTTATATTTAATAAACAGTTTTAAATTGATTAAATAAAACCATAAAAACTGCTATTATTATTTTTTTAACATATATTTATAGTGTTCTCAATGAATGTGAAAAAAAAAAGAATATTAAATAAATATATTAAATAATTTTTTATATTCATTACTTTATTATGTTGTCATATGACATGATTTCATTGTGAATGTGTCAAGTTCCATAAAGCTCCCTCAATCCTTTTTTGGGAAAGATATAATGGGAATGTCATTTTATCCTTAATGTCAGCAAAAATGGTTTAGTATTTTTACCCTAGTGTATTTATTGTTGAAGCTTGAGCCCTTGACACATTCTCGTTTCTATAGGGATGTGAGGTTGCCAAGTAATACCAAGAAAAGACTAACTCTTGGCAACTGCAGTGTGTCATGGCCCCTGCTACTGATTCTGGGCAGAACAGACATTTTTTCCTTCAACTTCATTTGTCCATTTAAAAGAGTGGGTGTAAGTATGTAAGCGTGAACTGTGCATGGTGTACTTCCTCTAATGTGGCAAGAGAGCATGTTTTCATGCTCCCAGTTCAGGCATGAAATTGCAATGATATGGCTGTTTTGTCAGACAAATATGCATGATTTCAGACATGTAGCTGTTAAAAGGTTTTACATTAACTTCGCTGTGAATTTTTAAGCTGCTGAAAGTGCACTTGTATGCTGCATCTTAAACTAGTGCACATGCTGTGCTGGAAATCACTGAAGCTATCAACAGTGTATTTTTGGATTGTTTCTGATATCACAGTGGAACAGAAAACAATGTTTTGCTGATACCTTATACGGATATATGTTTCATCTTGACATTTTTTTTTTATCTTCTGATCTGCACAAATAGAATAGCCTTGTGCAATGGGTTTGGTTTCATTTTTAACATTTTAGTCAGTTATATCTATGTTGAACAAATATTGTATATGCACATCTTTAACATATAATTTCAATCAATAAAAAACCTATGAATACGTTTATATTTATATTATGATTTATAATTAATTTATATTCATATTTATATGCAGAACTTTGTGAATATAGTTATACAGTTATGCTTATAATATATTTATATTATTAATAACCTTAATTGTATCCTTTGTTGAAACACACTTTTTGACACACACAAAGCAAAAATAATTAATTATAATAGACATTAATTATAATAGACAATAATTAATAGACATGCTTCAAATATTATACATATTTTGTTGAGATCAGTAAATTACACCTAAAGCCTTATTTATGAAATATGATACTTATACATATACAAAACTTTACAGTATAATCTATTACTTCTATTAATCAGATCAAAATTGATTTTTAAATGTGTGTGTGTGTGTGTGTGTGTGTGTGTGTGTGTGTGTGTGTGTGTAGAATGATTTCTGAAGGATCATGTGACACTGAAGACTGGAGTAATGGCTGATGAAAATTCAGCTTTGCATCACAGAAATAAATTATATTTACGTATATTAAAATAGAAAACCATTATTTTAAATTGTAATAATATTTCACAAAATTAGTGGGGTTTTTTCTGTATTTTTGATCAAATAAAAGCAGGCTTGATGAGCATTAGAGACTTCTTTCAGAATCATTGAAAATAGTAATTTGTCCAAACTTTTGACCGGTACTGTATATACATGCATTTAAAATTTACAGTTTGTCTCAAAAACAGACAAAAATATTGATCTTGCACTCAAGGGGTGAGTCCAAATGTTTGTCCAATCAAATGATCTCTAGAATGAGAATGTTCCTCTTAGTATAATACCACCTGCAACTGACTAGCAATGAGAATATTTCCAACAGAAATCAGGAATAAAAGCCATTTGATTTTTTAGCTATTCCGTGTTTTACAGTCAGGGCAAATCAATCAATCAACCTAGTTCTATGATAAGCTGTTGACCAACCATCTCTTTGGTCTCTTTGGCGGTTCTCCATTATCGTGCTACTGCCAGACTGATTCTGTTGGTTGGTTTTAGTGTATTTCCTAACACTCTGAGCTGCCATCTGTGTACTCAAATCTAGTTAAAAACCATTCAAGCCACCAATGTTATGAAAAATGCATATGGTGATAACTGTACTGCATCACAGTAGCTGCAAACAAAATATATATATATATATATATATATATATATATATATATATATATATAAAACATGAACTATCATGTTGCAGGCTGTCTAATTACTGCTTATTACGTAATTATCAGAGTGCATCGTACTAATGATGTTAGAGATTGAACTCAAGTGGGGACTGCCGCGTATCCACTACAATCAAAGAGAGCGCCATAAGTTGAGCCTTGGCGAAAATCCACTGTTACCAAGCAACCAAACACACCATGAAACATAAGAAACGTGCTGTCAGGAAGGTGTGTGAACTGCCTAATGTAATTGTAGTGTGATGGAGGTGGCCTAATGATGACATGACATTAGACGAAGACCATGAAAAGATTATATACATTTTTTATACATTAGATACAAATGTAAAAGCCAGACAAAACGTCCGTTTGTGAGGTATTTATATGTGTAATTCTGTCCACTGCAAAATCCTCCCATATCGGGATAGAAAAAAAAAAACCAAACACCCATGACTAAATCTATAATCCACTTTATCCTGTAATGATGTGTCTCATAATAAGCCAGCTATGGTAGTGGTACTGTCCAGACATGCTCAGGAGGTCCACACTAAAGCATCCGGCATGTGATTTAGGCAATATAAGCTGGAGCTACAGAATATTGAAGTTTTTTTTTAGTTTTTTATGTGTTGATTTTCTAGCTCCCTATTTAATCTTAAATATTTTTCAATGTACAGTAAGTAAATTTAAACCACAGTAATGACATCATTATATAGTAATTCTGTCTGAAATCAGAGACGTTACTAAATGAAACTAAAGCCATCTAAAGCCTTTATTTCTCAATAATGTCGCTTAAATGACTGCTAATTAAATTTGGAAGATGTTAAACTAACAACAGACTCTTTTACAACAAGCTATTTTTCACTTAAAGTCAACATGAAATCAAAATTGATAATTCATTTTTTATGGAAAATTGCAGTTTTGTCATCATACTCTAGATGGCACAGGCTGATGTGTCCTTAACACTATATGCTGACGGTTACATTGTTAACTGCTTGCCACAAGCTGATTTGTTCCTGTTGCATCTGCAGCCAATGAGCTTGCTGCTCAACATAGTTGGTCAGTGTTTGCTGTAGCAGTTTGCAGGATGCTTTCAAAGTTCATCTGAAACCCTCCACCTTTCCCAGCTCCATCTGTATAGATCTGCTACAAGTAATTTCATATATGCTATTTTGTGCAGCAGCAGTATCTTACATGCGCACAGCAGTGTGTCTGTAAATGTACTGGCAGTAGCAAGTCTCCAGTCTTGCTCTGCAGCAGCAGCAATATCAGCAGCAGCAGCAATAACAGCAGCAGCAGCAATATCATCAGCAGCAGCAATAACAGCAGCAGCAGCAATAAAAGCAGCAACAGCAGCAGCAACAATAACAGCAGCAGCAGCAATAACAGCAACAATCAACAGCAGCAGCAATAATCAACAGCAGCAATATCAGCAGCAGCAGCAATAATAGAAACAATAACAGCAGCAGCAATATCAGCAGCAGCAGCAGAAATAACAGCAGTAGCAGCAATAAAGGCAGCAGCAATAATCAACAGCAGCAATATCAGCAGCAGCAACAATAACAGCAGCAGCAGGAATAACAGCAGCAGTAATATCAGCAGTAGCGGCAATAATCAACAGCAGCAGCAATATCAACAGCAGCAACAATAACAGCAGCAGCAGGAATAACAGCAGCGGCAATATCAGCAGCAACAGCAATAGCAGCAGCAGCAATAACAGCAGCAGCAGCAATAAAAGCAGCAGCAATATCAGCAGCAGCAACAATAACAGCAGCAGCAATATCAGCAGCAGCAGTGGCAGCAGCAGTAAAAGCAGCAGCAATAATCAACAGCAGCAGCAATATCAGCAACAGCAGAAATAACAGCAGCAGCCAAGCAGATCTATTCCACAAAGACCAAATACATTAACAGTGTCATGTCCATTACCATGCTAAATTCTTCAGAGAGCTGTCATGATAGAAAAAATACTATCACAACCTCCGTTTCATGCATACTGCAAGACAACAGACTGTATCTTCATTGATGCTGTTACCACCGTCTAGGGTCAGCCCAAACATCAACTTACAATAAAAGTAATAGATTTGTTTACTTTAAAAGACGGGAGTCGGCTTAAGGAGTGAATCACAACAAACAAAAGCAGCTAAATCAAAACCCTCTAAATGACCTGAACAGAAAAAGCACTATGAAAGAAAATAAAAATAAGCTTCCCTAACTCCCTATACAAAAAAACACAGAACAAACAGTGAGGAAGAAAGGATGTCACCCTCCCTACTTCCCTTTTAACAATATTTATCGGCTGACCCACTGTGTTGAGTTTGCATGTTCTCCCTGTGTCTCCCTGTGTGTTCCCCCACAATCCAAAAACATGCAGCATAGGTGAACTGGAGATGCTAAATCGTCCTTAGGTGTGAATGTGTGTGCCATGTAATGGGGAGGGTTGGGGAAAGTGACTATTATCTAAACCCCTTACTGGCGTGTAAATGAACATCAGACATTTCAGAATCTTTAGACTTTTCATCTGCGACAACCAATAATATTTTCATTAAAAAATTTTGAGAATTGCTTACTCTTAGAACAAAATTAACCATCATTTAAATCCCTTAATAGAACAATACCGACCAATATTTAAATCTCTTAATTACTTTTGAACGATCAGTGTGTCCGAGTCACTGGGGCATTGATGTATGTGCTCAGACAACACTATGTATTGTGAAAAGCGCTTTACAAATAAATTTTACTCAGCTTGACTTATCTTACTAGGTGAGAAAATAGCACATAGCACTTCAACACTTTATCTAAATGATCTTAGTATCTTCTCCACGTGTTTGCAAGGTGTAACACCATTTAACACTAATGCAGGCTTGCGAAACACATTCCTCTGGCCTTGTTTCCAGCTTGCCAGAGCACCTGAGATGGTTGCCATGGTTTCCTGGTCACGTATGTTCTGATGATGCAGATCAAGTAGCTGTTGAAATGATCTTCAGATTCATGCGCACCATTAGATGATTCCATCCAGGAAGGCATTTCATTGCACACACAAACATGCATGTGAATGTGTATTCAAGACATCATGCATCATATATAAATAAATATATACTATACCAAGCCAAGAATAAATGAAGCTCTAAAGGTGCCGTTGTTCTCTAGTGGACTAAAGCGTTAGTGTTCAAACACTCTGAGCAAACGCAGCGGGCGCTGATAGAGCTGGACAGTTTGGTCGCAGTGTGTGCAAACATAGTGTAACAGTGGCAAGAGGGGGTGTGATTGCAGGCTGTCTATTCGGCTGTGCTCCAGTGGCACGAACGTGTTGCTAAATGCAAAAAGGGTTCATTTAAGAATAAAATCCTTACTGTAGCTAATGAAATCAATTTGGCACGAATTAATAAACATCCTATGTTTTTCTTTAATAAAGACTAATATAAAGTTCTGTCATGAAACTCTAGATGGCGCAGGCTTATCGGTCTCAACTCAATCGGCTTGCAATCATATCATTCTCTATAGGGCACAGCTGATTGGTTCCTGCTGTATCAGCAGCCAATGAGCTCGCTGCTTAACTTTCAAATAATTGGTCAGCATTTGCTGTAGCAGCTGCAGTGAGCTTTCAGAAACCCTCCACCTTCCCCAGCTCCACTTGTATAGATCTGCTACAGGTTATTCATGTATGCTATACTGTACAGCAGCAGCATGTCTTACTTGCTCACAGCAGTGTGTCGTGTTTGTATTGGCAGTAGCAAGTGTAGCAGATCTATTCCGCCAAGACCAAACATATCAGCATTGTCATCCATTACCATGCCAAACACTCATAGAGTTGTCATGACAGAAATAAGATTCATTGCCTAATTAAAGAACCATTTAATAATTGATTATCTTAATTTGCTTCTATGAATTGTATTGTACAACTAAGTCCCTTGTGATTCGAACCTAAAATACGTGAATAATGCGTTCAGATTATAACATGATGTAAATGTGAAAAATAAATAATGCATTGACGAGGGAAATAATACATACAGTACATACGTACAAAAACAATACAAATATTGTTAACGACATCCGCTGCATTAAAAGCCATTTTAACCCTTCATGGTGTGATGTTACATCCAAATCAACACGGGTGATAACCTTTGACCTGTACTTATAATCTGTAATCGCCATGTTAAATGTGTGTGTGTGCGTGTGTTTTTGTGACATATCAGGACACAAATTTGTATAATGACATGGGTATGACATAGATATTACAAAGAGAGGGTGACTTATGTGGACATTACCCCAAGTCCCCACTTTTCAAAAAGCTTATAAATCATACAGAATGAGTTTTTTTGAGAAAGTAAAAATGTGCACAGTTTTCTGTGATGGGTAGGTTTAGCTGTAGGGTTGGTGTAGGGCAATAGAAAATATGGTTTGTGCAGTATAAAAACCATTACGCCTATGGAATGTCCCCACAATTCACAAAAACAAACCTGTGTGTGTGTGTCTCTGTGTGCATGTGTGTGTTTAAGATAACATAACATAAATATAACAAATTAAAAGAGGATGATGAAAGTGGTGATGCACCAAATTGTTTTAATAAATATTTCTATCTTCAATAGTAGTGTGCAGATTCTATTTCTTATCATTTTTCTTAGTTTATATTCTTGATTTGAAGTAAAAAAACAAAACAAAAAACTTTTTTTTTTCATTGTGATTAAATATTTCATTAGCATTTAAGTTTTTCATTTAAATATTTCATTAGCATTTTTTTTTTTTTTACATTTTTTTTACAAAAAAAAAAAAAAAAAGGAAAATGGTGTAACCAGGTGTGAGGTGAAGTTGCTCAGCTGGGTTGCAGGAAAAAGATTTTATGTTGTTATTTTTATCCAGAAATTTCTTTTTTAAATGCTTAAAATATCACACACTTCTCATACATTGTTACTACAGTAATCACCACAACAATATATAAACCTATTGGTAATTTAATTTTAGAAAGCATATTTTAAACAACTGATTTAGCAACTTGGATGAGAGGTGCAGTGTCTCGCTCTAATAAAAAAGACAAATTTATATAATATGTAATTATTACAAAATTTGAACAAACGGTGTTAAGTTGTACTGTGTGACATAAAAAAGAACGATAAATTATACGTTTTATTGCCAATAAATAAATAAATTGAACAAACGAGGTTGTAGACTATGTGTCATAAAAATGACCAATCTGTTAAATATATATTAAAGATATTTATGTGTACTGGCCTAATATTCTCTTTATCCTTTCTAACACTGCCATCTGGTGTTGAAATTAGAAAATTATTCTATTCATTAACTCCGAGAAAACGGATCATTTTAATCTAAATACAATCGTTATGTGTTCACTCTGCCTACTGAATCCCCATTTAGCCTAAACTATTGAAAGCATGAGTTGACATGTAATGAAAATACTCCTAATGCTAATTATCAAAAACAAACAAACAAACAACAACAAAAAAATGACATAGGAGCCTATTTCTCGATTTAGAACTCAAAAACGCTTAAGTAAAGATAAATACCCTCTCTCATTTAATTAATATATGTGTTTTCATAATTAATGTTCATCATCAACCGGAAGTCAACGAGTGCTGTCTCAGCCCCTCCTCTCTCTTCCGCTCAGATGTCCTTGTAGCTATGGAAACTCATCAGCGGCAGCATCCTCCAGATTGTCCACCCCTTCGACTGGACAGCTAAGCTAAATTTGCACGTAAAATAATCGACTCAAAATGGCGATCTGGCGTCAAACGCTTTTCTTGGTGCTCTTTTCCTGTCTGAGTGAGTAACATTTCTTAAATCGCTGTGAATGAGTGAGTAGTTCTTGTTGAATAGGCGGTCGTGTATCCGTGTGATGGCATTCTCGCGCTGACCCCTGCTGCTGCTGCTTTACTACCGTTAGCCATTTAACGCCACGCTCAGTTTTAGTGTAAACACAGTTCGCGGGCTTCTAGATTCGCTATTGGAGTAATTGGTTTTATATCGCCCAGCAGTGGAACACAACGGCTGTGTCTCAAAACACAACTAGCTGCCTGCGTTTTTGGGTGCGTTCGAATATGAACATAATATGTTTGAGAATGCTGTTTAAGTAGGCAGCTCACTCGGTGTTGAGACAGCTCTAGTTTGTATTCCTCAGCATGCTTCTCAAGCTTGTGATGTCTGTGTATTTATAGCCTAATAGAGTCGTTTTAATTTGGTTTAATTTTGGAAGTACACTTTAGCATACTGAGTACTTATTGTGGAAATTACTTACTTTAAAAGAATTAAGTGCTAACTGAATGTAATGTTTTCAGATACTATAGATAATATAGTTTAAATGTATATTAAATGCAATTAGTTGAACTTAAGAGTGCTTTTTGACATACTTAAGACTTTATCTTCTTTATATTTAATTTTACTTATTGAAATATGTGTACTGCCGAATGACAAGTATTTATGGTAAACTAAAATTTCATAAGCACACTTCTTTTTCACAAGGGTAGCAAATAAACAAGTTTTGTTGAATTATTCATTGTTGAATTATTTTGCTGTAGCTGGGATGTTGCTGAGGTATTGCAGGTCACATTTTATACTGGACTCAACCAGATCTTTTCATTTTCATGTCAGCACAATGTGCCTTTATGTAAGATGTGTGAAGAGGTGTAGCTACATTCATCTGTTCTTTGAATTCTCAAAGCTGCAACTGTTGGCCAAAGTGCCCTGAATACCAAACTACTTTAAAAAAAGCACTCAACTTCAGCCTAATTTCACCTTGTCCAGTGACAGGGTCTTTGTAAGTTAGTAAGTGCTGTCAGAACTGTGGAGAAGAGTTTTCGTAAACAGTCATGTGATAAAGAATGTCACAAGTCAAAGATCACACCACCACCCCCTTCTCTCCCAACTCTTTCGTTTTAGTTCGCTCTTGTAAAGTCTGGAATAGCACTTTTAGTTAGCCCATACAGTATGTCATTTGAAATGCTACAACAATCAGCTATTGTTGTGTTGGAGTAATTAACCACAAAATATGCCTTCAAAACAACGGTCATAATTAACACACATTTTAAAAAGGGGGCTTTTGTTATGTTGTTTAGAATGGAAACACATAAATGTATGCATGATGATTTTGCATAGACAACACAACATATGCAATATATATTCAATGAAAACAAAACTAAATTTGTTTTGTACTCTTACTTTTTCAACATGACATTAGATTTTCCAAGTCTTAAAAGTTGTTGGCTGAAAAGATAATCTTATATTTATGCATAAACATTCTTTTGTTTGATGTAAATAGGGACCTTTCTAACATGTCGCTTCCATACAGTGACTGTATGCGTCTCAGTGGTGGATAATGTAGCTTGTCTGATCGGGAAATGTCAACAGCAGATGTAAAAATAGACTATGATGCATGCGATGGGAAAGTCAGACTTGGAAACGTCACCGGAAACCTTGAAGTCCTCCAGCTGTGGCAATATGACTCTTTGCTCTGTAGTCTCCCATAAAGTGCCTCTTTAATGCGGCAGTATTCAGAACCGTCCCATGCTTAGCTATTCCTCGAGCTGAGAGTCTAGGTGATGATAAAACGACACAAATGTTTGGCTTTGGTAACTGTCACATGCTTTGTAGAAGTCCATATGGTAAGATTTTAATCTGATGCTAAAGCCACAGATTATCACATATGGATCACTGTAAATACACTCTGTGGATTTCATGAGATTATTCCAAAGTGGAAAATGCATCTGGAAATAGCAAATGCCCTAAACCCCAAATTGTTTTCTCATGAGTGAAGTCTATTGGGACTGTCAGGCTTTGCCAAATAGTTTGTTTCATATTTGCCTTTTCATTATGTCACATTGTCTGGCTTTTTTTTTTTTTTTTTGGTGGAGTTGGTGCGGACAGACTGACACTGAAAAAACACACAGGCTCTTCTAAATCTGTCCATAAACAGAAATTTGTTCAAATCTGGGTGGGTCATTCTCACGAAACCATCAAAGCACCATGGCACTAATGATTTTAAATATTAAACATTTAATGTAGTAATATAAAAACCTTGCACAAATAGTAATTTCAACATAGGAATTAATTATTTTTGTATTTTACTGCATGAAATGAGAATAATTTAAAAAAATAAAATAAATGGATGTTCTACTAGATGTTTTCAAATGACAGAAAAATTATTAACTGAATATTCATGTATAATAGTAATAATAAATAGTAGTTTTGTGAAACAATTCAATCGATTCATTTCCCCCCCAAATACTTACAGAGTTTATTCTTCCATTATGCTTTCCATAAACATTACAAAAAGTTCAAAAGATGATTCAGAGAAAGTAAGTCACCCTTTGTTGAAATTCAGAAGGTTTTTTCTTTGATGACATTAGAACGGAAGGAAAAAATCAACTATCTTTGAAATATAATAAATACAATTATTGTAATAAGTTTATCTGGAGGAAAGTGGAGGAAGTGTAAATAAATCTCACAAAAACAAGTCTGCGACTGGGTCATATCTGGTATTAATTCTCAATAATGATTCTCATTATATTCTCATTACTGTAGTAAAGTAATAAAAAATTATCCTGTCCAATGTATTTATTAAAATCAGCATAAATTAAAGCCAGAACAATAAATATTACAATGGAAACAGTTTTATAGGGCTATCAATACTGTGGGGAAAATTCACACAGTAATGTCTTTATTTACTTTTTTTTTTTTTTTCACATAAATATTAATATATGTGACGTCAATGTGTAACAGTAGGTGGCTGTATTAAAGCGAACAACAACAGAGTAGCAAAATAAACAGACTTTAATAAAGATTCCTGGAAGACTCTGGGAATTTATAACCAAACAAACATGCAATGCAAATACGACAATCAACACTGAACAAAGAACTGTAAGACCCGAAGGCTTAAAGTCCCTGTGGTAAAAATCAAGATTTTAATCTTGTTTATATGTATATGTGGTGTTTTTAATATGCTTTAAGACAAGCCATATGCAAATTCATAAGTCAATACTATTGCTGGGTATTTTCTCCTTAAAACTGCAGTGAAAAAAAGAGTCTCAAAAATGCAGTTTGAAACCGCTAGTGTTTCTGACGTCACAAACTACCTTGTAACCAATCACGTCAACGAGTGGATCTCTGAACTGGTGTGAGTGAGTGGAGGCGGAGCTAATTTGCATATTCATAGAACCGCGTATACTAAATGAGGCAAGGGTGTAGAGTTACATTCAAGCTATTTTAAGGCATGAAGAAATTTTTTTCAAGGAAACAACATTTAAATATGTCATTTTGGTGATCAAAGATGACTTTTTATGCTTTTTGGCCAATCATTTACATGGCAACAGCATTTTGGGGACCTGGAAATGCAAGCTTTTGAAAACAGGTTTCAAAGTGCAAGTTTTTGAAAACAATACCATTATCGTCTCCATGTAAACAACAAAAACGCAAATTTGTGGAAATGGTAAAGTCATGCATATTACGCATTCAGTCTATAGGCGTGTAGTGTTTCTTTACAAAGTGACATTGCCAACTACTGGCCTGGCAGCATAATACAGAGTTTACGAATCCGAGTGAATGGGGATCGTTTTGACATCAATGAACACAAAGGAAAAACTTTTCCATTTTTAGTACATCGTTGTCGTGTAAACGTACCCTTAATTTTAATTTGAAATGATTGTGATTGACAGCTGTACAATTTAAATAGGACATAATTTTTCCTGCATTGAATAGGAGGAGAAGAATTATCATAATAATGTCACAATGCAAAAAAATTTAATGTAACAAAAATAAGCTTAATTTACAGTACATTTGTGCATAATAAAATTTCTTATTTTTTGACAGTTATTGACAGACTTTCTGTTTTCTGTTGCAGGTAACAGTACAGCTTTTGCTGTAATACTCCGAACAACTGAAAAATCTGTGTGGGCAAATGAATTTGAGTGTAAGTCTCGTATGATGCAGTTTATTTAGATTACATCATTAATGTGTGCATAAATTGATTATTTATATCTTGTTTCTTTAAAGCAATTGAATTGACCTGCTTGATAGAGTCCATTTCTACAAACAATCCCAGAATTGAATGGAAGAAAATTAAAAATGGTGTACCCAGCTATGTGTATTTCCAAAATAAAATTTCAGGTAACATATTACTTCCCTCATTTATTATCATTTATTTGTTGACAGCATTTAACGCTACCGTAAGCTAAGTCAAACTGAACTAAGCTGCTTTATGTTCTCAGGTGACTTGGAGCACAGGGCTTTGCTGAGAGAGCCTGCAAACCTTCTGATCCTGAACACCAGCAGATCAGATACAGCACAGTATCGCTGTGAGGTGGCGGCCATCGACGACCAGAAGCCCTTTGATGAAATACTAATCAGTCTCGCTGTAAGAGGTACTGTTGGAATAGTGTCTATTCTGAGTTTTAATCCATGGATATAGTTCGAAGTGATGTTGCATTGACGTGCCTCATGAAAACACTGATTGGACTGTCCAGACAAAGAGGTTCCAGCGGACCTGAAGGCAGGATGAATCTGTTGAGCTGATCAAAATGATTCCTCTGGATTCAGAAAAATGTATGAGATTATAATCGTGGTCTTGCTGTTTGGAACATAAAGCCGAGAGTGAATTTAATGCCATGCAGCATTAGGTTTAATGCGAATGCTGCTTTCGTTCTGCAGCTCTTTTAAACCTTACTTACAGTCAGCTTGAAATGAAAACTCACCCTATCTATTTTCTAAATGCATATTGTAGATGTTTTGAAAACAATTCATCCATGCTTATTTGACATTTTTACATTTTTTTGACCTCATAATGTTATAAATAACTGGATCTGCCTGGTGAAAATGTCAAAGTTCTCTCATGTGACGTATGCAGGACTTCTCCAATCATTTAGCCTGCTTAAGGTCTGTGGTTAACACAAGCTTAGTTATTTTATTCCATGGCATAAAATACTTCAGTAAAGTGATTTTTTTTAAAGATTTACTTGTCTTGAAAAAAGTGATGGCTAAATGAGACTACAGAGGTTGTCAGCGACATGCATTTAACCACAAACCCGTTCAAAAAGCTCACTGACTTGGAGAAGATGGAACCGGAAGTGCTAAAATGCTAACTCGTTTCCGTGGTTTGGCCTACAAAAATACGTCATCTCTGCAGCACTCTATACGGAAGAAAAGATCTGCTGCTACTACCGTTTCATTGCCACTTTTAGCCATTGTCTCTCCCTTTTTTATTTTGGAAAGGGATTTAATAATGAAAAATGGAAAAAAGCTGCTGTTTTGTTGTGGATGTGTTGCAGTGAAGCCAGTGATGCCCAGGTGTAGTGTGCCAGAGGCAGTTACGGTGGGTTCAAGCCCTGAACTGCGCTGTATTGAGAACGAAGGCTTTCCGCAGTCACAGTACCAGTGGTTCAAAAACAACGAGGAGCTGCCAGAGGAACCAAAAACCAGCAGCAAGTTCTACAATTCTACATACACCATGAACACCGAGACTGGTTCACTGGTAAGTGTTTTGTGCTATCATGCTAGTAAAAACATCTCATATTTCTTATTTTCATTTTTTAAAACCAGAGGCTTGGATTACGCTCTGTGCAACCAGCATCGCCAAAAGGAATTGCAAAAATAATGATTGATTTCACTTCGGGTTCTGGAGCACTTCCCCTTCAAAACAGATAGAGTCCATGCTATTGATTGATATTGTTGCTATGTTGGGCTAGTCAGGATACAGACTGAGCACTTTTTTATAGCATCAGAGAGTCACAGAGTTTACACTTTTTAAAGGGGTCATGACATGAATTTTTTTTAATTATTTTAATATGTTCCTTGAGGTTCAGTTATAATGTTAATAAAGGGGTGGCACCTTTAAAGGGTTAGTTCAACCAAAAATGAAAATAATGTAATTTATTACTCACCCTCATGTCGTTCTACACCCGTAAGACCTTCGTTCATTTTCGGGAACACAAATTAAGATATTGTTGATGAAATCCGATGGCTCAGTGAGGCCTGTATTGAGAGCAAAGCCATTCAAACTCTCAAGGTCCATAAAGGTACTAAAACATATTTGAAACAGCTCATGTGAGTTCAGTGGTTCTATCATCTATTATAAAGCGACAAGAATACTTTTTGTGCACCAAAAAAACAAAATAACTTTTCAGCAATATCTAAATGGGCCGATTTCAAAACACTGCTTCATGAAGCTTCTGAGCTTTATGAATCTTTTGTTTCAAATTAGTGTTTCAGATCTCCTATCAAACGGCATCTGTATACTGTATCCAGTGTAGACAGCATCAGTGATTATAATGGGTTCTATTTGCTTTTGACACAATTTGCTTTTCGAGCGCGCACACAATTCAGCCTGAGGAACAGCATCTCTTGCGTGGATTATTGTGCTTTCAGCATTTTTAAAGGTTGATAATAATTATCAAACATGTCCCGCAATTTAGCAACAGTAAAGACTGCATTTTACAACAATCACCGATTGTGCTGATTCTCACATTAAGTTTGGGGTTTAGGGAGGAACGAATGCGCACAGCTATAAAGAGAAGGAAGGTGTGCTAGACGAAATGCGGCTATAGTTTTTAATAGTTTTACCTCAAATATCTTCTTTCTGATTATCCTTAGGAGCCAAAATCAAAAATAAAATTAGCTTAATATCACATGCCTAAAGTGTAAGCAGACGATGTCTCTTCTGGATTCCGAATAGCAAAAATGCATCATAGACAAATGTCCTAATATTATTGCATATAGAAACAGCTGGCGAATTTGCAAGATAATGTCTATATAGCAATAATAAATGTACTTCATAATTTCTCCAGTACCGATAGCAGAACCGTTAACGTCAGAGCTTATCGATACACCGGTCTTTCATAATTTAGCCCCGGGGCCATTTTAATACCGGGTTTTGGTACCCATCCCTATGTTTTCTGTCAATGAATCTATCCAAACAGTTGCTCACATGTCTAATAAAACACATAATATATATTAAAGCATCTTTGGTGTTTCTACAAAATAAAATCTGAAATTGAGGGTAACCTGGATATGACGTCATTGACGGTCCTGGTTAAAATTGCTTATTTCTCTGGATTTAAACATTGACAAGAAAAACATTGACAGCAAAATATATAACATTGTTCTAGTGTTTTTTGGATATTTTAATCCAAAAATCTTACATATTGTGCCTTTAAGAAAATCAGCCTGTGAATGACTTTTACATTTATTTTAAGTTTATTTAAAGCACCAAACTGGGGTAGGAGAAAGTAATTTAATACTTAAAAATAAATAAATAACTTCGGCTTTAAATAAAATAATAAAAAATAAAATACAATGAATAAAAAAAATATATATACTTTTAAATAAATACAAGTAGCTTAGATTAACATGCCCTTATTGTTTTTGTGGGCAATTTATCAGATTTTTAAAAGGTTTTTCTTTTTTTCTTTTTTTCTTTTTTTTACAATTATGTTACATTTTAATAGTTTTTACATTTAACTGTGCTTTTGCTAATTATATGACTCACGTTTGATCCACAGAAATTCCGGTCGGTGAAGAAAGAGGATGCGGGTGAATATTATTGCCAGGCTAGAAATGAGGCAGGATGGTCAAAATGTAGTCCACAGCCCATGGAAGTGTGTAAGTGTGGCCCTTTAAATATGCTGGTCAATAGTTGCACTAGTGATTGAGCTTTTAATAGTACAATTATTAATTCACTACAGCACAACTCTTTACTCAGCTCTTTTCCATACACTGACAGTTCATAGTGACTGTATCTATCAAGCTTCAAATAAACATCAAGTATTCACAAAATATGAAAGTTTCAAAAATAGTCAGCAATTAGCAGAAGACATTGAATTTAGCTCACAAGTAAGCTATTTAAGCACATAATTTCTTTCTAGATGATCTGGACATTGTGGGAATATTCCTGAAGGTGTTAGGTGGAGTGGCAGCATTTATTTTTGTCATTGTGGGGATCTGTCAAATTCAGAAAAGTGGCTACTGTTCCTGCAAGGATCACAGTGAAACCAAGTGAGTAAAAACCATAACCACAAAATGAATGCACCAGCATCACCATAAATGCACTAGAAAGATCATGCGCCATCTGATTTTATCTGGCATATCATACACTTTTGGTAAGATTACTGCTCTGTTTCATACAGTTACAAAGTACCCCAACATGACAATAGGATGGACTACGCCAGTCCAGATGAGGTGAGTCTTTGTGGATTTGTGACATAATAACGCATCACAGATATCATTTTCATGCATTAATGCATGTTTAGAAGCTGTACTTAACACTTTGTAGTGATCTTACAAGGATGGATGGAATATCATCCATGATTTGGTTGTGTTTATCTTCTCAGATTACACTGCAGCGTTTCTCTCACTGCAGACATTTTTGTTTTTATTAATGCTAGCAAAGCTCAAAGTAGTATTAGTGCAATCCTCAAAATAATCTCTCAGTAAGATCTCTACATGGAAAAAATATTCAACTGAGTTTATGATTTTGCTTCTATAGTGCCACATTTTGATTGCTCACTGTTTTTCTTCAGGGACATTTTCGCCACAAGTCCTCGTTTGTCATATAAAATCAAAGATGAGGAGACGAGCGCTTCAGCTGTGAAGGCCCTGTGAGCTGACTTTTGAACTGTCAAACTGTGCATTTTATGCAGAGGTGCGACTTGAGCTTCATGGCTTGCCAAAGTTATTACAAAATCGAAAACTACTGTGTTAAACAGGGAATTTTTACTCCCCTTATTTTGATTTAAACAGACAGGAATCAAACAGTTTTACTTACAACTCCACAGTTTATATATAAAAATTACATTTTCAACTGATCAGTGTTCAGATTTATAGCTATTACATGCATCTTGTCAACTAAGCGAATCAAAAAAGACTGAACTGAAAAAGATGAGTTTGTTGAGTCTTTCCAAACACTTGTGAATTTCTGAATGTCAGTGACAGTCTTGAAATGAGGCTAATGAAGTTTTTTGTTATTGTAGCAAGGCCTAAATTGCATCCAGGTGCTGCTGTATGTTTGCCCAGAGTAGTCAACACATAATACCAGTGCAAGATTTACATGACTTTAAGGTAAATATTATATTTCCCACTGGAAATATAGTGTGTGACTATGTGAAGAACCCTGTCAGTGTAAATGTACAATGCCATGCCAAGACTGTTTTATCTGGGTCACTTTTGACAAGAGGATTTTATGTGTTAGTGTTTTAGTAGTAATTATTTAGTTCATGAACTATAAATTTGTAGCATTTTAGTTTGAGATTTAATCAAACATCTCCGTGAAGTCAGTAGACTTGGTTGTGCAAGATGATTCATTTACTTAGTTTCATTTTTGAAATATTCCTCTAGATACAGATTATGCACTTGTGGTTTTTTCAGAGTGCCATTTCTGTGTTTAAGTGACCTTCAATACTTTATAATTGTTTTATACGTTTTGGACATATTGTCCAGGTTTTTTGACTCCGTGTTATTGTTTTAATCTATTTATAATATCTGCGTACATTGTAGTTCACTCCAGAGTAGTAGTTAGTTAGACTGTGGGCCGTGTCACAAGAATAAAAATGATTATGTGGAAGCAATCAACATTGTCTATCCTTTCATTTTTTTTTTAAAACATGTAACTATATATGTATATATATATATATATATATATATATATATATATATATAATTGGACCATCAAATTTACTTTGTATTTTAATATTTGCAGTGGAACTGACTTATTAGCTTGAATTAAACACATTATTTTCAGCTTTCTTCCACTTTTTATAAGTAATTTGACGCACTATGACACTATATATTAGTCTTCCTCATGGCATGTCCCACTGTCAAAAACAAAAGACTGTTTATAGAAAAACAAATGAAAAAGAGAGCCTGGGTTCTATCATTGTACTTTATATGTGATGCAACTGAACTTAGTAAAATAGTATAATTTAATGAATAGATAAAATGTAATGGATATGCCTATATGCAAATTTATCTGCCCTGTCAGAGCTGATTGGTGCCAGATACTGTATATTCCAATATGTAAACAAATGTAAAGACAGTATCTCCTGTCGAATTATTTAAAGTGTTTGATGGCAAAACATTTCAATGTACCTTTTATTTTTAAGAACAGTATTATACTTTTTTTTTTACCTGTTCATACTATTGGGGGCCAGTCAATGGGCAGACAGAATCTGATTAGGTGGGTGTAGTTACTCGGTCAATAATAAACCCAGGTGATGCTCAGACACAGTGTTTCCAAATAATTCTGTATTTGACTTTATACTATAAAAAATAACATAGAATGAAATATCTGACATTCCAACTATGATTAGATGTTGAATGTATATCCTTACTATTTAAAATTACACGGCAAAAAATAAAAAATTCTTAATCAGTATTTTTAAAATAGTTTTTTTTCTTGTTTTAAACATGAAGGCTTATTTTATGCATAAACCTGCGCTAAGTATTATTTGCAAATTGCGTAAGAAAAATAAACATAATTCAGGAAAACAAGTCTTACACAGTTTTGCTTGTCAAGTAAATGTATCTTGTTTTAAGGATGATTATTGTAAAACAAGAGAAAAATACTGATTAAGATTTTTTTTCGCAGTGTATGTTATTATAAGAAAATTTGTCACATGTTAAACTGGTGTCCAATTATTTTTGTAATGTGTGGTTTGTGTGATGTGAAATGAAAACACATTATTAGAGATGAAATGCCATTTCAATAGCATTACCACTGAGATGTTTAATTCTCAATGCCACTACACTATTGTACTATCAATAATTAATCCATTATATAATGCTTAGATTATAATATTCTCAGGTACAGTTAAAGGAAGTGACCATGTATGTATACAGTTAATGTGGTCATGTTTCATTTTATTATTGTTATTTAATAATAAAGAAATTCTTATATTAATTAATCTCATCATTGTTTCCCAATCTCAGAACTGCTATTAGACTGTTATTATGAAATAAATCCAAACTTTTATTTTGAAAATACACCTAGAGGAAGATCCAGGAAGTGCGGGAGTTATTTTATGGCCAAATATCCTTCCTGACTGCTGTCCTGCTGTAAATTGAGCTATTATAATTAAACCAGGCGAAAATATGCGTCTGATTTTGAGCTCAATATATTGATATTTCGATTTAATCGCGAAAATTAAACAGTCAAATAGCGTATGCACTTGTTTTTGAAGGCCACTTGGTAAAAGGTATCAGAGCGATAGAGAATCGCACAGCCACCTGTAGCTGAGCGCAGCAGCAGCAGCTGTCAATCAGGTGATCTATGATCGCACAGCAGTGACAGCAAACGCGCCTACCTGACACACGTCCATCAGACATGAGCTTCTTCGGCTTCGGACAGACCGCTGAGATCGACATCGTGTTGAATGACGCCGAGACCAGGAAGAAAGCTGAGCACAAGACTGAAGATGGGAAAAAGGACAAATATTTCCTTTTCTATGACGGTGAAACTGTAAGTGGGAAAGTGAATGTGACTCTCAAAATTCCTGGAAAGAGGCTGGAGCACTATGGGATCAAAATCGAGTTTGTCGGGCAGATTGGTGAGTTTGTCGGTCTGTGAATGGACGTTTAGAAACAGTCCTAGTGTTATGTATATGTCAACATGTCCTGTTATTCACAGAGCTGTACTATGACAGAGGGAACCACCATGAGTTTGTGTCATTAGTGAAGGATCTTGCACGACCTGGTGAGCTTTCACAGTCTCAGACCTTTGACTTTGAGTTCACCCATGTGGAAAAGCCCTATGAATCTTACACTGGCCAGAATGTCAAACTAAGGTAAATCTTACTAAAGTTACTAATTTATCAGAAACCCTTTGGTGAAACTGGTGATTGGAGTGATATTGTGATCATGACAGTAAACACAGAACATTGTGGAATATATTATCATACACAATATGAATGATATATGTACATGTGTGTAACATGTATATGTTACACACATATACCTTTGTCCAACTCAAGACAAAGGTACGTGTGTGTAAAGTATAGTGTCCTGTTCGAAGGAACAGAATATACTTGAATTCCTTGGTTCTGTTTAGATACTTTCTGCGAGCGACAATCAGCAGAAGACTCAATGATATCAGTAAAGAGATGGATATTGTAGTGCAGACGCTGTGCACATACCCAGAGCTCAACTCCTCCATCAAGATGGAAGTTGGAATTGAAGATTGTCTCCATATTGAGTTTGAATACAACAAATCCAAGTAAGAATCCATGCCATGATGCTTTGGTGAATCTCAGTGGTTCATATAATTAACCCCTAAAATAATAATAATAATAAAAAAAAATCATAAAAATCATAATTATGATTATATATATATTTTTAAAACATTGAAAATGAAGCTTGCACAATGTGCTTTATATAATATATAGCACATTTTATTATATAATTATGATATAATTTACAATAGAATTATATTTTTATTATTGTATTTTGTAAAATAATATATGAGCTTCATATATATATATTATATTTTGTTATATTTTTATAATATTTTGTCTAGTAATTAACCCTCTGGTGCTGCTTGCATGGTGGTCAAAAATGAATTTTTTTTTTTATTATTTCAATGAAATTAATGTACTATATGTTAGTTCAATAATGTTCTTATTTAATATTTTATGGAATTTTAGGGTACTAAATTATATTTATGGAATAGTTATGATCCATTTATTACCTGTTAATCACTGTGAGCATAGACCTGAAAATCTAAATCTTGAATGCTTTAAGTTTGGTCCCTTTTTAAAGATACTTGGATTATTATTGCTGAAGTGAAAAAAAGTGAAAAAAAAAAAAGTTTATTATTATGAAAAATGCACAAAAATACTATTTTAAAATTTTATATGAAATATATATTTTCCGAAACATGTTTTGTTCTAAAACTGTGATAAAATCAAAGGCATCTTAAAAAATATCTCAAAAAATGAGCCATCAGTAAGATTTTGTTTGGGCGCAGTACCAAATGTTTCAGGACCATTTAACATTTCAAATCATGTCCGTGAATTGTGTGTGTGTGTGTGTGTGTGCGTTCACATAGCAAGTGCCAAAACCTTTACCAAGTTTCGTACTATTCCAATGAAGTAAAAACCAAACGTAAAATTTTTTGGTCAAAAATGACCGAACAGCATAATAGGTTTAAAATGAAGAATAAAATGCAAAAAACAAAAAAATTGTCCTAAAAGGGGCTGTTTTTTATTCAAAATATATTAGTTTGTCTTTTATTTAATGAATATGTACAGAAACAATTGGCAAAGTTATTTAATGTTCCAGTTCCATGTTCCAAATCTGTCCTGTTTAGGTACCACCTGAGAGATGTTATCGTAGGGAAGATTTATTTCCTTCTTGTGAGGATAAAGATTAAGCACATGGAAATCGATATAATAAAACGGGAAACAACTGGAACAGGACCCAGTGTGTACCACGAAAATGACACCATCGCCAAATATGAGATCATGGATGGGGCACCGGTGAGAGGTAAAGCTGAAGTTTTGATCTGTATTATGGTAATATACAGTCATCTTTTGTGTCTTCTATTCTAACATTTTTATCAAATGTATTACTTTCATATACACTAAGGCTTTGCTCCCTTATTCTTTCCAGGCGAATCAATCCCCATCCGCTTATTTCTCGCTGGATATGAGTTAACCCCCACCATGAGGGACATCAACAAGAAGTTCTCTGTGCGTTACTACCTGAACCTAGTCCTTATAGATGAAGAAGAGCGACGATACTTCAAACAACAGGTCCTGGGTTCCACATAATGTAACATATTACACACTTCTTCCATCCGTCTTGAAGGATGAGTAAAAGATGATCACATTCTTGTTTATTCCCAACAGGAGATCACACTCTGGAGGAAAGGAGATATTGTGAGGAGAAGTATGTCCCAACAGGCCACCATTGCCGCCCAAAGGTTCGAGGGATCGAACTCTGAATCTGCATCAGCAAAAGCCAAAGAGGAGAATAACTAAACACAAGACGCTGTACGTTCCCTCGACAATTCAAACGAACCTTGTTACATCAAAATAATGTTTTATAAGTCTTGAAGGGATCAATGTGACAGGTGACATTTGTTGAAATATGAGAATCATGAGATCAAAAATGAGAATCAAGCTTGTAAAAGGCAGTTTAATTACTTAAATGTGTATAGATTACAAAATATTTTTTTATTTCTCTTTCCAATACTGCGTACATTTTCGTTACACAATAGTGACCAATAGACAGTTTTGAAATGCCAGAAATTATCTTTTCATGTGTTTTCAGCCTCAATACATTCCTCTTGTTATGCTCAAATTTTGCTTAAGTCTAGTGCACTGAAAAGTCTGAATCTAGCTTCTATACTTTGTCCTGTTTAATGAGCCCAAAATGAGATTTACTGTGATCTTTTGTTGCAAATCTAGCGCTTCATAGAGCTCTGCACAGTATTATTCTGTCATTTAGGGTTTTACAAATGAAGGCCTCCATAGAAATGTGCAACAAGGGAACGTCTTGTCAACTACTAACTTATGCAAGGCAATGCCTTTTGTCTTTTTCATGAATATTTTTATTGTTGAGATTTTTTTTGATCGGTCATCTTAAGTGTTTATTTCCTATTAAAATGAATCAGTCATCATCACGGCAGCACGAGGTTCCAGTATTCTCAACAGTGCATTCAAATGCAGTAATAGAGAAAGTCCTTTTTGTGATTGTTTGCTACGCATTTTTAAGGTGAATTTTCCATTATTACACGTGTATGTCATTGTATTATACTAAATATTTGTTTAAAAGCATATTAGCTGTTCAGGTGATGAGGTATGACTATTAACCGTAAATAAAACTTCTGCAAAAGGCTCATTTAATCAGCCCTATTGTAATAAAATTTACTAACCTCTGCATCCAAGGTGACTTCCTTTTTTTTTTTTTTCTTCAAAATTAAAATAACCTGTCATAACTAAACTCTTAAGACTGTAACAAAAAGGAAGGAGACTGAAGGAGACAAATATTTTATTAACAAAATACTTAGAATGTGTTATTATTTACTCATTTGGTCACGTCGAAATAGGTTACATAAAGAAATAACTGACTATAAAACGTAAAGTTTTAAAGAAGTGAGAGAATCATAAGACTGGATGAATCGGGCTTTCATGATGATCTTCATATTGGATCTTCATTCTCCAAACTCAGGACAAAGGCAAATTCCTCTGAAAATAAGGCAAAATTACATGAGCTAATAATTATATGAAAGCTACTTTCCACAAATCCATATAGCTCAACAGCTGGAAATAATTTTTTTTTTTTTTTAATAATATAAATTATATTAAATCCACATCAAGTTAAAAGTTGTATTTTAGATTATTGTTATTTTTTAACTGTTACGATTAAATATATTTTTCATTTATAATGACATTTTAAACAATACTACACTACATGAAAATGAGAATATACTGTATTTCACTTATGCATAACAATAGATGAGCTGGTTTGGTGTGTAATAAATATGAGTAACCTGCAGTGAGAGGCTGAACTGATAGTCTGGCCCTGGTGAAGAGGGCCATATCTTTCAGGGGGCCGCCCTTAGCTTTGTGCTGCAAGTGATATTTCTTCAGTTCAGCCAAAGAGATGAAACGCTTGGCCATCCTTTCAAACTGAACGTCCACCTATACAGAGTTAATCTGTGGTCAGTTTTGATGGCAAAAATAGAAATATTATGTCTTTTTGTGGTTTGTGTAAAGACACACCATACTCCATTTAGGGTTGTCTGCTTTGCTGGAGGGGTCATAATGAGCATCTTTCTTGTCAAATTGTGTATGGTCCACATAGGCCTCCTTTACGATCTGTGGAAAATAATTCATAAATTGATTCTCACTCTATGGTAAAAATGTTAAGCTTCCATTGGAGAGACTCCTCACCTTCATGAGGCCCGCAATACCTGGCTCTTTGCAGTTACTGTGGTAAAAGAAAGCCTGCTGGCCCACCTTCATATCTCTCATGAAATTACGTGCCTGAGGGTAAAAGTCTTCAACTTGAGTGATTGTTCTGCATGTGCTTCTTGATAAACATAATATTAATCACAGTCTACCTGATAATTCCTCACTCCATCCCAGCATCCTGTTTGATTGGGAAGGGCTTTTAGGTCCTCAATTCCAAACTGTAGTTGGAGTTGACAAGATATTATGTTATGTTATAGCATAACTTCACATTTGAGTTGTTTATTTAGGTTTACCTTCACCTATTAAAGGGTTAGTTCACCCAAAATTGAAAATAATGTAATTTATTACTCGCCCTCATGTCGTTCCACACCCGTAAGACCTTTGTTCATCTTCGAAACACAAATTAAGATATTTTTGATGAAATCCGATGGCTTAGTGAGCCCTGCATTGCCAGCAAGACAGTTAACGCTTTCAAACACCCAGAAAGCTACTAAAGACACCTTTAAAACAGTTCATGTGACTACAGTGGTTCAACCTTAATGTTATGAAGCGACGAGAATACTTTTTGTGCGGCAAAAAAATAACGACTTTATTCAACAATATCTAGTGATGGGCGATTTCAAAACACTCCTTCATGAAGCTTCGAAGCTTTACGAATCATTTGTTTCGAATCAGTGGTTCGGAGTGTGTGTCAAACTGCCAAAGTCATGCCCCCCAGTGGTGAACCATTGAAATTTCAAAACACTTATGACGTAATGAAGCCTCATTTACTGAAATCACATGACTTTGGCAGTTATTTTGTTTTTTTGTCGCACAAAAAGTATTCTCGTCACTTCATAACATTAAGGTTGAACCACTGTAGTCACATGAACTATTTTAAATATGTCTTTAGTAGCTTTCTGGGTGTTTGAAAGTGTAAATTGTCTTGCTGGCTATGCAGGCCTCACTGAGCCATCGGATTTTATCAAAAAGATCTTAATTTGTGTTCCGAAGATGAACGAAGGTGTGGAATGACATGAGGGTGAGTAATTAATGACAGAATTTTAATTTTTGGGTGAACAAACCCTTTAACATTTCTTCCAATAAAAAATAATATAAAAATCTTTAAAAATATCCCACAATTTGTCCCTTTTTTCTTTATGTAATTATGAAATTATAATAATTGTCATATCGAAATTATGACAAAGTTATAATTATGACATTAGCCAAAAATATGAGGTCATAATTATTAAATAAAAAGTTGAAATTATGATATACCAGTCATAATTATGAGATTAAAAAGTCTTGAGAAAAATTATGGTATTGTATTGTATAAAGTACTGTATTGTCAGATCATATTGTGAGAATCATAACATGATTATTAGTTGATTATTAGTTAAACCCCTAATAATTATGGCATAAAGAGTCTAAATGAGATGTCATAATTATGCCATAAAACGTCAAAAACATGAGGTACTAAATCATAATTTTGATAGAAAGTCGAAATCATGAGATACTAAGTAATAAGTTAAAAAGTCAAGATGTTATGTCATAATTGAATTTTTAATGTCATAATTTTGATTTACCAAAGGCAAAATCACACTTTTGTAATGCTCTGTAATGTTGTATTGTTATTGTTGGAGTTAAGCTCTTGCAAATAATTATAATAATAATAAAAAGGATTTACCTTCACGTCCACTCCATTTTCAATCCGACTCTCAGGTTCAGACTTCATCAGCCAGTGGCTGTAAGATGCTTTGCATGTGTCATCATTTTTATTTTTCTCCACATCATTTTTTACTGCTGCTGACCTTTTTCTTTTGCCAGTTTTGAATTGTGCAACATCATCAGACTCCTTATTGTGTTGGGCGTCTGCATCAGCTAAAACAAGAAGCAATTAATTATTTAAAGTGATGACTTATCACGCATAAAACTATTAAACGATGCAACCCTAACATTAAGCAGATTACTTACTATGTTTATTAGATTTGGCGCTGCTTCGTGTTGTTTTCTTGGGTGGCATGTTTCACACTGGCAATGCGAGGAAATACAAGCAAGCACTCGTGATTAAACAGCGCCTTGGGAGATCGCATGCGGTCTGGAGAATCATAACTGGATTTAGTCTGCTTTTATTTAAAACCCAGCCACCGAATGTGGGGTATAAAAAAGAGATTATTAATAACTATTTAACTGCTTGAAACTAAAATCTAATAACTTATTGTACTAAAAAAAAAAAAAAAAAACTGCGTTAATGCTGCGCATACATGATCCACATGAAGATATCTGTTGAAGTGGAACTACAAGTCCAGTCTGTTTAGAACTTCATTACCCATAATCGCGCGGTGATTGAACGCGTCACTGAACCAACATGGCGGCGACTAGGGCACTCGTAAGAGGTGTCCGATTGGGCACCTATAGCATTGGTAGAAGTTGCAGTTTAATATTTAACCGTGTACAGAGACGAGGAATATCAGCGTGCATCGATCGTAAGTCAAATTATTTAAAAACCGTGATAATAATAATAACCACACAACTAGTCAGAGAGAGACAACCACATAAACAGTCAGTCATTTAGAATGTATGTTTGAAATGAATTGAGCTAGTATAGAACTAATGTAGATTTTAATCAATTTAATCTCATTTTTTTGATTAGATGTCAAATTTGGTGCAAATTTATGATTTTGAACATCTGTCAATGGGCTAATTTCTGTTGAAATGGAGTCCGTCCCTGTCACAGATTGAAAGTTTGGTCCCCGTGGTGAAAAGGGGGTCTAATTTTACTGGAGTTATGCATTAAAAAAATTTTTTTAATTTACTTTTTTTGTTTAGTAAACTCAGCTGTGCAGGCTTGTTGAGTCAATATAATGCTTCATTAAATGTCATTGTTCCTGGTGTTTCAGCATTAACAGTTTACTGAGATTGTACAGTAAAATGTACAACCAAATGTTGTTTATTATATTAAGATTTATTATAAAGATTTTAATTGCATGTAGATGCAAATTTAAAACGTTCGTCCTTCTATCGTCATTGGTTTGCTTTTGATGAGCTCAACCAATCATATTTGGGGGTGTATTTCCTTTGATCCTTGTTGTATGGCATTATGCTGCTGCTGATACATACCGTAAATAAACTACACAATTACCAATTACACACGTTCTAATACACACTCACACACTGCATTACTTCCACAGCCTCTATAGGTCTCACAGATGAACAGAAAGAGTTTCAGAAGGTGGCATTTGACTTTGCTGCCAACGAGATGGCACCACATATGGCAGAATGGGACCAAAAGGTAGCCTGGACATCTGACATTAGTAGTTATTGTTTATATATCATGCTGAAACATTTACCAGAGTTGAGTACTGTACATTCAAGCATAATTAATATTTTCTCTTAGGAAATTTTTCCTGTGGAGGCCATGAGAAAAGCCGCCCAGCTAGGATTTGGTGGGATTTATGTGAACCCCGATGTTGGGGGCTCTGGGCTCTCTCGTCTGGACACCTCTATCATATTTGAGGCTTTATCCACAGGCTGTGTCAGCACTACCGCTTATATCAGTATTCACAAGTGAGTCTCTCCTGCCACCCGCTCGCTGTAAATGTCCCTACTCACTTACTTCTAAAATACTTTACATTTGTTGCTGCATTGTAATTATACATAATGTAGGACTAAATTTATTTTCACATAAAGTAGAAAACGTGCTTGCATATTGTTTTCCTTCTTCTCTGTGGTTCATTGGGCTTCACATAGTGTTTATGGGTTGTGTTGTCAGCATGTGCGCCTGGATGATAGACACATTTGGAAACAAGGAGCAGAGGGAGAAATACTGTCCTGATCTCTGCTCTATGCAGAAATTTGCCTCATACTGTCTCACAGAACCTGGTAATATTTTTCTGTATTCCTTTGTGGGCTATATCGGTGTTATCCTTAAAGTGAAAATTCTGTCATTAATTACTCACCCTCATGTCGTTCCACACCTGTAAGACCTTCGTTCATCTTCAGAACACAAATTAAGATATTTTTGATAAAATATGATGGCTCAGTGTGGCCTGCATTGACAGCAAGACAATTAACACTTTCAAACACCCAGAAAGCTACTAAAGACATATTTAAAACAGTTCATGTGACTACAGTGGTTCAACCTTAATGTTATGAAGCGACGAGAATACTTCTTGTGCGCCAAAAAAAAACAAAATAACGACTTTATTCAACAATATCTAGTGATGGGCGATTTCATGAAGCTTTGAAACTTTACGAATCTTTTGTTTCGAATCAGTGGTTCGGAGCGTGTATCGAACTGCTAAAGTCACGCCCCCCAGTGGTGAACCATTGAAATTTTGAAACGCTTATGATGTAACGAAGCCTCGTTTACTGAAATCACGTGACTTTGGCAGTTTGACACATGCTCTGAATCACTGATTTGAAACAAATGATTCGTAAAGCTTCAAAGCTTCATGAAGCAGTGTTTTGAAATCGCCCATCACTAGATAATGTTGAATAAAGTCATTATTAAAGGGTTTTTTTTGTGTAAATTAACTTACTGTCAATGCAGACCACTGAGCCATTGGGTTTTATCAAAAATATCTTAATTTGTGTTTTGAAGATGAACGAAGGTCTTACAGGTGTGGAATGACATGAGGGTGAGTAATAAATGACAGAATTTTCATTTTTGGGTGAACTAACCCTTTAAATAAAATTTAATAAAATGAAATATAAATATCAGATGAAAAGTTGCCTTTGCAGCCAACTGAAATTAAGCTGATGTACTAAAATTACTAAAACTAAAGCTAAATATTTTAAATAATAATAATAATAATAATAATAATAAAAAATGACAAAAGCACAAAAATTACTTAAAAACTTAAACTAAAATTAATATGAAAATATAAAAATAAATGCTAATTGAAAATGCAAATAAATATATATGTATATATTCTATATACACACAGCAGTAGCCAAAAGTGATGTACGGCCTAGGAAATATTGACATCTTCAACTTTTATTTAAATATTATTAAAATTTGGCCACTATATTTTATATATATATACACACACACAATAACATAAGCATATAACATAATTACTAAAACTTAAACTAAAATAAAAACGGGGAAAAAAATTATTTATATATATATATATATATATATATATATATATATATATATATATATATATATATATATATATATATATATATTATTATTATTATTATTATTATTATTATTTTATTTTTATTTTTTTTTTCAGTTTTTATTTTAGTTTAAGTTTTAGTAATTATGTTATATGCTTATGTTATTGTGTTTTATTTATATTTTATTTATTTTTTTTTTGTATAGAAATAATGCTAAAATTACACTGGGATATTTTCAGTGCACATATGAATGAATGAATGAGTGTTTATGTTGTTAAAGAAACATTTAGAAAAATGTCATTTTACACTTAAAATGTTTTTTGTAATGCCCTAGATATTTAAGACATTGATGTCATATTTTTAATATATATATATTTTTTATTCCTTAACCCCAGGTAGCGGGAGTGATGCTGCTTCACTTATAACCAGTGCAAAGCTCCAAGGAGATCATTATATTCTCAATGGCTCCAAGGTACATGGAGAAATGATTGAGACCTTGACAAAGGTCTCCATGCAGCTTCCCAACAGTTTTCCATGTTTTTCATCAGGCGTTCATCAGTGGAGGTGGAGACACAGATGTTTATGTGGTCATGTGCAGGACAGGTGGGAAGGGACCTAAGGGGATCTCCTGCCTGGTGGTTGAAAAAGGAACCCCTGGACTCAGCTTTGGCAAAAAAGAGAAGAAGGTAATGGATGTTTTCAATCTAAACCAGGGGTGTCCAGACTGCAGAGTTTCAGACACCCCTGGTCTAAACGTTTAATTTAGATCAAGAGACTTTCAAAAGAGTGTTAAAGTTTGTCCAGCAGGTGGCACAATTGAGTTATTTATTTATAAACCGTCCACTAACATTCTGCAGGTAGGTTGGAATTCACAGCCAACCCGAGCCGTTATATTTGAGGACTGTGCTGTCCCAGTGACCAATCGGCTTGGAGCAGAGGGGGAGGGCTTCAGCATTGCCATGAGAGGCCTAAATGGAGGCAGAATTAATATTGGTGAATTGTTTCATAACATTGATTTGAAACCTTTTTGATATCCTATTTATTTTAAGCCTTTTTTTGTGACTGTTTAATGCAAGTGCTCTTGTACCCACAGCTTCTTGCTCTCTTGGAGCAGCTCATGCATCTGTGCTTCTGGCTCGAGATCACATGTGTGTGCGTAAACAGTTTGGAGAAACACTATCGAACAGCCAGGTACCAGCTGAATTGTCTAGCACTGATCTTTCTGATAGGTCTCGGTCAAAATAGGAAGGTGAAATTGTTGTCTGTGTTCAGTTCCTGCAGTTTAAGTTGGCTGAGATGGCCACTAAGCTGGTCGCCTCTCGGCTGCTCGTGCGTCAGGCGGCGTTGGCTCTGCAGGAGGGGCGACCGGACGCCGTCTCGCTCTGCTCGATGGCCAAGCTCTTCGTGACAGATGAATGTTTTTCAGTAAGTGTATATATACACATTGCTCCATCACCTGAGTGATGTTGTAATATAAATATGTAAAAGTGAACATCTCTTTCAGATATGTAACCAGGCCTTACAGATACATGGAGGTTATGGTTACCTAAAGGACTATGCAGTGCAGCAGTACGTCAGAGACATTAGAGTACATCAGATATTGGAGGGTAATGACTTTTTGTTAAAAAAAAAAAAGTTACTTGGTTAGACTTTATTTTAAGACGCCCTTGTTACAGTGTAATTATACATAAGTACTGAGTAATATTAATTAACTACATGTACTTACTATAGGGTTATGATTTGGGATTATTGTTTGATTTAAGGTTAGTTGCATGTAATTAAGCATAACTGATGGTTATTACTATAGTAACTACATATATACTACATGTGTAACAGGAACACTAAAATAAAGTGTTACCAAGTGACTCATATAGTAGTTGTTGTAATGTATCTAAAATGTTTCTGTATTAATATTGCATATCATTTTTTTTTTAATTTTTAAATAATAAGAATTATAATTTATTAATATAATTGATTATTGTTCTGTGTGGGTTTAGGTGGAATGCAGTATTATTTTCATGATCACTTTTCATTTAACATTGTTTTTTCTTTTGTTTAGGTACAAATGAAGTGATGAGGATGATCATTGCAAGAAGTTTGCTCACTGAATCATGATGTTCTTTCACACTCCTGTATCTGTTGATTTTGATGAGCTGTCAACAGAATTTTATGGAGAATGTTCAGAAAGTTTATGCCTTAAACACATGAATTAGTAAATCCAGATTACAGTGTTTATTATAATAACAAACTGAGAAATTTAGTTTGTTTTGGGTAAAAAGTCTGGCAGGTATTTGAAGAGAAAACACTGGGCACAACGTCAAAGCTTAAGGCATTTACAAAAGTTAATGAAACACTAGTTTAGTTGAAATCATATAATTGTGATAAAGACATACATTGTCAATCTGTCAGTTTATATACATGTGGTTATCAGGTTAATTCAATATTCAACCTTTTTTTTTTATCTCAGACAGCTTTCTTTGTGAGATCATTTTCAATGCACAGAAGATCAAATCACAATTCAAGTGTCTTTATACTGTTTGTCCTCATTACAGAGTATATAAATCTGATCCTCATGTTATTTTTAAAATGACTGTTGTGACTTCTATCAAACTGTCTTGTGTTCCCTGTGAAATCATTTTAAAAAAATTGTTTCGATTAAACTTTCCACAAAGGCTGTTTGGGTTTCACCTGAAAATCTGTTTTTGTATGTCTTATCAACATGCTCTCATATTAGATAAGAGTTAAAACGCTGTTTATATCTAAATTACAAAGGTTATAATATCCTCAACTCATGATTAAGGTAGTATTGAATGGAAAAAAAGAAGTACTGAAGTATGCTTGGGATTAAAAAAAGTTTTTATTGTTGACTTTTTATAAGTAGACAGATGCAAATGGAGTGTCTGAGGAGACTAAACAAGTGGACTGAAGTGAGACACTTTCAAGTCTGATTGGTCTTCGGTATCCGACTGAACGGGAAGTACTTTCCCTCCGCTCTGCTGATGAGGTGCTGAATTGTTATTCACCTGACTTTTGAAGAGAAAACGATGAATGAAAAATCTTGCTTGAACCACATCTAGTTTACAAAAGTTTAAATACACACCTAAGCTCATTTGCATGCATTTTCTGGACGTGCTTCTTCGTGTTCCAGGTGACATAGGAAACTGTCACGCCAATCAGCAGAAGAACAAAGACGATTCCCATCAACACTCCACCAATTACAGCTGCGCTTCTTCCCCCATCTAAGAATAGAATAGCATGTCAAATGATCTTAGTATTCAGTGATGTCAGAGCAGTGTGTGTGTGTGTGTGTGTGTAGTACTCACAGGTCACTCTGAGGGTTATGCTGCACACTGCCTGACCGAGCTCATTCGACGCTTTACATGTGTAGGTACTAGCAAAGGCATCGGACAGGTTGCGCAATATCAGAGAGCCGGTGTGCTGATCTGAAGCACAAATGAGACATGAGTTTTAGTGATCATTTTAAACAATTGATACAATAACTAGAGAGACGGGTGGCTGATGACATATGGCGACTCAATGCGCCAGCAGGCGCGTAGCACCGAATCGTGGGCCCTATGCAAAGACAGTGTGTGGGGGCCGCTTTGCCATTGAGCATCCCATGATCCACACTAGTTATCACACTTTTTTTTAAAATAATAGTGTACAGCTATACACATAGCACTCACTGATAGAAAAATGGTTTGTATATTGTGTATACAGTGTAACACTCATGTTTATGTATGAATTATGCTATACTTAAATAGAGCACCCCAATATCCCCTTAGATATAAAAATGACAGATTAACAATATTTAATTGGAACTGTCTTATTAACAGACATTTTGCTTTGTATTCCAAACATTACAATCTTTCCAAACTATTTAACAGTGTAGGTACCTAAACAAGTATGATGAACACAGGACTGATATTACCCTGAGCAATGAATTATGTCTGATATTTATGCTACCATCAGTGTATAGATTAAGAATAATAGCTACTGAATAGTATACATAGTAATGATGGCACTTGTGATATTACTTTAATATATATTTTAAATATTTTTGTCATTCTGGTAAAATGTTAAGTGTATTGGATATGTCAACAATATTTGCCTGACTACACTACACTTTAATCGTCCCCCTAACATTATTTTAACGTTCCCCTAACGTTAGAATAACGTTAAAGGATTGTTAAAATAACGTTAGGGGAATGTTAGAATAACATTAGAGGAACGTTAAAATATCGTTGGGGGACATAAGAATAACGTAAGGGGAACGTTAGAATAACTTTATAGGAACGATAAAATAACGTTATAGGAACGTTAGAATACTGTTAGAGGAACATTATATGAAGCTTCAAATGACATTGGGGAACATTAGAATAACATTAAACGTTATTTTGACGTTCCTATAACATTATTTTAACACCTCCATTATTTTAACGTGCCTCTAACGTTCCGCTAATGTCCCTCTAATGTTATTTTAATGTTAGTTTAAAATAACGTTAGAAGAACGTTGGATTAACGTTAAAGGAACATTAAAATAACGCTAGAGGAACATTAGAGGGACATTAAAATAATGTTATAGAAATGTTAAAATAACGTTTAATGTTATTCTAACGTTCCCCTAACGTTATTCTAATGTTCCTCTAACGTTATTTTAACAATAGAATAACGCTAGGGGAACAATAGAATAACGTTAAAGGAACGTTAAAATAAATGTTAGGGGAACTTTAAAATAAACGTTAGGGGAACGTTAGAATAACTTTCTACAAACCAAAAACTAACGTTCTATTTCTGTTAAGAAAACTTTCGGTTAACCAAAAACAAACCTTAAAAAAGAACATTCTGGGAACCAAAAACTAACGTTAAAATAACATTAGGAAAATATTAGAATAGCGTTATAGGAAAGTTAAAGTAACATTAGGGGAACGTTAGAATAACGTTAGAGTAACGTGATAGGAACATTAAAATACCGTTAGGGAAACGTTAGAGGAATGTTAAAATAATGTTAGAGGAACATTAAAATAATGTTATAGAAACGTTAAAATAACGTTTAACGTTATTCTAACATTCCCCTGATGTTGTTCTAATGTTAAAATAACGTTAGGGGAACGTTAGAATAACGTTAAAGGAAGGTTAAAATAAATAAAAGGGGAACGTTATAATAACATTCTACAAACCAAAAACTAACGTTCTATTTCTGTTAAGAAAACTTTCGGTTAACCAAAAACAAACCTTAAAAAAGAATGTCCTGGGAACCAAAAACGAATGATCTGGGAACTAGCGGTTCATTCATAAATTCAAGATCTTACCTTTATGCTGTGGAAATACAGAGGGATAGAACACAACGAGCGCAGCGCTGAAAAGGGGCGGGGCTACATAAGGTCTATTTTCAGGTGGTGGAATCATGTAGTTAGAGAGTGCTGGGCTGCAGCAGGTACCTTCAATGAAACTGTCTGGTGGCAGAGCAGCTACATTCTGCTCTCTGTGCCATGAATAGATGGGTGTGGGGAGACCCTGAGAGGACTGACAAATCAAAGTAACATCATTTCCCACGTAAGTGTTTCCCTGCAGCTGACATTCTGGCACGGATGGAGGAACTGATGATGGAGAGAAAAATATATGAACATACATACAGTGGAATCCATGATAATCAGTAGTTCAGTCATCAGGCAAAAGAACGCTAGAAGGTTTGCAGAAAAGCTTAGAGAAAAGTTGTGAAATGTAGTAAATAAATAAATATTATCAGGTAAAATTAGTTAAAATGTACCACATTACACATTATTACTGGTGTATTATGAATCCCAGTAAAAGTAAAGCTGTTAAAAATGTTTTTGTTAATTAAAATAAAGCTGAAAATAATATTTAAATCTTAGATGAAAAATAAAAAGTTGAAATGTTGCCTTGGCAATTAACTGAATGAAGGTGAAGTACTAAAAAATAAAACTGATTAAGGGAATAAAGGCTAAAGGCTTGGAATAAAAATAGTATAAAAATAATACTAAAATAACACTTGCGATTCAGATTTTAAATTTATAAGTACTCTAATGACAGAGAAAAAAAAATACCGTTTCAGTTTAATAGAAATAAAGTACATATTTTAATAAATATTAATAATAATTCAAAATTAATAATAAAAACACTTTTCCAGTCTTTACACAGGAAAATGGATTTAAGGAAGATATTTGGGGGTCGGTGGCATCAAAACATTTGAAAACCGACAATATAGGCCATTTTACCTAGCACAGTGAGATTGATTAGACCTTGTCCACTGCCGGACCAGTCGTTTGGGTTGGTGACCTCACAAATATACAGCCCAGCATCAGATGTTTGGGCACTGACAATCCTGATGGAAGCGACACCTGACACTGGAGGGTTCTGCACGAGAGTCATCCTTCCATCCCAAGAGTTCACCCAGTACACCCTCCCATTGTAGTACAGCAGCTGTGTCAAAAATTACATTGAGATCAACAGACTGGTGGTTTATTCTAACTGAATTGGAATTTTGCAATTCTCACCCTCTTAGCTTGGACAGCAGGAGTTCCTGGAGAAGCGTAGCGCCACTCCAGGGTGAAGCCCTCTGAGACGTGTGTATTATATGTGCAGGTCAGCTCAGCCGATGAACCCGACCGTACAAACACTGAGGGCTTTACCACAACTGCCTGCCATGACCTCATTACATCTGGACAATGAAAACATCTTGAGGTTATGCTCTATGCCTTGAGAAACCTTAATACTTTATCATAACTTCATAATGAAATTAAAAATAGGACAACATACACTACAAAAGTTTTTGGTCAGTAAGATTTTTTTTAAAGAAATTAATATTTTTATTCAGAAAGTATGCATTAAATTGATCACAAGTAACAAGACATTTATAATGTTACAAAATATTTCTATATCAAATAAATGCTGTTCTTTTGGAATTCCTATTCATGAAAGAATCATAAAAAATTATGTATGATGGTTTTCACAAAAAAAAAATAAAAAATGCAGCACAACTCTTTTCAACATTGATAATAATAATAAATGTTTCTTGAGCAGCAAATCAGCATATTAGAATGATTTCTGAAGGATCATGTGACACTGAAGAGCAATGATACTGAAAATTCAGCTTAGCCATCACAACAATAAATATATAATACTGAAATGGAAAAGTTATTTTAAATTGTAATATTTCACAATATTACAGTTCTTACTGTATTTTTGATCAAATAAATGCAGCCTTGGTGAGCATAAGAGATTTCGTTTAAAAACAAATTAAAAACTAAATTTTCTATAAACTAATTATAAACCTAATTCATTTTTAATATGCAATGACTGAAAAGGGTGATGGAATTACTCACCAAAGTACTGGAATAAAATCCATGTCGTGAGGACAGTGCGTCCAAATACCATTATGTTTTTAATATTTTGTTGTCCTTGCACTACGATAAGGAATGGCTCATAACTGACTAATGCACAACAATGTCCAGACTGTGCTTGCAAAAAAGGGAGGCAGGTGTGGCTAAAAATTTCTTACTGTTCTTCAAAGCCCCTTATAGCAACTCGTAATGTAATAACTGCACATAATGTAAAAACTGTACATAATGTAATAAGTATTACATTATTATTGTAATACAATGTTCATAATGTAATAATTTTCTCAAAACGTAATAAAATCTTGATTACATTATGAACTCACCAAAAACACGTCCTATTTTCATAATTGTAATAGCTTTTAAAACATGAGAACATAGTATTCCCTTACAGTACAGGAATACCAATGCTTTATGTTTAATAAATATATGAGAATAATAATAATAATTGCATTAATATTTAAATGTTGCATTTCACAGGTAGTTTAAGACTGGATTTAGATTTTTAAAAATGTACTGTAAGGGAATACTAATGTTTTGTTTTAAAAGCTATTACAATTATGAAAATATGACATGTTTTTGGTGAGTTTATAATGTAATAACTTTCTCAAAACGTAATAAAATCTTGAGCTCATAATGTAATAATTTTTACATTATGAGAAATTTATTACATTATGAACATTTTCATACAATAATAATATAATACTTATTACATTATGTGCAGTTATTACATTATGAGTTGCTACACACCTTTTTTCTTAAAAATGGTTAGAAAAACCACCCATGAAAGTGTCACGTATTCCATAGCTAAGACAACTGATATTATTCTGACAAAGGAATTAATTTAATACTTACTCCTAAAGAAATGTTGGTTTTGATGGTGTTAACAAGAAAAAGATTTTTGTTATGGCCATTATAGAAACTGGGGGCTCGTCCGGGATCTCAACAGAGTTAAAAAAGAAAAATGCTGCAGCCAAAATAAAGTTTCAGATTCTATTATTTAAGATACTGGTTTGTTTAATGACAGGGTCAATCAAATGCCACATGAAAGAACTATGCTTGTTTTAATCAACTGTAATATAACATTTTGAGCAATGTTTTACAATGCAATTTTGTATTGGTTTAATAAGCAGAACGTTATGGTAAGTGATCAAAACAAGTACTACCACTTGAACACTTGAACCTCACAGGCATTTTCCACATCCAAGACTTTTTCTTGCCTCTCTGCTTCCATCATGTGGACACTTACAGCATAATGTTTTCAATCCTATATGATGCCAATTTTAAAATAACAAAATGAGTGAAAAAGACCTAATTACAGAGTAGACAACCGCATTATTCACTGCACAGAGAATAACATCCCGCATTAACACAAATATCAAACTATCAAAAATCTTAAAACATTGCTTCCAATATTCAAGTCATTAAACCACAAGGCTAGTTTTTCATATATTATCATGAACACATGAATGAATAAATGTACACTTCCATGTAACTTGCATGATCAAATCTTTTACAAACTAAGAGTCCTACCTGCTCCAGTAAACAAGCATGGCAGTTTCTGGCATTTATGTTATATACTCTAAATCATAAGACATTTTAAGACAGCATTTTCATGGGCATTCATTTTATTTTCTACTTTAATATCATCCCTTTTCTCTCATTGAAACTATAAATTCCTCTGAATGGCCAGAAAATGTTAATTTTGAAAATAAAAGCACTGCTCATCTTTAGAAATCTGTCAACTGCTTGACAGAAAAAGAGAAAACTCCTGAGAGAAACGGAGGCACAAGAGGCACAAGAACAGCCTATGTAAAATATTTTTGAACTATTGAACTAATGCCATAAATTTAAATGAAGGACTAAATAACTGGATAAATCTGAATCCATAAACAGTAAACATCATCAGTGACGTCTGCATCCCTTCATATCATCTGGTCTTATAAATGTACAACACTGTAAAGTTGACAAAATAAATTAAAAATACTGTTCTCGGTCAGTGTAACAATTTGATGATGAGAACACATCAAAACACAAATTACGCTCAGTAAAAAAAGACACAGAATACTTTATAAAACAAAGGTGTTTTTGACAGATAACTATATTTTACTGTACTTTAATCTGTATAAAAACTAAGCCAAATTTTGTTATATTTATAGCTTTGTCAAAACTCTTCCTCATAAGTTTTGTAAGTCTTTAGCACATTATTTGACTTTAGGGATGTTACACCAATGATCCGGCGTGGTTCTGGGTGGGCACCATGACCGGCACCGCCCCCATGCGGGACAGAGTAGCAGTGTTTATAGGCATGTTGAGCGGGCACGGGGCCTGCGGCTGCGGCCCTTCAGTCCTGTGTGTGGAGCAGCTGTTGGGGTTGAGGCCTGCATGGCGATGGTGGTGAGGGTGTCGAAGTGTGTGATTGGGTGTGCTGCTGGCGTTGTATCCGGGCAGGCCGTGTAGTGGGTTGGGATCCCCTGGGCGTAGGCGGTAAGTGGTTGTGCTACCGGAGGTAGTGAGGATGGAGGCGGTGTCCAAGGCACCTGGGGGGTATGGGTAATGGTTGTTTTGGAGTGGATTGTGAGGGTCCTGTGCAGGAGGGCTGGTGGTTATGGAGGACAATGTGCCGTTCTTTGATATGATGTCCGATCCTGTGCCACTTTTAGCCCAGGAGACGCGTTTTGGGGCCTGTGCGTCTTCCCTAAAGCAATGGAAAGCAAATACTGTAATACACACATCTAATCCGTAGCATTATGACAGTGGTGGACAAAGTACACAAATCAGATACAGATACCCTAATATAAAAATATTACTCCAGTAAAAGTACTTTTGAAATTTACTTGAGAAAAAATACAAAAGAACTGATCAATGAACCATGTTTATTTATTCTAGACAGCATTAGTCAGACTAGTCATTATTTAGCACCGATAAGAAGATTAGTGCAGACATTTAATGTATTGATCTGCAAATAAGCAAACATTATCACCAAAACTTATTACACACTATTAAGTTTTTAAACTTCAATATACTAAAATATCAATTTACATGAATAGTTCACCCAAAAATGAAAATTCTGTCATTTACTCACCTTCAAGTTGTTCCAAACCTGTAATAATTTTTTTCTTGTGCTGAACACAAAAGAAGATATTTTGAAGAATGTTGGTAACCAGACAGTTTCTGGTCCCCCTTGACGTCCATAGTATATGGAAGTCAATGGGAACCAGCAACTGTTTGGTTACCAACATTCTTCAAAATATCTTCCTTCATGTTTAACAGAATAAAGAACTTCATGCAGATTTGGAACAACTTGAGGGCGAGTAAATGATGACAGAATTTTCATTTTTGGGTGAACTATCCCTTTAAGTTACTGATAATTCAAGTGTACAAACAAGTGAAAAAATACGAAAATAAGTGAAATAGTATTTTACAATGAGTATTTTAAAATACAAATAGTATTGTAAAATGAAGAAAAACTAAATATGTGGTGACAAATAGTATAAAAATACAATGTACAGACATCACAGATTTAGTTCACAAATAACTGACAGTCGTGATATTCATTTACAATAATCAATACTAAAATTCCGCATTTGTAACATTTCACGCAATAGGTCGTGAACAAATTCAAGCTCCAACGTAATCCCGGTTCTTGGTTCATTTCAACCGGATCATTGAATCAGTGAGTTTCAAGGACAGCTGCATCAGTCTGATTCACAAATAAATCGTTCAGTATGATTGTGAACCAATTAAGCAGGTCCACTGGAAAGAATCAAAGTTCACAAATTAGTGTCTCAAAGGTAATGGGGATTTCTTAATTTAGAAATTATGAGAACGTGGAACGAAGGAGAATATGGAACGATATGTTTTTATGAACTGTAGTCAAGTAAAAAAGTTTGATTTAATGCTTTGGAATGTAGTGAAGTAAAAGTTTCCCAAAATAAAAATACTCTAATAAAGTACTGATTATTAAATGTACTTATGTACAGTAATGAAGTAAAAGTATTTCGTTATGATGAAATAGAAGACTCTCACTTGATATCATTGGCCATTTCATCCTCAGTGTCACGATTTCTCCTCAGGATAAAGATCAGGAATAAGACCAGAGCCATCAGACCCACCACAGACCCCACCGTGGCCCCCGCGATGACCCAGGCATTGTTAGCTGCGACCATATGGGGAACAGTTCAGTTACAAATATAGTGAGTGTGGAAATTGACAATTTAAAATATGACTTCAACCTTTGTGACTGATACTTACGAGTGGAGACCTCTAGATTGATGTGGCAACTGTCAGTTCCAGCTGTGTTACTGGCACGGCAAATGTACTTGCCGGACATGCTTTTGGTGAGGTTGCTAAGTCGAAGGGTGCCCTGCCTCTCATCTGAAAACAGAATCCAACATTCATACTGTCATCACTGAACATCAAATAAGTATTTCCAATAGAGTTCACCACTCCATATCTTGCTTTCGGCTGTTGTGACCTCTATGTGCAAGGCATTGCAGTGCATGACTACTTATTCTACGTCTATGGGTGTTTGTTCAATTATAGGCACTTTTCGTCCTGAGGACTTTTAGAAATTAAATTCTCTTTTCATACACTCACTAATTTGTTTAGTAACATTGTTAAACAGTATATACACTATTGTTCAAAATTCTGGGATTAGTAAGATTTTCGTGAAAGAAGACATTTATACTCACAACAAGGCTGCATTAATTTGATCAAAATATGATAAAAACAGTAATATTGAGAAATATTATTAGAATTTAAAAGAATTTTCAGTCACACTTTATATTAGGGTTCAATTCTCACTATTAACTAACTATTAACTATGACTTTTGACTCAATAAACCCCTAATTACTGCTTATTAACAGTTAATAAGGTAGTTGTTAAGTTTAGGTTTGGGTAGGACATCCTGTACAATATGGTCATACAGAATAAGGCATTAATGTGTGCTTTATAAGTACTAATAAACAGCTAATATCCTAGGAATATGCATGCTAATAAGCAACTAGTTAATAGTGAGAATTGGACCCTAAACTAAAGTGTTACTGAATTTTCTATTTGAATATATTTTTAAATGTAATTTATTCCTGTGATCAAAGCTGGATTTTCAGCATCATTACTCCAGTCTTCAGTGTCACATGATCCTTCAGAAATCATTCTAGTATGCTGATTTGCTGTTCAAGAAACATTTCTTTTTATCAATGTTGAAAAAATTGATGTTGAAATGTTGAAAAAACTTTAATAAACTTTACCAAAACTTTACAAGTTAATGTGTCCTTGCTGAATAATACTGGAAAAAAAAAAATCTTACTAACCCCACTTTTGAACATTAGGAGATAATAATGAAAATGTCCACCACATCTCAAATGTTTTCTTCTTAATAAACAAGTACACTAACTTTATTAAACAGGTGCAAAATTGTTTGATTTGGTAGAAAGGATACCACAATTGAGAGAGAGCAATAATTTGCAAAAAATAGAAAATTCATATATAAAAAGTAAAGGAACATAATTTAATTTGAACATAATATGCATTTGAAAAGTAAGAAAAGTAAATGACGAAGGCATGTTAAAAAGATTTATGTGACCTTTATATAAGAAAAAGCGGAAATATGTTATTTAAAAAAACAACCTTTGGACATAAGAGTGCCTTGAAAAACTTGAAGAAACGCCCCTTTAACAACAAAGACAGAAAATGCAAGTAGGATCCTTTGAAAATCCCTATAGAGTGCACTTTGTCATGACTCTAAAGGATACAAATATAGGACATATGTGTTAAAGATCTGGCTACAATTATGTTGACAAAATACTATTCCTAATTTCACTGCATGACAGTGACAAGAAGGATGAAAATATATAACCATAAACACAGAGAACAAACATTACATTTTGGCCATTATTATAGTGTTGGCAGAGACTGCAGTCGGACCATCTGCTGCTGTAGCTTCTGTCCACACTGATTGGCCTGCAGCAACGAGCAGCCAAACTCAAATTCCTCAGTGACCCAAAGCCGAGGCCAGACGCCCAGGGACCGGTGTCTGGGCTTTACAGATTTCACAGGCACTTTTATACTAATGAAGTGTCACTTAAAATGATTGGCTTCATAAAATGTACTCTTCAATGGTATGTTCATAAAATCATGCGATGATGACTGATTCAGGATGTGATGTTTCTACATTGAACAAACAACAAGACACAGGACTGATTTTAGCTCTCTAACAAAATACACAAATAGTACAAATCCACACGATTCATAATTTCAAAAATGGGAGGGAACAAAAAAGATAAAAGGGGTAGGATGACATTTGATATGCTTTTAGACTGATATGTTTGGGATATTGAATGACACTAATCTCACTGACACACACTGACACAAATGGCTGATTGCTAAAAATGCTTATGTATATCAAGCTAAGCTTTTTTGTTGTTTTTGTCCTTTTTGCAGTCTTTGTTGACAGATTTTGTGCAGTTGGTAAACCTGGTAATACTTTAGTATAGGGAACACATATTCACTATTAACTACGACTTTTCCCCTCAATAAACTCCTGATTTACTGCTTAATAATAGTTAGTAAGGTAGTTGTTAAGTTTAGGTATTGGGTTGGATATAGAATAAGGTCAAGCAGAATGAGGCATTAATATGTGCTTAATAAGTACTAATAAACAGTCAATAATCTAGTAATATGCATGCTGATAAGCAACTAGTTAAAAGACCCTAAAATAAAGTGTTACCGTAAACCTCATTCTGTGAAGGTTAGGGGTGCTGTGGGACTCAAAATAGTGTAGGAGCGCTGCATGTTTTTCACAGAATGATGATCAGCCACTGTCATGACTGGAAGAGACAGGAAATGAAATGAAGAATATGGCAGACGGGATCGGGAAATAACCCTAGCCAGATTCTGTGCCAGGCCACATTTCCAACACATTTCTATATATTTATATCTGACAATATTTTAACAATGATATAATGATTATATCATGTATCATATCTTAGTGTTGTCAAAAGTACCGACTTCGGTACCAATTTAAAAAAAATGTGACGATACCAGCATTTCCCCCTAGCAGTTTGAGCACTGTTCTTAAACACCTCTGATTGGCCATTGTGTTCACGCGCTCAACAGATATGTCTGTGATTGGCAACAATGATCAACGCTTCAAAAACATGTTGTAAACAGACATCTTTGACACTCTTCACCGAGCGCTTACACAGATACACACGGGAACGTTTGGAAGCAGGCATCTATCAGTGGATATATTAGGGATAGATGCCTGCTTTCTAACACTCCTGTGTATCTGTGTAAGCATTGATCATTGTTGCCAATCACAGACATATCTGTTGAGCGCGTGAACACAATGGCCAATCAGAGGTGTTTAAGAACAGTGCTCAAACTGCTAGGGGGAAATGCTGGTATCGTCACATTTTTTAAATTTCAGTACTAAATTGGTACCGAAGTCAGTACTTTTGACAACTCTATATCATATGTTATATCATTATAACATTGTCTTTAAAGGTGGACTCAGCATTTTTTTGCGCTTGTCATCTTTGATTTAAAATAACGGAATCACGCATATGTGAAATTAGTTTTCAGTTATTAACAGCATTTTGTTCACAGTCAGCCACGATTCATTTATACTGCAAGTGAAAATGTCCCATAACAGGGAGGTTAAAGAATTTTAAACATTCCTCTGAAGTACCATAATTTTTTATGTGTAAAACTTAAAAAATAAAAAGTGTACCTTTAAAAGAAAAACAATTACACTATCGTTCAAAAGTTTGGGTTCAGTAATATTTTTCATGTTTTTGAAAGAAGTCTTTTATGCTCACCATGTCTGCATTCATTTGATCAAAAACACAGTAAAAACAGCAATATTCCGAAATATTATTACAATTTAAAATAACCGCTTTATTCCTGTGATGCAAAATTAAATATTTATTTAAATCATTACTTCAGTCTTCAGTGTCACATGATCCTTGAGAAATCATTTTAATATGCTGATTTGCTGCTCAAGAAACATTTCTTATTATTTTCTATATTGTGCTGCTTAATATTTTTGTGAAAACCATGAAAAATTTTCTTTTGATTAACAGAACATTCAAAACAACTGCAGATATTTGAAAGATAATTTTTTTGCTACAATATAAATGTCTTTACTGTCACTTTTGATCAATTTAATGCATCCTTGCTGAGAAAAAAAAAAAAAAAAAAACATACTGACCCCAAACTTTTTGAATGGTATTGCAAGTAATTAATAATTTGTTTTTCTTCCAGGAAAAAACTGAGCAACACTGCAAGAGTGAACTGCACATTTAATGTGGCTCTAAAGAGTGTATCTAAAGGAGCTCTCTCTATCCTAGGGTCTGTTCCCTTACCCAGGTATCCCAATACAAGCACAGGCTGGGGGCAGGACCTCCACTCTGTGAATGCGCAGATGAGAGTAACAGAGAGAGGATGAGAGGAAGACAGATGACCAGGAGAACACAATACACAATGTCTTTCCTGAGGGGAGAATTACTGAGCACCTCGCCTCCCTCAGGACTCTCATGTCAGGAGAAAAACCGGGAGACTCACGTGCCTGTGATCAAGGAGGAAATTTGCTGCATGGTTGATAAGTATAAGCCTGCTTTCATGAACAGCTGGCACTGCAGTGTATTTTCACTAAAGATTTGTGCTGATCAAAACTGACATGTCAACAGAAATCATCATGATATACTTTGGAAAAACACATTGGATACTTAATACATGCTTCTAGTTCTGTAACTGTAATATGTCATGCATGCTTTAGACTTCAGAAAATGTGCCAGTACTGTAGAAATGTTGCAAGACATTCCTGGCACTCAGTCAAGGTCAAACCGGCCGTGTTCAGAAGCTGATGGGAATGTGTCTCACTGGCTACTCTGAGGGTAATGGAGCTATTTCCACCTCTCCTCAGGGCCAAAGAGAGGAAGACATGCTAAATCAGTGATAAATGATGCCTGTGCTCTTCCTCTCTAAACAGCATCTAACCAATCTCATCGAGATAATAAACTGAGTACAGAGAAAAAAGATGATACTACAATAATAACAAAAAATAAAACCAATATAACACAGTCATATACTACTGTCCACACATTTGGGGTCAGTACAAAAAAAAAGAAGTCTCTTAAGCTCACCAAAGCTGCAATAATTTGATCCAAAATACAGTAAGAACAGTAAAATTGTGAAATATTATTACAATTTAAAATAGCTGTTTTCTATTTTAATATATTTAAAATGTAATTTATTCTTGTGATTGCAAAGCTGAATTTTCATCAGTCTTCAGAGTCACATAATCCTTCAGAAATCATTCCAATATGCTGATTTAAGTAACATTTCTTATTATTCTACATTTTGCAAACAGTTGGGCTGCTTAATATTTTTGTGGAAACTATGATACTTTTTTTCAGGATTCTTTTATGAATAGAATGTTTTGTAACATTATAAATTTCTTTACTGTAACTTTTGATCAAATTAATGCAAAACAAATTTTAATTTCTTTCAATAAAAAATCATACTGACTACATACTTTTAAAATAGCTTTTTAAACTGTGTTTACTACGTGAACAGCGTAGGAGACTGCTCGGATAAATATCTTAATTTGTGTTCTGGAGATGAACAAAGGTCTTGTGGTTTTGGAACGACATGAGGGTGAGTAATTAATGACAGAAATTTCATTTTTGGGTGAACTAATCCTTTAAGTTAAAGGGTTAGCTCACCCAAAAACGGTTGACTGTCTAAAACGGTTGACTGATTTGTACACCATTTAAATTCCCAAACTCACAGAGGAAAGTCCTGGGGGAACCCATGGTGAATTAGCCTTCTGGGTTGGTCTACAAATTGATGTCAAAACTTAACAGCATTATAATCATATTCTAATTCTGTTTTTCGATCTAGATATAGATATAAACCAGTTAAAAATATAGAAAAGCAGTTAAAAACAATTTAAAAAAGAAAAAAAGTACTTTTATATGTATGTACAGTAAGAAGAACCTAATTATTGATAAATCATTTTAATGCAGCAAATAATTTGTAGCCCAACTGGGTTTTTTATTACAACATCTTTAGCTTTGCAACAAGTTATAATTGCTTATTAATTGCTAAATTAAATAATTGTTGACAGGATGATCTTGAGTTGACAAGATTATCAGTGTTAATTCTTCAATTTAACAGCTAGTTTTTAATTGTATTTTTGCCACACAATTATGTTATTTGAGCACTTATTAGTTATCTAAATATCTTGAGTTTGCTAAAGTATAGTGAGTTTTAATGCCTCTTTAACTAAAATAACATTTAAACAAAGAAACTTTAATTCAGTAAAGACACATTCATTTTAAATACATTAAACTATTTTAAATTGTAATAATATTTCACAATATTACTATATTTTTGATCAAATAAATGTAGCCTTGGTGAGCATAAGAGACTTCTTTCAAAAACATTAAACAATCTTACCAGCCCCAAACTTTTGAATGGTAGTGTACCATCTAAATTAACCACATTCCAACCATTCAAATATATTTCAACCCATACAGCAAATTCAACACATTTCAGTGAAATTATCATTAGTGGATTAAAAATAAAATCCAAAAATCTTTTAAATGAATCCCCAGAAGCTCCTGAATTTGTTCTCAGATAAAGAAAGAGAAGCAAACAATGGCGCTCATGCTGATGCAAGAGACTCACTTTGCATGGGAGAGAAGAAGACCTCAGAAAGAGGAGCTGCTTTGGTCCATTTGTACTGAGGAACAGGTTTGCCATTGCTGGATTTACAGCTCAGTGTTACATTTCCACTCAGTACAGGATTTCCTGTCATAGAGCATATGGGCGTGGATGGAGGAACTAGAACAAACAGAGAAAGAAATCATGAAATAGACAGTTAAAGGCCATAAATATGTCAATATAAGCACATTTTGTCAATGTACCTTTAACATTGAGGTTTAGTTCCCCTAACAGGCCTATACCTCCTGGGATGATGACATTGCAGATGTAGCGCCCGGAGTCAGACTCCTGTGTGTTGTTTATGTAGATGGACAGATTGGCGGAGGGCATAGACATGGCAAAACCCACCCGCTTCCGAAAGTCAGCACTTCCGATGCCAATCTGTCCTGAGGAGTAGGAGATGACCTGCAGTGCGAAAGCACACAGAGATACCTTAACACGCAATAGGCACCTGCAATACTACATGTTTGCATAGTGGTTGTCTGAACCGATCAGATCTTTCTTAGGATACGTTCATACACAGTAAGGTGTACATAAGACACGATGGAATGGGGTCTCAAGAGGCACATTTTGAAAAGTTTACTTTTGAAGCGGTCTTCAGTGTCACATGGTCCTTCAGAAATCATTCTAATATGCTGATTTGCTGCTGAAGAAACATTTCTTATTATCATCAATGCTGAAAACAGTCGTGCTGCTTAATATGATTGTGTAAACCATGAAAATTTGGTAACACTTTGGTATGGGGAACACTATAATACTATTAACTATGACTTTTGCCTTAATAAACTCTTAATTTACTGCTTATTAATAGTTAGTAAGGTAGTTGTTGTAGCGTCTAAGTTTAGGAATGGGGTAGGATTTGGGGATGTAGAATACGGTCATGCGGACTAAGGCATTAATATGTGCTTTATAAGTACTAATAAACAGCCAATATGCAAGCTAATAAGCAGCTAGTTAAAAGTGAGAATTGTTACCCATACTAAAGTGTTACCGAAAAAATTTTTTCTCAGGATTCTTTGGCCCTGATTACACCTGGCATTAATATGTGTTTTGGTCGATTAGATCACAAGTAGACGAAGGAGACACACTCCCGTTTACACCTGGTGTCTAAATCTGTCTCTTTTGTCCACTTTCAAACACTTCTGTCCTGATTTCTTCGAGGGGAGGTTCTATGGGTGGGTAAAATCTATGGGCTTTTTCAGAACTTTCAATCTAATGGACGAAATAAGCTCACACAATTTACATTTGAATGTGACCGGAGATGACGGAAAGACATAAGGAGAACATCAGCTTTCTTTGTGCTTGGTATGTTTTTCGTCTTCAAACCAAACTTGGGTCTTCAGCTGACAAAGTTTAAATCCCGTCTGGCTAGCATGCTTCCCAAAATGTTTACGCATTAGGTCAGTAGGCGGTCTTTTGTGGTTGTTCGAACGCATTCGTCCACATGAACGTTTACACTATGAAAGCAATCTGGAAGTGGTCAAAAATGGGCAAGTTTAAAATGTTTTAGACCCTGTTTACACCTGTATTTAGCGTTATCCACTTGGGATCCCATAAACCAAAACACATCTTAATACCAGGTGTAAACAGGGTCTTAAAGTTCAAAAACACAGCATTTATTTTCAATAGATTTTTTTTTTTGTAACAATGTAAACGTCTTTAGTCTTTCCACTTTTGCTGAATACAAGTAAAAAAAAATGTACTGATCCATAACTTTGAATGGTGTACATAAACCTATTTATACAGTATATATCAACAGGTTATAAACTAATAGGCTAGTAGGCTGTTGGACCTCTAGATATCATTGGACAGTAGATTCATATAGTCAAGAACATTAAAATGAGAGGCTTTTGTCACTGGTGAGCGAGTGGCCGATGTTAATAGAGGTAAACTGTCAAGCTAAAGATAATCCTCGGATGCAAGTGCAGATGGTCAAGTTCGAATTTTAGGCTGATTTTCCATTTTTTATGATAATCTAGCAGGCAAAGGAAAACAAGTGAAACTACAGATTATGATAAGCACCACAAATATCATTTGAACACATTCAAACTTTGCATGTGATAGCTGGCTCGCATGTACACTAAAACCTTACACATTATCACACTTTGAAGGTGTATTAGCTGACATTTACATCGCGATCTAAAACCTTCAGTCATAGCGGCTTGAGTTAATCCACTTCTTGCCCATCCATCAAATTCATCACGTGTTTTCATAGATTTGACCTTTCAAGTGTTCTATACTCTTCCTGTGACATTAAAGTGAAACCCATCTGTTGAGTGAGCCTGTGATAGAGGATGCAGAGGGGAGGTTGGTCTGACATGTCAGGTTCATATAATTTATTAGTCTGCTGATGGAGGACACATGTAATCCGCCTCTCTTATTTTCACAATGACAGCAAAAGGAGGACAGATCAAATAAAATCGACATTAAGATATTGGGTTATATATATATATATTAAATTATTCATAATTCATTGATTCTCTGCACTACTTCTTTTAAATTTTCCTTTCTAAAAAAGCCTAATGCTGCTTATACTGTATACGTTCAGAAGGTCTTCCAGGTTTGTGGAATTGCACACACAGACTAGCCACTAGTCATGTGCCAATCACTGAAAACTGAAACCCTCACAGCATTTGATCACTGCATTTACAGAAGTTCACTTTTAACAGTGTTTTCTCAACACTGCATATCTAATCCTTACCAACACATTAATTATTATTTGAATTGTCACTCAGTGAGTCATTTAAACCATGTATTACTGTCTTTGGAAGGCTTTTGTCTTTCAAACATATTAGAATGTACAAATTCAAGTCATTTCATATTTATATGCAATGTAGGGATTTCCAAACTTTTTGTTAGCTGAACCTCTTTGACCTAATATATTTACTTGAAGTACCCCCTGAGATTTTAAGTTAATAAGTTAGGTCAATAATAAAATTATGTTCATGGTTCTTTGATGTCAGTTAATGGTCACATGACATGCAGGTAAACATAAAATATTTTTTACATCTTTTTTAGTATTTTATTTTGAATGTTTTTATTTTACAATTCTTTATTTTAATTGGACATTTTTATGATTTAATTACTTAATAGCTTTTCATTAAACTCACAAACCTCAACATTTCCATCACAAACCCCAGTCTGGGAAACCCTGACATAATGTAATATTTTAAAGCACTTCATGTTGTTGATAACAAAGAATGGAATATAATGTTGTTCTCTTTGCATTTTTATATGAATCTGGTACAAAATTATCCTATTGAAACCAATGTGATAAACGAGTTAATCAAAAGTAATCAAAAAATAATCAAAAAGTAGTCAGATTATATTACCTTAAATGTGTAATGTAATTGATTACATTGTGTATATTATATATATACATATATATATATACACACACATACATATGGACTTGTATACACAAGTAACACTTATTTTATTTATTTTATTATGGGTTAAATATATATAATTATCTATATATAACATGGACTTTCTTTAAAATAATATAATTTTTTTTATAAATTATATATATATATATATATATATATATATATATATATATATATATTTTTTTTTTTTTTTTTTAGTAAAAATTTATTTATAATACTATTTCCAAACATACTCACTTGTTTGGAGTCATTGGCCATGAAGCTCCAGATGACTGTGTTCTTCTCGATGGAGGTGGTGGGGGTGTACCAGGCCTCCAGAACAACCATTTGTCCCATGATTACCTCCATGTCTTTCCGTGGCACCTCGACCCGCTGAGAATCACCTGTGATAACAGTGAAACAGCCATTGATGGGACTTATCCTGGAGATCAGAGGGCAAGTTCGGCAACAGTGCTTGACTTTTAGGTGACATTATTAAATTGTACATTTAAAAAGAAAAATCATAATCCTACACAGGCAAAAATTCCTAATCCATCCAAAAACACACACAAAGGGAACCTTTACAGCCCGTCGGGTCCCAAAAAATCATGTACTGAAAAAATGAATAAGGTGATATGAGGCAACTCTTTCAGAAAACTCTGCAGAAAAAAAATTCATATTCTTCCAGTAGCAAAATGCTTCCAAATTCTCAAAGCAAAGCTGTGATATGACTTAATTTGATGGATTTAGCAGAGCAATTCTCAAAAACTATTTAATGTAATTGAAGTATTTGATGAGCTCTTGTTAAACAACAAAAAACCACAATGAATTGACAAGCTAGTTTGAGCAAAGAGCAAGAAAAATGCACACAAAAAACATGAAAATATAAAACAAAATTAACTGGTCAATAAGGAAGAAAACAATCTCCTAAGAACATCTACAGCCTACACTTGCAATGGTTCCACTGATGGAAATATGCTAAATGATACCCTGAAGTGACTAATTAAGCAGGGATCACTCACAGGGCAGGAAGTCTCCTGAGCTGCTCAGCTGGAGTTGGATCAACTGATCCCAGCATTCCCAACTGTCCTGGTCAGCCAGTTTGGCGGTGGATCCCTCACTCACAGATAAATGTGGTGCTGAAGCTCCGCTGAGCTGCGCTGCGCTGCACTGCTGCTATATTCCCTTTACTTTCAGCTTTAAACTGAATCCGTCTGTGACGTAAAGATGTCGGTTTCTTGCTTTAGACTGAACGTTGCCCTCAAGCTGCTTTGTTATTGCTCATGAGACTGCGCCTCCATTTTTTAATTTCTGTTGTGAATCTGGACTAGTAATCCTCCAACAATCCGCGGCTCAATCTCGCAACGCTTTCTCCTGGCTCACGTGAAACAAGTCGAGCTCAGCTGGACTTAAAGATGATGTAACCGACAGCTCCTTTGACAACCGCTTTCACTGCTGGACTGTCTTCATTCATATTCTCACAGAAAGATAAACCTCCCAGATTAAAGGATCTGATGGAAAACTATCTAAAACACATCTATATTTCATATCATTTATCCTTATTTCACCTCACAGGGGGAGCTATGCATTAGTACACGATCTCCAAATATCATCCAAATAATACTGTTTATTATTATTATTATATTATTATTATTATTAAAAGTTTTTGAGCAGCAAATCAGCACATTGGAATGATTTCTGAAGGATCATGTGACACTGAAGACTAGAGTAATGGCTATTATAATTTTTTTTCAATATAACATTTTTGATCAAATAAATGCAGTCTTAGTGACCATAAGAGACTTCTTTCAAAAACAATTTAAAAAATCTTACCGACCCCAAAATTTGTACAATACATTAAACATAAATATCTAACTAAAGATGAGCGTGAAAGTGTATTTAAAGCTTTTAAAATGTACTTCTGACTGTCTGATTCAATCATAGTATTACCCAAAACAGTATTGTACTTGTTTCTGTCTGCCAGATTTGTTTTGCACTTTGTCAACCCCTAATCTTTTTAGTGGTAAAAGCTCAATCTTCCCCTTCGTCCCGCCCTGGGACTTTGGAGGGAGTGTAAGTAGGACATGCGTCGCCTGGGCTCATGAAAGCGCTGCGCCGATGTGTGGCGGCTCTCTGATGTGCCTCTGTGTGCCCAGGTTTATCCCTTACATTTCTGAGCCATAGTTGCTTATTAAATCAAGGAAAATCTTCCCTAATCCCGTCACTGGCTCCATCTGTGCAGCTCTACACAGCACCAAGGTGAGGAGCCTGACATGGACACCTTGATTCGAGGATTACCACGTGGACACATTGCACACACAAATACATGCATGTGTATTTATACACAATATAAGACCTAGTGGACATGTGTAAAAGTTTATATCTTCATCCTGATTTAAGTAAACAAGCTATGCATTGTTTGTAATGCTAAAATCAGTTGCTGTTGATAGACAACAATACTGATATTGATCTCTGGGATTGATATTCACACCAGTCTTACATGTACACTGTAGTATTTTATACATTCAAAAGCAATGGGTGAGGAACATCTTTTGGAAATGTGTGGGGAAAATAACCCTAAATCATCCTAATCACTCTTAAATTTAAAAATCAAACTAATGGATGGAAAAAGCGATCACACGGTGAAGTGCAGACTATTGCAGTTACAGAAGGCCACCTAGTGAGGGCAGCACAATACTGCAGGATGCAACAAAGTAAAGATGATAGATGAGTTTAGATAAACAGATTTAACAGGGTATATATCAATGCCACTGAGTCTCATGTGCATTCAAAGGAATCAGAAATCCAGATCAGGCAACGATCTATAAAGCAAATTTTGTCTCAAAGGACAAAAACACCACAAAATTCTATATAATATTATTTAAAAATGAAATTGTTTATATATAAATTAATTAAAGAATATTTTATTTATAAATAATATAAATGATAATAAACTGTATATTGAAAAGTCATTATTCACTGACAATCTTCCCGTCCAGTAAGCTGTCAGCTCAAGAACTATTCTGTAAGTTCTGTAACTATTCTGTACTAGTCAGTAAGTTTAAAGGGATAGTTCACCCAAAAAAGAAAATTGTGTCATCATTTACTCACCCTTATGTTGTTTCACGCCTGTATGAGTTTCTTTCTTTTGCTGAACCAAAAAGAAGGTATTTTGAAGAATATTTGTAATCAGACAGTTGAGGGTAGCCAATAGGGGCTTTCGCATCGAAAAGTTCTAGAACTCAGTTATAGGAACTAGCCTCTAGGATAGTTTTCCGAGAACTAATTTCTCCACCAGGCCATGTTCCTGGTTGCATTCGCACTGAGAATAGGAACTCCGAATCAGCCGACAGCGGCATCTTTAAGCGCAGCCTTTACAAACACTAAAAACCAGTGAATGGAGCTGTGTTTGTGGTGTGGCATGGGTTTCGTGATAACGAAGATGGAATGTAAACACAATTTACATGATAAGAGAGCAAAAAGTGGTGCTAAGAGATTAAATCTCCTATGACAGCTTACAGTATTATTGAGGCGGAGAAAAGAACACAACCCTGCAGACAACAGGTAAATGCCGCTATCGCTGTTTTCCATGTTCGTGAAGTAAATATGTTTACACAGCTTTTTAAAAATGCCGGACCAATCAACGTACACAATGGAATTCAGTGGCTACTGTCAACTGTCTGGTTACCAACATTCTTCAAAATATCTTCTTTTGTGTTCAGCAGAAGAAAGAAACTCATACAGGTTTGAAACAACATAAGGGTGAGTAAACAATGACAGAATCTTCAATTTTGGGTAACCTATCCTTTTAACTCAACAACTGCTGAATCAGTATTCATGAGCGCTGACTGGTTGATCCAATTCATGAATCAGACAGATCTGAAAATATAGCATTCAGATTTGGAATGACAAAAGGGTAAGTAAATAAGGATGATGTTAGCAAGTAAGTGCATTTCTATGTCACAAATAGAATACAAGTAACTAACTTCATCTAAAGGTTCATTGTCAACTTGTAGGCCTATCTAAACGCAAAAACTGGCAAGCAGCTTTTATCAAATGTCCTTCCTGAAAAGAAAAAACCCTTGAGCCGGGTTTTGATAGGAGCCTACTCTCGTTAAACAGAGACCCATTGTCTTCTAATATAATCTCCTCTTTTGCTTGTCTCCGGCTCACAAGGGTTGTCTGATAAAGCTTTAGCATGAGCGATCTGAGCCAGCCTTAAAATACCTGCTAATCTTGGGCAGCTGCACATTAGAAAGCACTTTATTGAGGTATGAGTGATGCGGCTCAGGTCTGATGAGTACGACTAACCCTTCCCATTTGATTTTAAAATCCATTGTTAGGGGAACGCTGGGTTTAATTATCAACGTTTACCTTGAGTGCTGAGAGTGAATTCTGCAATATATGGTGACACTGAGTGAAGTCTGCAAGGGCTCATATGTGCAAATATAAATGCTCTCTTCTAAAGGAGTTTGTGGGTTAAGCAAGAGTTTTCTGGCAGATGGCAATTGAATAATAAACATTTAGTGAAGGTTCCTTTAAAAAGGATTACATCAGTTTAATCTTTAGTGCTATTTTAAGCAATTGTCTGTGTGTTTTCACATCAAAGGGTCTCTAAATTCTTTTAAGTTTAGATCGATTCTTCATGCATACATGGACACAAACAGGCTGTCATCAGGGGAGGACAATCAGGAACACTGTCCTGGGCCTACCAAGGTCTTTTAGGTTGTAGCCTACTTATCCAGGCCCTATGAATTTTAGCATTGGTCCAGACAGAACACAGTAGCTACTACCTACATAGGCAGCACTCTAACCACAATGGGACCTTTTAAGCCCTTACGGAACAAAAATATATGGGAATATACTGCAAAATATAATGCGATATATTACATATATGGGAAACTAGTGCTTATATTTTTCAATATACTGCAATATATGCATTGACCATGTATGGCTATATATTGATACATATAAAATATTTATAAATGAAGACAAAAATAGAATTACATTCATAATTCTTTATTATGTACATAATTCTTTATTATGTACATATATTGCACGTACATGTTCCTATATAAATGTGAATGTATTTTACACATTTATACACACATTCACGGAATGAGTTACAATCAGTGGTTACAACAGACTTCTAGTTCCCAGCATGCTTTGCTTCTGACTGTTAAAGGAGAGTAAATGTTAAAATTAAGTGCTATTTCATGTGTTTTGCTCAATATTGATATAGGGGGAGATCTGTTAGTGTTTAAAGTTGTATTATTTTGGAATTTAAAAGGTTTTCTGGTATGTGTGAGTTTTTGGGGTTACCATTGTGCTGAAGAGTAGAGCCTGTGGTTAGGTTTATGATTGGCTAAACACCATTAAGACTGTAATAACTTTATTTAAAAAGTAACAGCTGTGCACGCTATAACACAGTGATAGTCTCTTGGGTAGAAATTTTAGTACATGCAGGTGTGCTTTTGTTAACTAACTTGAAAATATGAAACATTTAAAATGTAAATAATTATAAAATATAAGAAATGTGTTACATAATATATTTTACCATATATGTGTTTACTGCATGAGTAAAAATATCTGCAATATATTATGCATGCAGTACCATATCTGATCAAATATAAATCTATATATTATGAAGTATATTATTGAATATAAAATTACATACATTATGATATATTAGTAAATATATTATCACATATTTTTCAATATATGAAAAGCGGCAATTCCTTATGTATTATTCAATATATTGTAATATATTTACCCAATATATTTTTCTCTATATTTTTAAATATACTGTTAAATCGTGTAATATATTTATCATTCATCAGTCATATAGGGAAATGTATTTTCTTTCCATAAGGGTAGGCCCTGTTTCCACCTGGTATTAGGATGCATTTTGGTCGATCACATCACAAGTGGATGAGGGAGACACATACCCATCCACTTTCAACCACGTCTGTCCTGACTTCTTCGAGGGGAGGGTCTATGGGTGGGTAAATGTATGTTGTTGTTTTTTTTTTCAGACCCTTACATCTAATGGACAACATAAGCTCACGCAATTTACATATGAATGCGACCGGAAACGACAGACATACATACAGAGTGCATCAGCTTTCGTTTCTGCTCTGACAGCCGCAGAGAACATTGTGCTTGGTATGTTTTTGTCTTCAAACCAAACTTGGGTCTTCAGTCGACAAAGTTTAAATCCCAGAATGATTTCTGAAGGATCCAGCTGAATGCATTTCCGACTACCTCTGGAAGTGGTCGAAAGTGGACAAGCTCAAAACGTTTTACACCCCGTTTACACCTGTATTTAGTGTTGTCCACTTGTGATCCGATCGAACAAAACAGATCTTAATACCATGGAAACAGGGCCAAAATGTCTCACTCGGAACACTTTATATAGGCAGCAACACTGCATGGCACTAAAATAGGCATGTTGCTAAGCTAACAATGTCATATACTAATAAGAATTTAAAAAAAAACATGCACTTTATAATTTACACTTTGTTCAAAAGTTTGGGGTCGGTAAAATTTTTTAAATATTTTTGAAAGAAGTCTCTTATGCTCAGCAAAGCTGAATTTATTTAATAAAAAATACAATAAAAACTGTAATCATTTTTTCTATTTTAATATATTTTAAAATGTAATTTATTCCTGTGATGGCAAAGCTGAACTTTCAGCAGCCATTACTTCAGTCTTCAGTGTCACATGATCCTTGTCCATGAAAGATGAATGTCATGCTGCCAAACATGACCAAAATTCCTATCTTTTGGAACCGCCTTCAGGTCAGCAGTTTGCCTATGATGATTTAAAATCCTGTCTAGGCAGCCAGCGCACTAGTTTTGAGCAGAGCCTTTTACCTTTTCTCCTCACAGCAATTCACTCTTCCTCTCTCTTTTTGCACACATACACCACTATAATAACTAATATTAATCTTAAATTGTAGAGGCCATATATTGTGACATGACATTATGGTAGAAGCTAAAATAGAATGACTGCCGGGCTTGAGAAAAACTTATCGGACATAAATATGGTCTTAAATCAATGTGACTCTTTTTTGCTCTCAGTCATCATGACCCAAGCTGTCAGCTGGCCTTTCAAAGGAACTGAAACAACAGAAATAATACCTCAATATATAGAGAGTTAATCGACTCTACAAGTTCAAACAATAACTGATCATAAAAACACGAGCAGACACTGTGGTGCAGACAGATATATAGATTTTCAATAAACACCTTTAGGGGACATCTTTAGGGTTTTGAATAATCTGAGCGGCAACCAAGATCATTATATTTGTTTACATGTCTGACTGCTCTTGAATTGGTGCACATGCTTTGTTTTGATTGCTGTGTTGGTCTGGGAGAGCGCTATAAATCTAAAGAGTGCTGCCTAGAGTGTGGAGAGCATCAATCAGCCTGAATGTGACGGGCTTGAAGTGCTCTCCATCTCTGCCACTCAGGTCCACGGGAAGAAAATTATGCCGTTCCACAAAGCTACTCTCTCCGTAGCCTCCGGCATATGGACACAATCTCCTCCTACAAATCTGTGCAGAAAATATTAATCCATGCAACAAGCAGATGGATCGGGCTTGAATTATGTATAGAGCGCAAGCTCAAACTGAGGAATTACTCCAGCAGTCGAGCGGCACATCTGATGCTCAACATCAAAATCATGCTCATCAGGTTCTCATGAAGGAAAGTCAGGAGAGAAGATCATTACAGACTCTGTGGATGGGATGGGATGTGATTCACAGAGATGTGATTAGGGTTGGAGTCAGAGGAAATTTAATGGCCATAAAAGGCTATCAGGAGAGATGATGCCGCATGTTGCCTCAGGTCCTGTAGATAAGTATGGATGGAAAACAGTTCACACTTTCTTTCTGTAAAAGACTGCAGTGACAGTTTTATCAAAGGCCCTGTTTATACCTGGTATTAAGATGCGTTTTGGTCGATCAGATCACAAGTAGACGAGGGAGACACATTCCCGTTTACACCTAGTGTTTTAATCCGCCTCTTTTGTCCACTTTCAACCACTTCTGTCCTGATTTCTTCGAGGGGGAGGTCAATGGGCAGGTAAATGTATGGGTTTATTCAGATCTTTCAATCTAATGGATAAAATAAGCTCAAGCAATTTATATATGAACACGCAGAGACACTGAAAAAACATAAGGAGAGCATCAGCTTTCGTTTCTGCTCTGACGGCCACAAGACAACGCCGAATGCTTTGAGTGCGTGTTAGAAATCAGGAATGGTGAGAGAACATTGTGCTTGGTACATTTTTCATCTTTAAACCAAACTTGGGTCTTCTGCCGACAAAGTTTAAATCCCATCTGGCTAGAGCGCTTCCCATAATGTTTATGCATTAGGTCAGTAGGCGGAGAGTAGGCGGTCTTTTGTGGCTGTTCGAACACATTCGACGACATGAGCGTTTACACTACGAAAGCATTCCAGTTGAATGCGTTTTTGACTACCTCTGAAAGTGGTCTAAAGGGGACAAGCTCAAAACATTTTAGACCCTGTTTACACCTGTATTTGGCATCGTCTACTTGTGATCCGATCGACCAAAACGCATCTTAACACCAGGTGTAAACAGGGCCAAAGAGTGCTCACAGTAAACTGTTGTACTTACAGGTTCTGGGTTTGTTTGCTTCACATTTATCATTTTGTTTAAATAAACTCAAAAGCTTTGAATCATGGGAAGTCAGTCATAGCATAGTAGGTTCAGATCAAAGAATACTAATACTAGTGAGATGATATACTGGGATCAGAATGTGTCCAGTAATGAAATTGGCTTTATTAGACACCCTCCATATGCACACACTTAACAGATGTCCATCATCTAATCATATGAAGGTCTGTGAAGCTCGGCTTCAGGGTGGGCTGTCTGGATTATAAAAAGAACAAAAATGAAATCTAAACTAAATCACTGAGACCTTAAATCTGACTCTCCAGCCATGGGCTGTGGGATAAATATTTAGATGTCAGCGAGGGGAAAGGATGCACTGTCTTTTCATCTCTTGGATGTATCATTTCCAGGGAGATCAGACAGCTGCTATGGCAACCTCAGAGCTGACATCATCTTTGAAAGTTTCATTGGGAGGTTAATTAGGCCGTTGTTGAATCCAAAATATGTACACAAAAATATATACAGTTTACACTGGTAAGATTTTTAATGTTTTAGAAAGAAGTCGCTTATGCTTGCCAAGGCTGCATTTATTTGATCAAAACTACCATAAAAACAGTAATATTGTGAAATATTATTACAACTAAAAATATCACTTTTCTATTTGAATTAATTTATTCTTGTGATGGCAAAGCTGAATTTTCAGCATCATTACTCCAGTCTTCAGTGTCACATGATCCTTCAGAAATCATTCTAATATGTTGATTTGCTGCTCAAGAACCATTTATTATTATTATCAATGCTGAAAACAGTTGTGCTGATAAATATTTGTGGAAACCATGATGCATTTTACCTTTACTGTCATTTAATTTAATGTGTCCTTTCTGAAAAAAAGTACTAAAAATCTTACTGACCCCAAACTCTTGAACAGTAGTGTAAGGGCCGTGACACATGAAGATGATGGTCGGCGAGCATCTGTCAGGCTTGTTTTTTGCGGTGTGTTCCACATGTCAGCTCTAGTTGGGTTCACGTCGGTGGCAGTTCGACTGATTCGGGGTCAGTTCGTTCAGAGAAGCTATCAATCTCAGCTGTCAATCATGACACTCCTGTTTTTTTAGCATCAAATAACTAACTAAAATCAAACTTATTTAAAAAAACGAACACTTTAACTTACATCAGCGTAATAAAATCTACATAAAATCACAGAAACCATCTTTGGAAAAAATTTATTTGAAGTGTAATTTAATTGTTTAGTTTGTCTCACGTCCCATTAGATTACATGGAGAGGGCGGGGTTTATGACCTATTCTGGGACCAGCCACCTTGGGGCGATCAAAAGGTTTTGGCTTCACTTTTCAGGACTTGTGCGGCACACTTGGTTCAAGCACAGCTTTTTGGCCCAGACGCAACTGACATGAGGCGACAACAGTCAGCTTTTGTCGCTGCTAGTTCTTTGACCTTGGTTTGGTATGACTCGCCGTCTCACCAGAAGATGGCGCCTGCAGCTGAATCATCCATCCATCTATTTTCCAAACAGCTGGTCCAACGTGGGTACAGTGCAAACACTTTTTAAAAAAAATTTAAATAACATGAATTTTTAACTAAAGTCACTAGATGGCTAGAGAATTAATCAATGGTTCACATTCTAAAATCATTATAACAATAAAAATGAGTCTATATGAAATTTTAGCATTATTTGTATTTTTTTTTCTTTTTTGGTAGGGTGGATAGAGAACAGTGCACTATTGCAGACTTATATACTGAGGTTTTAATTACATTATTTCAATGTAGTCAATCGTGAATTAAAGTGGGCCGGTCTAAGGCACGAAACTCCAGGGCTGACTGCAGCCCTGCCCTGCATGCAAGTTACATAAGAAACATAAACCAAGGGATGGTGCAGTTTTTATACAAGTACATGTATGACATAAGGCTCAAAAATAGAACTAAAAAGCTTGATCTGACCTAGACAAATTAGAGGGCCATTGGGAGCTGGGATGAATGCGAGAGGTCTGTGCCGAAATCCCATAGGGCTGCCCCGTACAGCTGTGGGACAGAGTGGACCCCGTGCTGTGGCTCAGGTGTTTCATACAGTTGCCAAACAAGAGCAAAGTAGCTCAAAGCTAGCAAACAGAAATATGGAGCATTTCGTCATGCGCTCCAGTGGAGAGCTGGAAAAGCTTCAATATAGTCACATCCAAATCTGAAAGCTCTCTCGCCACAGCAGGCCATCGGGCCTTTATTTAGTGCCATTACTAGAATACCCTCCTGGGATGGGAATTTAGATAACATACCACAATCCATATTAAAAGAACAATACCATTCAAAAGTTTGCTGTCTATAAGTTTTTTTAAATATTTTTGAAAGAAGTTTCTTATGCTCAACAAAATACAGTAAAACAGTAATATTCTGAAATATTATTACAATATAAAATAACTGTTTTCTAGTTTTTAGAATGTATTTTATTCCTGAATTTTCGGCAGCCATTACTCCAGTCTTCAGTGTCACATGATCCTTTAGAAAGCAGATCATTCTAATATGCTGAATTGGTGCTCAAGAAACATTTCTTCTTATTATCAATGTTGAAAACAGTTGTGCTTCTTAAAGCTGCTGTCCGTAAGTTTTGCCTCTTTGTCGCTATCTCTGTTTGCAACCTGCAATTGCAGTTATATGCGGAATTATTATGCATCGGCGCGGATTAATCTAATGTTTGCTGTCAGTCACAATACCGGTGCGGATACTGTACTTCGAAATCACAGATTGTAGTCTTGAAGTATGACCAAAGTAGTAATATGTCTGCCACTTTTGTTCTGACCAACTGAGGGGAAAAGCATTAGCCTACAATAAATTGTGCTGACAATGGTGATTAAATCTTGGCTCATATTGCATCAAACCATGCAAATTATTATTGTTGTTATACTTTGTTCTCAAATTGTTAATGTTAACAACATCAGCATTGCGTGACTATGTGTATTTAGTGTGTATTAGCGTTACCTGTAGATTTCAATTTCTGTAGCCACAAGGCAGGCTAACGTCTTTTGCTTTTTGACCATGGGTGAATCTCCAGTTGTCACTGATAATTGTTATTTGGACCTTTCTGGATTACAATCTGCCATCAAAATGATAAGTTTAGTTATTTCAGCTGCTGTGAGAAAAGGCTATAAATGATCCGCTAACAGCAGCATCCTATATGCATAGTCTAGCTGGGACTCTTTCCTTTCTGTTTACAGAGGTGACGTAATGACGCGAAGATGAATGGCTGCATGCTTGAATTTCCCGCGGAAATCCACCAGTATCGATTTATTATAAAACATTATAACGTGTACTGTTGTGAATCGGGCTAAGGTAAGGAGATACACTGGCTGGTTATGTACTTGCTCAAAAATTTATTTTGGATAATTTTTAACCAAAAAAAAGTTACGGACTGCAGCTTTAATATTTTGTGTACTTGTATTAGTAATAATTTTTTTCAGGATTCTTTGATGAATAGAAAGAACAACATAAATTTGAAATATAAATATTTTGTATTATTGTATTTACTTGTACACTTGTATTTTTATTATTATTATTAGTAGTAGTAGCAGTAGTAGTAGTATATAAGTATATATTTTATAAATATTATATAAGCATTATTTTTATTCACTAATACTGTTCACCTATTTGTTTGGTTCAGCATCTGTTCTGATCTGTGTATAACACAAGGACGTTTCACTTGGCTGGAGAACTGGGATGGTTGACTCATGATAGATGATGAGTCACTGTGAATCCATATCATCATTTGCGTCATTGACTGAAACCATTAGTCTGACCTGATCATGTGGATCGTTTTAGGACTGTAGACGTTTTAAGAGTCTTAAAGTTTAAAGTGACTCATATGTGGTTTAAATGGCCATTAGCTCAGTTTAGAAATAAAACTGGTAAATTCTGAGAGGAAATCTCCAATCCAACTTTAGAAGTAATTTAATTGCTTAGGGACATTTCCCCCAGAGCAACCTGTGGTAAAAGATGTCTTTGCTCAAGGACACCTTTGTCCCAGGTATCAACCAGGTACCTTCTGGTTACCAGCTCTGACTTTAACCACCAAACCTCACCATCCTCTTAAATGCACACAAAGAATAGCTGATCATGATGTCTCTTTACACATTGCCGTTTCATGACTTGTGTCAGTGCTGCAATGCACCTCTCAACATACACCACAAAAAATTGTCTAGACAGTAATTATTTGAAAGGTCAGCGGCAAGCAGGGTCAAAGTTGACTACACTGGTGAACACAGACGCAAATCAGATGAAGAGGCTTTTACAGGAGTTGAGAAACACATTAATGCAAGGATCCTAAATCTTTTGTTTTGCTCCCAGAGACACATGCTGCCTGTTGATGATAAACCATATGGATGAGCTAGGAAGATGAATGAATCTTATTAAATGCTTGACATGTTTATGACTCTGCTGAAAAGGACAGGTTAGGATACCCAAAGGGAGGCATAATATTGTCACAGTGCTTTGCAGTTATACAAACAAAACAAAGTATAACACTAACAGACCATTTTTACACACCACATATGCTAGTTTATAGACAATACAATTGAGAAATTAAATGTATTTCTGTGGTCGTGAGAGGGTGGGCACAATTAGCAGACTGGTGCAAGGCTGTCATTTACTAAGACCTTAAATGAAGGGTACTAGTTTGCTTGTGTAATCTATTAATTTACACTTGCACTTGTGAATGTATTATGGGTAAAATTGTACCAATTGTCACTTAGGGCTCTCATGTGTATTGGTACATCTTTAAAAAAAAAAAAAAAAAAAAAAAATATATATATATATATATATATATATATATACTACTGTTGAAGCGCTGTTCAAACTGCTAGTACATACCAAAAAACAAACAATGGTCCTAGGACTGCGGTCCTGAAACTGTAGCCTGCGGTATTGCAGGAGTACCCTACACAAACTTTTGAACGGTATTGTAAATATGTCATATACATAACATAAAACATGTTAATCTTTTGCTGAATCCTAAGCAACTATTAGTCATAAGCTGGTGACATGTTTCTTATTAAACTGTTGCTATCCGTGTAACCCATGGAATTCAAGTCATTAGATGTCACAGATTTCTGCATCCTGTCACATTATCCATAATACATTACTGCAAGATATTCACAACATGCACATATTTAAACAAAACAGCCTTCACTCTTCACATTGAAGAAGCCACACAACTGTCACACTGAGCTGTGTTTTAATCTGTCAGCAGATACCAGCACTAGCAAAGACTGAATCAGGACAGAACGGCACAGGAAACGTCTCCCTCTTCTAACTATGACACACACACTATTTAGTTAGTTACTAGACATTCAGCAACACACAGTAGACCAATCACAGTCTCCCTGGAGCAAACCTGAGGTTAAATGCTTTGCTCAAGGGCATAACAGTAATAGGTTTTCTCTCAAGTACACATGTTGCCTCTGCCTCCAAACCTGGCACTAAAGTATTCTATGTGTAGAAAAATGATCATATTAGTACCATGAGCTTATTCAGACTTAAAAAAGGCTGTACAAATTCTGTTTAAATGCTTATCTTACACTGTAAAAAATGACTGTAAATTTAACAGTAAAAGACTGCAAAAATGCTACAATTGAGTAAGATTCTTTGCTATATATGTAGTAAGTAAATATTGTTACAATATATTTTTTTTATAGTCAAATGAATTTACCGTAAATTTCACTGATGTTTTTAATGAAATATAATGAAATGAAATATGAACTATTGAATTATGTTCACACACAAGACTATTTATTCTTTGTATGCAACATTGTCTCAAAGCAGAGGAATCTGGTGAAATCTGCAGGTGTTCATTCACTGACGCAGACGGACATCAAGGACGTTAGACAGAGCTCCTTTTAGACTGAGTTCTGAGTCAAAGCTATGAATGTACAATAGGTTTATATGTCCTGCAAGAGATCTTGGTCAGAGGAAACACACTATTTAATTGGATGGAAACAAAACTCTGAGAGATGGCGGTATACTGTACTGCAGTTTGACATACTGACCTAAGTCAAGTCTAATTTTCACAACCCATGCCATGCAAAGTGTTTTGTTTACTGACAATGTTTATTTTCAATCCTTTCTGTGAGCCTTGTTTTCGTTCATGTCAAATAACGTATGGCGTCTACCCCTAACTAAAATCTATAACAGACAATAACAGACATTACAAGTGGATATTTTGACGCAAATGAAAATACTGCTTAAACAGAAACTGAGTCCGATAAAATGAGGAGGATAAATATGGAGGCAAATTTATAATGATGCCGGTTCACCACTGCATCATGGATTTAAGAACCATAAATACTAAAACAGATGCAAAGACACTGACTCATTAACCTTGTCTCATTAGACATGCTCAGTCCACTTTGAGCATTTGTGTTGTATTCTAAATGAAAGCAGCAAAAAATGAAATGTAAAAAAAAAAAAAAAAAAAAATGAAAAACCCAGTTTATTAGATTTTATAATGCAGTGCTGGCGTCTTGCTCAACATGATTCAATATAAGAGTGCAAGACTGGTGGCTTCTGTAAGCCTTTATATCAAGCCAACATATCAAATATTCATTGGTACAGCATGGATTTCAGACCATTTGTGGCCTTCCATGACTTCCATTAAAAATCATTTTCACTAAGTGAAATAAAGCTGGAATAAAATCAAATATAAGTATTAGATGAAAACATAAAATGAAAATAAGAAATGCTGCCTTGGCAACTAACTGTACTAAATGAAAATTACCCCATGATTTACTCACTCTCAAGCTAATCTCTATATGACTTTCTTCTTTCAGATGAATACAGTCAGAGTTATATTAAATAATGTCCTGGCTCTACCAAGCTTTGTAATTACAGTGAACAGAGATTTTGAAGCCCAAAACAGTGCAACCATCCATCATAAATATATCCACACGGCTCCGGGGGGTTAATAAAGGGTTAATAAAGGCCTTCTGAAGTGAAGCGATGCGTTTGTGTAAGAAAAATATCCATATTTAAAACTTTAAAAACTAAAATAACTAGCTTTGGCCGTACGCACAGCGTCTTACGCCAAAAGAGTAACCTCTGACGTGATGTAGGAGTAGCGTAAGCTTAGACGCCTCTCGCTGTTCAAACAAATAGGGCTGTGCAACAAACTCAAGCTCCTCTTCTCTTATATCGAAATCCTCCAACATTTCTCTTTAAAAAATTCTTGTTTTAGACTTCTAATTCATGACCGGTGTTTTGTTTTTCTCTCTCCTCTGCGCTTCCGCATTCGTCGATACGTCATACGTCGGGTCATATATATTTTTCTTACAAAAATGCATTGCTTCGCTTCAGAAGGCCTTTATTAACCCTCCGGAGCCGTGTGGATATCTTTTATGATGGATGGATGCACTTTTTTGGGCTTCAAAATCTCATCCTCTATTTACTGCCATTATAAAGCTTGGAAGATTATTTAATATAACTCCGATTGTATTCGTCTGAAGGAATAAAGTCATATACACCTAGGATGGCTTGAGAGTGAGTAAATCATGGGGTAAATCATCGCATCAAATTCAAGGCGTTGACGCTTGCTTACAGATCTACCACAGGCTCAGCACCCTCCTACTTCCACTCACTCTTACGAGTCTACACTCCGACCAGAAGCCTACGCTCACTAAAGGAGCGAAGGCTCGTGGTACCATCACAGAGAGGCACGAAATCACTCTCCAGGACATTCTCGTTCACTGTCCCTCGCTGGTGGAATGATCTTCCTGCCTTCATCCGCAATGCAGAATCCCTGGCAATATTCAAAAGACAGCTGAAAACTCATCTCTTTCGTGAGCACTTATCCTCATCTTAAAAAAAAAAAATCTATACCTTTCTATCCTACCTTTCTTTGCTTCCTTCACTTCCTTTAATCTCTCTCTATTGTAGCTTATGATACTCTGAGCACTGCCTAAAACTTGTATTGTGAGCACTTCTTGTCCCTATTTGCCTCGTCATGATGACTCGCTTACTGTATTCCTCACTTGTAAGTCGCTTTGGATAAAAGCGTCTGCCAAATGAAAAAATATAAATGTAAATGTAAATGTAATTTTCATTTTTGGGTGAACTAACCCTTTAATACATAAATAAGGCTGGTCAAGTCAGTTCATAAAGCTGTCAAGTGTCTGGAAACTCTGCAAGTATTATTTCAGGGAGCTGTCGTCATTCTGTGATGTGAAAGATAATTAGCATCCAATACGATTACAGTAAAAGGGTTATATTATGCAAGTGTGTGAGAGCAGGAACGATGACTGTTCCCCCGACTACTTTTTCCAGGGGCATTCTGTGGATCCTTAGGGGATTGGACTATGTTCCTTAGGCCATGTAGCTAAGCTGCCTCTTCACACTATAATCCCATTACCAGCCCAAGCTGTCTTTACGGGGAAGAAGACAGGGCGATTCTGGCCTTAACGAACAACATTTCTTAATCTGTGACTTTTCAATTCTCTGTACAATTGCATTAGACATTGCTATTAATTCAGAGAGTGGGTGAAAACCCCTTTTTACATGCTACATGGAGGATTTAAGCAGATCTACTCTTGGTTATCTAGGTTACCAGCCAACATTTTAAAATAAGACATATTATCTGGAACTATTACTATAAAAATGCAATATTTGAATGGATCAGGAAGAGGGAAACACATAAGATGTTAAGTCTGAGACAAGCTGCCTGTCAACTGCCATCTGTACTAAAAAAGAATGGAAACTTGTCACACCAGGTATGATGGATAGATGTCCTCAAGGAAATAATTTAAAAGGGCTGTGCGTCCTTTGCCCTATTTTTTTAGACAGAAAACCTATTTTATATACCTGATGGTCATTTTTTATTTTAATTGAAAAAGAATAACACACTTCCCCTCCGACAACCAAATTCCTCATAGGCCTATATGCGGGGGTCTGATGAGGCAACATGTTCCCCTAAATAATTGATCACACCATCAGTTCGCTTTAACGCTTTAACAGTTCGCCACAATGTTTTCTCAGTGCATGAGAGACGTACTAGCTTGAGCTAGTTATTCGCATGAGACATGTTCACCTTAACTAAACAATGACAATTTTGAGCTACTGTCAGTAAGGGAAAAGTGGGGTTTAGCTATAATTGAATGCCCTAGTGAGCATTTACTGAAGTCACACATTTTTTCAAAACATATTCCTAATGGTCCTTTCTATCATGCTTCTCTATTTGACAGTAACAGTCTGCTGCTCAGAAATAATAGATGCTCACCAAAATACTACTTCTTTTGCCACAAAGATAGTCCATGTTAAGTCTATGAGGGAAGCCTGAGGAGAAATGCATTTCAATCTTAAAATGACACTCACTCAAGGATGGAAATCACAAAGAATTTAGCTATTCTGTTTCAGATTCCTGAACGATTCTTTTTAGAGTTTTGAGAAATAAATCATACAAACTTTTTACACAAAAGAACAGATATAATGAATTCCATAATGATTTTGTATTATATAAAATAAATTGTATTACACAACTCTGGGGCATGCCTGTCAAAAAAAAAAAAAAAGTCTACGTCTTACCACTGCAAAAATGGCACTGCATAAATAGCATTTATGCTACGAAAAGGCCACACTTGATGGTATATGGTATATGGATGTCTCATATTATCTAATTGAAAGATAATAAACACCATAATCAATATTAAAGGGGTACTTCACCACTGGCAAAATGGGCTTTCAGTAAAACATGGCTGTCTATGCAGTAGAAAGGCGAAAAAAAATTGATATCAGTGCTACATGTAACCTGACTAGAGAAAACAGGCTGTTGCCTAGCCTTTTGCCAAATAGGTAGGAAAACCTCAACACCAATAATGCACTGGGCATGTGCCGTCCATGGTCCGCTATGGATATGCTTACCAAAGTCAGATACCGCCTAGACTTGCATAACCAGACCTTTAGACTGACAGCAGAAGGTCTGGACTCTATTGCAGTTTTCATTGGCCAAAGACCGCCCAAGAGGACATTTGACTGACATGTCACGCAACCAATCACAGTTCGTTTTGTTCCATGTCATGTTTAGGGGCGTGAAAATGTAAAGTCAATGTCCCTACAATAACAGACCGGCATGCATCTAATAAATTATTGATTCAAGAACATTGTGTAAGTTTACTGGAAAAATGGAGCTGCGAACTTCATACTTTTGAAAATCCAGTGTTAAGTTAATCCTGGTAAGCGCTCATTGTCACAGTTGTAAACACGACGGCATTCTTCTTCCGCGAGGGGGCTTGGCGTCACAGCACTAGGCGGACCATTAAAGAACGTGACACGCACGTCTCCCGGACATCCTATAGAATTCAACCAACCAGATGACGACTTCGTAAATCCTGAAGTGTTTCCAGTTAAGTGTGCCATATGCATCAGAAGTTCAGCCAAGGGTCCGTGGGCGTGACGTCTGAGGCTGAGACTAAATACCGCCTTGCTTTAGTAGGAAATACTTCTTAGCAAACTTTTAGTTATAATGATGTCATCTTATATTGTTCCAGGGGGCAAGAATTCAAAGAGTAAATGTTTAGCTAGACTGAGTTACTTTCGGTTTCCAGAGAAGGATCCAGTGTGTTGTAGGTAGTGGCTAAAAGCTGCAAAGAAACGTAAATAGTCTACAGAGAGAACACCACAGCGGAAAATCTGACAAACCTCTGTGTAGTCAACATTTCAAACTGAATGACTATGAACACAGTGTTTTATGCCAAACAGAAACTAAAACAAATAACTGAAAGAAACTGCCATTCTGTCAGTTCAGCCTAACCCCCCAAAGCAAAATGTTGTCACGTAAGAAAGCTGCCATAGTGTTCCATTTTTACCACTGTGCGGTTTAAAGAGTAGACAATAAAATAAAAAGAGTACAATAAAATATTCAGTTATAAACCTACCCTTACAACAGTTCTGTTAGTAACCCTCTGTTGATCTGACTGTCCGTGGTAGGGGATACAAAAATGCGGAAGTATAATCTGTAGTTTTCACGAAAGCCCTAGAGCAGTTTTGCATCACCTGCCATACTTTTGCTGACAGAAAAACATGAATTCCTCGGTCCAGGCAACAAAGATAATGAGTAAGTTGGAAAAGTTACACCTTAACAGAAATTGTGAATGTACAAGAGGAAAAGATCCAGGGTACTTCATGTTTATGTGAAAGCTGTTTATATAAGCAAGATAAATGAAATGCACTCTCTAGAAAAAAGGAAAAAAAAAATCACTACCCAAGTAGTCTGCTTCTCATCTGTAAAGCACAATAGAGAGCCACTCTTTACCATAACAGAAGCTCTTATCTGCTCAAAACTGCTCTGCTTATGGACCATATTGTAACTATGGAAACTGATGGTGGCTTTTACTGCTCTTTATCAGGCTTTGTTACAAACTTTGACAATCAAATTATTAAGGGCAAATGGTTAATAAACAGCACTGAGCCCAATGTACACAGCACAATTTCCACAGCAGAATGTAGAGCACTCCAAACCTCCACAGACTAGGATGCCGGGCTTATCAGGTCCAAGCAGGTTTCACAGATGCTTCTCTGTGCGTGGAACTGGGACTACATCAATTTAGCAACCAAGCTGGGGAAAATTGAGGCCTGACATAGAAATGAGAAGGTAACACAACTTTGAAGATGACAACAAATTTCCAGCTGGACACATTTGCTATGGTGCCCAAATTAATTTTATTCAGACTGTACTTTTGAGTAGTTTATAACTTTAAAATTTGCTTAATGTATAACAAAATATTAATATACACATACAACATACGTACTGTACATACTGTATATACATACTGTACATACTTACATACACAAATGCATCTGTTTGGGATCAGTAAGAATTTTTAATGTTTTTTTTTTAAAGAAGTCTCTTATGTTCATTAAGGATGAATTAATTTGATTAAAAATAAAGCAAAAACAGTACAATTGTGAAATATTATCATTTAAAATAACATTTTTCTATTTTAATATACTGTATTTTAAAATGTAATTTATTCATGTGATGGCAAAGCTGAATGTTCAGCATAATTATTTCAGTCTTCAATGTCACATGATCCTTCAGAAATCATTCTAATATGCTGATTTTCTGCTTAAGAAACATTTCTTATTATTATCAATGTTGAAAACTTGTGCTCATTATACTTTTTTCAGCATTATTTGATGAACAGAATGTTCAACAGCATTTATTTAAAAAAAAGTATTAATTTCAAAAAAAAAAAAAAAAAATCATAAAGACTCTAAACTTTTGAATTATCCCAAGCTTTACTCACCCTCAAGCCATCCTAGGTGTATATGCTTTTCTTCTTTCTGATGAACACAATCTGAGTTATATTAATAAATATCCTGACGCGTCCAAGCTTTATAATGGCATTGAATGGGCAACGAGTTTGAAGCTCAAGAAAGTGCATCCATCTATCATAAACGTACTCCACATGGCTCCGGGGGGTTACGTGCAGTGAAACGATGCATTAGTGTAAGAAAAATATCCATATTTAACAAGTTATAAAGAAAAATATCTAGCTTCTGCCAGACTGCCTTCCATATTCAACGTACGAAAAAACGTAGCGTTTTGAACTGTGAGAGGCGTTACACTTTCTTCGTAAGTTGAATACGGAAGGTGGTCTGGTGGAAGCTAGATATTTTACTTTATAACTTGTTAAATATGGATATTTTTCTTACACAAATGCATTGCTTCTCTTCAGAAGGAAGATATTTAGAAGAATGTTTGTAACCAAGCAGATCTCACCCCTCATTGACTGCCATAGTATTTTTTTTCCTACTATGGTAGTCAATGAGGGGCGAGATCTGCTTGGTTACAAACATTCTTCCAAATATCTTCCTTTGTGTTAAGCAGAACAAAGAAATTTATACAGATTTGGAACAACTTAAAGGGGAGTAAATGATGACAGAATTTTCATTTTTGGCTGAACTATCCCTTTAACCCACCGGAGCCATGTGGAGTATGTTTATGATGGATGGACGCACTTTCTTGAGCTTCAAACTCTTTACCGCCATTATAAAGCTTGAATATTTGTTAATATAACTCAGATTGTGTTCATCAGAAAGAAGAAAGTCATATACACCTAGGATGGCTTGAGGGTGAGTAACTAATCCTTTAACTGCTATTTAGGGGATCCAACATTAAGTCATTGCTGTGATTCAAGCTGCAGGTGCTGACTGCTGCCCCACACAGATGACTGCAAGCTCAGCCCCATCATGGCTGATTATTCTCTTTAATTACATTTGCAGGTGATGGGTGCACAGCATGGCCAACCTCTCCCACCTCAGATATTATCTCACATGGCCATTCCTCAACCTCGGGCACATCAGAGTAATTGCTACTACTACCAGAGGGATGCCGTAATAAAAAGCCCTTATAGATAAGAGTTAAACACATGCGGCCCCCCTTGCAAGTTGTCACGTAGAGTCACTGCGATGAAGGACGGACGGATGGATGTGGATCAGCTGCACAGATGTAGCGGGAGGGCAGGGGGAGGTTTAATAAGAGCTCAGGAGAGATGGGGGAAAGATGTTATGCTCCACCATGATAAGAGAGAAGAGAACGGACGTCTCTGTGGCAGTCCATGGCAGATCAGGGAGAGTGAGAGCAGGGGGGGAAAGGCAGATGAAAGCTTAAAACAATCAGCGGCGTTAATCTGCAAGGTGTAACAGCTGCTCCTGGTGTATTCTGAGGTGGCTGGCCCGGATCGGATCCTTTAGGCCCTTATTAGCCTCGCTCGACCAGGTCTAGCATGCCTAAATCCAGGTCACACCTCCTAAAAAACAAGATTCCTGCCGTTCCCCTCGGACTATCCAGGGTAATGAGGATTACGTGCCTCTAGGACCAATCTTGCCTCTAAACCATCTTTTTAGGATTATAATGAACAGCATTGACTAAAATCAATATATTTCACTATGTTTACTTACAATTTCACTACATTAGTCCTACAAAGCACAGGCTAAAAAATAACATGTAATATCACGTTTTATTGTAGCGCTTAGATCAAGGGACCCTTTTCATTTTTCCGGAGTTGGGTAAACTCAAAGACTATAGATATAGAAAGACGGTATTACTTATGAATAGGAGAAACTGCAACGCGCAATATGGCGGAATACGTCCCACGTTCTAAAGTAAATAAGCCAATCGCTGATTGGTAAATTCATTGCGCCACTGCAGCTACCGTTAGAAGCTTCGGTTCCCATAGAAACCTGAGATTTGTGCTTAGGACTGCACATGCGCATTGGCTCATCTAGCCTGAAAAAAAAGCTTTTTTAATGTCAATTGAGCATAAGTAAAAAATTATGGGATAGTTCATGTCAGATTTTGTCGCTCATTTGAAATACGTTATTTAATTGTGAGTTCGGCAAGCAGTTTTTGAGATTCCAGGATTCCCCCATTCAAATAGATAGGACTTGGTCTTGTATGCCTGAAATAGCTGCTCGGAGGCGTTGCAAATATGGCCGCTGAGTGAACAGACTTTCATTGAAAGGGACTTTGGTAAACTTCAATATAATTTTTACATTCCAATTTGCTTCAATAGTAAAAGAAAGCAATCCATAATTGCATTTCTATGACTTTGCAAAAGAGTAAAAAAAAAAAAAAATCAAGATATTATGTTTGTATACAGTATAGTGTTATAAATTAAGAAAATATATATAAAAAACATTGCTAGATTTACAATGTTAGTAACTGTGGAAACGTATCATCACAGTCTGTGAAAAGGGTCCATATAGACCTTGACAGCTGATCTAACAGCCAGGAATCCTTCCATCCTAATAAAAGGATAAGCTTATCTGTGTCTAATCCCACTGAAATAGCTATTTCTCCTCAATAATCCCCATAAAACATACTATGAGCATACAATGATGCTAAAGAAGTGACTATGGCATATATTGTGAAGCGCTGGAGTGTATGGTCAGCTAGTTTGCAGTTTCCCAGGTGTCTCTAAAGCCCACACAGGCGCACAGCAGTGTGCCCAGAGGAGCCATGGCCTCATTTAGATGGCTGAGATCCTCATTACTGTATCCACTTTCCAACTTACACCTGCTGTAAAACAGCGCGACCCTCGCCTACACTTCGGAAAGCGACACAACGGCACCTTTGAACACGCAGCAGGCTCTCGAGGGAAAATGCAACTATGATGCCATGTTGATCCGCTGTTGAAACTGTATGCAAGTTTATAAACAGATTGCAATTATAATTATTTGAAAATCGTGTTGAGAAAACTGTATGACAGAGGCGTCAGTCCTTTTGCTGCACTACTTCCCGCAGGTGGCAGAGAGAGGGGGAGGGCAACAGGGCTGCAGGTGTGATATGGCAGCACTTACATGAGATGCTGTGTCTCTTCTAAAGCATTAATGAGAGCTGAATCTGTCTCTTGTCTCAGATCTGTCCAGATATTTCTTGACAGTTGAATGCAAGCATAATGGTTGTCAGCCATATAGTTTCCTGGTAAATCCTGGAGTTAATAAGGACTGCAAATATAGAGTAAAAGACACCGTAGTGTAAGTAACATTTGAAGTAAAAACAGCAGGCCTAATAGCGAATTCAAAATATTTGTGAATAGGACTGGGAGACATAACAGCAGAAATATGCCATCCAATAGAGTTTTGCAATATTGTTTATACTATCATACGTATATTTGCACAGCATGTGGGAAGGACCTTATCACATGTAAAGCAATGGATAAACACGGAGTAATGCAAAAATACATGTTGAGATGTGTTCCGCAAATGTCAACATGAAATGTTATTAGGCACCACGCAAAGCAGAGTAATAGCGCAACATACAGAATTGAAATGCCGTCCGGGTTGTGGCTCATCCAATCACAATTTAGAGTCAGAATTATTTTTTATAATATTAGCTTTACCATTTTAAATGAGTCATAAATTGAGAAATCAAATTCTCCTTGATCTTTTAACATGCAAGAGGTCATTGTACTATAAAAACATTCTATAAGTTTCAGAACCTCGTCAGTCCAAAAACAGCTTTTATTGAAACCAAGCTCCAAAAACGACTTGTTTCAGATTTTGTCACATTATGACATAATAGTGCGACGAAAGACCATCTCTGCAGAATCAGATTAATGCCTATCTACATCACTGAATCTTTGGCCATGCCCACTGATGTGTTAGTGAAAAGGAGAAAATAGAGATACAGGATCACTGGACTAAAAGTAACATTTCCTTCCAAAGGATCCTAAAAGTGGTTATTAATTTTCAACTATGTGAATGTCGCAGTAGAGCATTACTTGTTTGTTCGGTACATTTCACTGTGGATTCTTTGGTAAATCAGTTGCAATTTCGGCGCAGGCTTTGCAAACAGACTTTTACTGTAATGAACCCGAAAGTAATGCCACAACATGTAGCCTATAAGTAACCATGTTAATTCTAATGCCTAATCTGAGATCAGTGATTTCTGATATGTAATGATGTACAGACGTTCTTTGTCTCAAAATTATTTATTGCTGTCAGTAAATCAAGCCAGTGACTAAACGGTCAACTTCACATCGTTTCTCTTAGTAGCATGAAAATAATCTGTTATTTAAATTGCGATTAAATTATATATACATTAGAAAGCAATCAAAGAAGCCTCTCTTTATATTCACTGGATCTGTCAATCACACAGTGGCTGAGTTCTGGACTCTTGCCAAAACTCCTGTGCGGCAATTGCTTGAATGGTGGGTTCATTATTATTCTTCACGAAAAACACAACAACAAAACAGTACAATGACAAACTCGCTTAAATAGGCTCTTTTACATTTCACCTTGAAACCAAATCTTCTACCATCGTCTTGTCAGTCAAGAGTGAGGCGAAATGGGCGAAGTGAGGTGAATTCTGACTCCTGCTGCTGATCTGTGCTGCGCGTCTTGCTCGGCTCACGCTGAATTGAGCGACGCATTCAGTTTTTAATTAAAGTGACTGTTCTCTAACTGAACTAAATTATTTTTATTGCTATAAAAAAATCTAAACGACAGTGGGGGCGTTGCCACGGATGAACACCGTTAACACTGACTATCGCAGCAAGCCTACACTGAAGTCTCACAGCAGACTCGCCCCTTCCAACAGAGCTTTCAAATCAGAGGGTTAAAATCAGGGTAGAAATAATCAAATAATTATGTTTCATTTGTCAAGTATTTAATTCACTAGATCCAAAAATAAGCATTGCCACAAGGTTACTTAAATTTTACCTTTTTTCAACCAAATTATACAGTGATATATATCGCTCTTGTCATACTCGTTTACCATCACGTAAGATCTTCACCCAAGCCCCCAACCCCATCTTATAATGATCTGTATCAGTACAAATCAAAAGATTGATTCCAACAATAGATTGGTGGCAGGGTTAGTGAATTGAAACATGGATTTTTTGCCATTATTGAATGTTCTTTGCTGTGCAGGGGGCAAACATAATTGCCTCTGGTAGGTGAACATTACTGTTTCTAATGATCTCTGTTGTGAAGGCCCAGTGATCCGCACTCAATTACAGCCATTGATTATCCACCTCCGGCTTTTCAGAGGATGAAACAGTTTGTTTAAACATCCTGCAATTTGCTACAGGTGGTTTCATGCTTAGAGAAACCAAATATTTTAACCTATTTTTGATAGCTAAGGATTACAAATCTGGAGAGTATTAAATCTTAAACTTATTTCAAATTATCTTTTCTAAATATTATCACAATTGACCTTGTACATTCTAGGAAAGGATATAAGCTATTTGCACAAAGGTTGTATAATCACAAGTTGATGTTACCCAGGAACTAGAGAGCCACACTGACCACAACTGAATACTTGATCAAGGGACTTAAGCCATCTCCTGTGGGGCTTTTCCTTTAAATCGATGTGGAGTGTATTTAAGCTGGTGTGGATTAAAAAAGGCTGCATAAATGGCATATAAATCCTGGGCATTTTCATTTTCATAAAATTTTAAGATGACAGCAGGCACTAATAAGCCAAACTGAAGTTTTATTATTATTAATAAATAAGGGGTTATGCAACCTTCTGACCACCTTAAAACCACCTTAAAAGTCATTTCTTAATCAGGCATAATATTCTACATGCGACCACAAAAAAAAAAAGTGTATGTGCAGTCAGTGTTGTACTTTTGCAAGGCAGCATATATGGTTGCAATATTCCTTTACGGGCTCATCAAGACAGGTCACACAAAACAACTAAAGATTTGCAGGCTGCAGCAATGTCATATGGCAGTTTCCCCATTATATGGCACATTCTCCGTATAATGTGATAATGGTGCCTCCCTGGAGGTACAGAAAACACCACCACATCAGCAACTTGGAAACACAGACCAAAACCCTGACAAAGCAACCAATACCAGTTTCATAAGGCTCCCTATTCAAAACATCCAAAACGTTATGAGAGCATCTGAAAGCAATTTTGTTACATTCAACCTTGTCAATGAAACTAGAATTGTGAGTTTGAAATGGAAAAACTGCAGCACAATGACACAGTTTATTCTCATCAGCCAGTACTGAGAGTGAATTCGTACCTTGTTCTTGCGTGTAAAAACACCAGGGTAATTCAACAGATTACAAGCTCCTCTGACTTGAGGCTTGTTGGAGATTAGTCAGGACAATGGTCATATCACAAGGCCATAAATCACTGTCACTACTTTCAGGTGTTGGCTACAAATGGTTCTATCATGTCAATCTTCATTTTACCATCTTATTTAAGTAGGCCTACTGTAGAAGGCAATTTCAGGATTTAAGTCATTAAGGGTTAATGTGATGACTTCCCATAAGCAATGAATAGCATGGCTTTATACATCTGGATATAATATAAATGTTGGTAATAAGTAATTATCCGTTTAAAAATTCTAAAATAATATTTCATAAGTACAAAAATATTATGAAGACATTAATTGATGAGTCTTTCTCTCAACTTATTTGAAAATTTGCCTGAATGTTAACACATTATTAAATACTACAATATTAAACAATTATCTTATTACATAAGAAAAATGGAATCACGTGAGATAAACAAAACATAGAAATAAATATGATTTGAGAGTTCAGTAATGTCAGCTACAGTCCCTTTCAACTTTCTCAGTTAGACAGGCAGCATCAACAGACGTAAGCTTTGCCCATTTAGTAGCTATTTATATTGTACAGAGTAAACTGATATTTCTCTTCTCGTTTCTCTTACCTGGAAACACCCACAGTAAGGTGAGAAGCAGAAATGTTGGAGGTCTCCAGTCCATCAGCCTCTCCATCGCCCCTCATGAAGCGCCCGCTTGCGCGACACCTCATATAGCATCTAGTGACAGTCACTCTCGTGCTTTTCTTATTCTGCCTCGAGCTGTCTTCTGCCTTCCCTCGGTCGTTAAAATTGATATTTTGTTTGAGTATATCAATTCATTCAACCCCGACAGAAGAACCCGAGTCAAGCTCGTAAATGTCCTCCTCTTCTCTCATCCGCGCAGCGGACGGTACTTGGAGAAGGGCTCTTTGTAAAGCTTCGGTGCTTCCTTCTTTAAAATAAACTCTCTGTGGATAGTTAGTCAAGTATTGTCATTCATAACTGAAGTTTTTAGTAGTTCTTGGGCGGTACGAAGCGCGTCTGTGACCTGAGCGCGATTCCACTACCAAGTCTAGATCAGATGTGTGCGTGAAGCCACGCCCCTTACAGCCTACAGGTGTTACGAGCTCCTAGATCATTCCCTCTCTGCGTTATCCTGAATAGCCTATTAATCCAAAAACTATTTTACAATACATATAAAATTAATATTATAAATATATATATATTAGATTATGACTTAATAATATTGTACTGCAAAAAAAAAAAAAAAAAAAAAAAAAACATTCTTTGGTTCTGACCGAAATCTGGACGATTGCACGCACACGCACACACACACACACGGAGACTTTCCATAGACATAATGATTTTTATACTGTACAAACCATATATTCTATCCCCTAACATTACCCTAGCCCTCGACCCTCACAAAACTTTCTGCATTAAAAAAACAAACAAACTACTAATTCGTTCTGATATAAGCTAACAACAAAACATGCAACAAAACCAAAAGAGCAAGCACATTAAAGGGTTAGTTCACCCAAAAATGAAAATAATTTCATTTATTACTCGCCCTCATGTCGTTCTACACCCGTAAGCCCTTCATTCATCTTCGGAACACAAATTAAGATATTTTTGATTAAATCCGATGGCTCAGTGAGGCGTGCATCCACAGCAATGACATTTCCTCTCTCAAGATCCATAAAGGTACTAAAAACATATTTAAAACAGTTCATGCGAGTTCAGTAGTTCTACCTTAATATTATAAAGCGATGAGACTATTTTTGTGCGCCAAAAAAAAAAAATAAAAAAAAATAACGACTTTTCAACAATATAGTGATGGGCCGATTTGCTTCGGAGCTTTACGAATCGAATCAGTGACTCGGAGCGCCAAAGTCACGTGATTTCAGCAGTTTAGCCGTTTGATAGGAGATCCGAGTCACTGATTCGATTTGTAAAGCTCCGAAGCAGTGTTTTGAAATCGCTCATCACTATATTGTTGAAAAGTCGTTATTTTGTTTTTTTGGCGCACAAAAAGTATTCTTGTCGCTTTATAATATTAAGGTAGAACTACTGAACTCGCATGAACTGTTTTAAATATGTTTTTAGTACCTTTATGGATCTTGAGAGAGGAAATGTCATTGCTTTGAATACAGGCCTCACTGAGCCATCAGATTTAATCAAAAATATCTTAATTTGTGTTCCGAAGATGAACGAAGGTCTTACGGGTGTAGAACGACATGAAGGTGAGTAATAAATGACATTAGTTTCATTTTTGGGTAAACTAACCCTTAAATAACTCATTCTGCAAAGCATCCTAGGACAGTTGTGAATGGGTCTAAACCACAAAACAATTTATTTCTTACTGTAGGTTTATTTGAACTAGAAAAAACACTGCATTAATCCTCACCTGATCTGCTTGTTGGTTGCAATTGAAAAATCTGAGTATACCGCATCATAATAAAAAAAAGCTGGATGGGGATTTTTCTATGGTTATTTGACCTATAAGAATAATTTTCAGTGTACGTTTCCTTCAGACTGAACTGGTGCAACCAATTACTGTCTGGCGTATGCATTGTGACATGAGTTGGTCTATGATATTAAGCTAATCAGTAGGCTACAGAAGGCATATACAGACCCCGAGCAAAGCTCATTCTCACCCTCTCCGATTGTCCGGTTGCCATAGAAACACATCAGAAGTTCATGCAATAGGGCTGCTCAGTTATTGGGGACTGGTGAGCTCAGGTCTTTGACTGTCTTGTCTGAGCTTTACGTCTAACTTGAACTACAGGTATACAACATGTCTGGAACAAAGACTGTGATTAATATGGTCAACTAAGTCTTGGTGGTGGTAGATCAAACCTGTGGTGTATGCTTCAGTTATTCGGTTTTAAATTACAGCCTGCTGTACAAATGAGCTGGATTTCCTGACAGCAATTTTCAAGTGACATATATTTTGAAATTATGAAATAAATTCATAAAACATTATTAAGTTTCTCACCACTAACGATTATTTAAATACAGTGTTGGGGGTAATGCATTACAAGTAACGTGAGTTTCGTAATCAGATTACTTTTTTCAAGTAACTAGTAAAGTGATGCATTACTTTAAAATTTACAACAAAATACCTGAGTTACTTTTTCAAATAAGTAATGCAAGTTACTTTGTTCTCCCATTTATTGACTGACAACTCTCCTTTTTTGATGTTGAGAGAAATCGGAAGTGCAGAGGCGTTGTGTAGACATGATGCTTATTCTAGACTCGTTCTAGACTAAATGTGAGTATACATTTACTCATTTACTTCTCCTGCGTCCTATTCTTCTGTATTCCAGAATAGCAGCACAGCTGAAAGGCTTTTTGTTTGAATTGCGCCCTCTACTGTACAGGCGTGAATTTGTGTTTCCTTCAGCCTGAGGCTTAAGGCCCCGATATACTTCAAACGAAATCGAAGAGCGAGCTGATGTGGCGTCATTTCGAACAAAATCAGGCCAAATCGAAGTTCGTTTTGTGAGTTCGAAACGGCTTGCCAAAGCGAGCTTTCAGGAAAAGTTCGCTCCAGCTGCAAAACACCTTCGTACTACCATTGGTCCGTGACGATAACATAACAGGAGGTGTGCGCTGAGGCTCCGCCTTCTTTCACGTGGAACCATTCTCGTTTTGTCTGTTGAGGTATCCGCGGTTGAAAACATGAACACACTAGATAGCTGCTTTATAGTACAAAATGAAGTTGTACTTCTGATGAAATGAGGCACTGACACTGTTTTTCATGTCTGATATTGTAAAGCTGCTTGCTTTTAAGCAATCTACTGAATAAAGTGCTATATAAATAAATGTGACGTGACTGAAGTGCCAATTTGCTTTCTATAAAAAATGCTTGCTGTTTTCTCGTTTTTGTTGTTTATTTTGTTACTGAGAAGAAAGTGCGCAGCACATATTTACATATTGATTTAAACGTCACTCTCAGCAGTGTGGGCGGCGTCAGATGTTCGATTACAGTATATTGCTGTTCACGTATTTCGAACTTCGTTTGAACCCTAAACGAAGAATGAAAAAGAACTTCGTTTGAAGTATATTGGGGCCTTTATTCATTTCACTTTTGGTGTGAAAGGGCCTTTACATTTGCCAAAAATAGAACTTCTTGTAGTTATAAAAACAAACAAACAGCCCAGCCCAGATGAGAAAAAATAACGCAAAAGTAACGTAACACATTACTTTCCAAAAAAAGTAACTAACACAATTAGTTACTTTATTAGGGAGAACCACAATATTGTAATGTACAGTTGTCAAAAGTATTAACTTTGGTACCAATCGGTAATGACATTTTAAAAATGTGACGCTTTGAGTGCTGTTGAGCGGATTCGTAAACACCTCTGATTGGCCTTTGTGTTCACATGCTCAACAGATATGTTTGAAAGTGTTTTGAAAGCGGGAGCATTTGAACGCAGGCGTCTATCAGCGGACTGGTCCACGATAGACGCCTGCTTTTAAACGCTCCCTTGTGTATCTGTGTATGCGCTCATTATTAATGACTATTTACAACGTTTTTGAAGCGTTGATCATTGTAGCCAATCACAGACATATCTGATGAGCGCGTGAACACAACGGCCAATCAACAAATCTGCTCAACAGCGCTCAAAGCATCACATTTTTAAAATTTGTGTACCAACGTGGTACCGAAGTTGGTCATTTTGACAACTCTATTGTAATGCATTGCTTTTAAAAGTAACTTTCCCCAACACTGTTCAAATATGATATTATATGCATAGAAATATAGCCTTATAAATATAGACTTACAAGTAGCAGTCCGGGAAAAATATTTTGGGTGTCTGTGGGCGTCACCAAAAAAACAGAAAATACAGAGTGGCAGCTGCTGTCACCACTGCTACTTCAGAGAGAGGAGCAAAAGTGATCAGATCTTAGAGTTGTTGATTGATGAAGCAGTGACAATATATAAAAAACATTTTACAGGCTGTCAATGTTGTGTATGCAACACAGAGGGAGACAGCATAACCTGCACATAATGTGAGTGCAAAACAAAATTTGACAGAAACATATTGCACCACTACTTTTCTATTCAATTTTATAATATCCAGTTGGATTTCCATGGCATTGAACACTAAGGCCATGGTTAAGGCCACTGTGTGTCAGCCATATTGCAACCTCTTTTAGGGTCCATTTTCTGCATTATGTACTGTTTTATATTATATAATTGTATGCAGCAATGCTTGTCTTTTCTCTTGTCTGGAGTTGGTTATTGTTAGCCAGATTCTGTTCTGGCCATAGAGAGTTCAATTAATAATAATAATAATAATAAAAAAAAAATGATATGCTAGTTGAAACAACTACACATAAGCTTTCTCCTCACCATGAAGCTAACCATTACACACAGCTTGAGCTTTAAGTCTACCCATCCTGGCTTGACCATAGCCACTTTAGAAATAATTTGGTCAAAGCCATTTGCAGATCACAGGTTACTTCCACACAAATGGACTGGAAGTGCTTTCTGATGACAAAAGCAAATTCACTATATGTGCCTAAATGATTATAGGCGAATAAGGTTATACATTATCCTCCTGGTGACCAGGTGTTTAGGAATGAGGTTAATAATTTACTTTGAAATACCTGAAGTTTTCTCTGAACTGGCTGGTTTGCACTGTTATTAAGCCAATTGCCATTTGTTTCCATTCAGTGGGCACTTGCATTTATGGTGCATTTATGCAGTTCAGACAAGAACATAATACATGATATGAGAACAAAATATTTTCTATAATACTTAGGATTATATACAGTATTTTGCTTCTATAGAATTTATTTTGGTGGTACTTTTGTTTTAACGGTCTATTTAAAGGTTGAAGATTATTTATAGCTTTTAACCAAAAATAAAAAATGAAGTAATATATTTTCATTTGAACCTTTGCATTTCTAAACAGATAAAATATTTGATGAGTCTTCTCTGCCACCTAGTGGTCAAGAAAGGCTCTCCAAGAATTCAACTTGCTGCACAAAATATGTAATTTTCTAAAGAGGAATCTCTTATTAGGAAAGATGGTCATATAAGTGCAGTTCACAGAGAGATATTTCTAAAAGACTTAATATAAATGTTTGTAACTGGGATAGGATACTGTGCACAATTTCAATCTGTACATATAAAATCCGTTTAGACTCTAAGCCAAACATACACAGATTTACTGACATTTAACCATCCCCATAATAGAACACTCTGCTGATATAAAACTATAGATTTCAGTGGTATTACACAACCATTAATCCAGACACTTCACTCAGTGAGATTTTGACCCAGTACAGCTCATGTACACATAAAACATATGGGGCATAAAAGCCTGGAATAGCAACTGACCCTGCTTGAGACAGCAGCTCTCCACACTGCACAATCAGCAAGTCAGTGTCAATAAATACAGCCTACTAATATATTAAAATAACAATAATAATAACAATAACAATTAATTATTAGTATTAATATAATTATTTATCAATTGATAGGTTAATCCTCCTGAGACCCAGAAAAAAAATGTTTTTTGAATTTAGTATTTTTTCACGTCATTACATTGTTTAGAGCATAAGAAACAAATGGAGAAAAAAAAACATTTTTGAAAAATTATATTTTATTCATATGTTATGCTATGTCCTCTGTAGTGGACACCAGGACTAAGTTGTTTAAAAAATAAAATGACATGAAATGACATGTATAGGCAAAAACAATGGGATTTTTTTAACTCACCAATCAATTTTTAGGCTTCAGGATTTTTTTAAACCAAACTTTGTATAAAGATGATTCTCAACTATGTTATGAAAGATAGAACGGAATGAATCAATATACCATTTTACTTGATGCAATATGTGGGTAAAATAGTCATACATGGGTTTCCCATTCAATACAATGCATCTATACACTATCTAATTTGCATAGTAATGTGTTCTTGGAGCAACATGTAATGAAAAAAGAAGTGTAATAATGGGAGTAATAATTAGCAACATTTTCATAATAATATCTAATAATTGATAGGAATATTGATATATAATTTCTTTCCCTATTCACTTGTTGTGTCTCCTAAAATGCCTGATAAACATGATTTAAGTCCTGGTGTCCTCTACAGTGGACATGTATAAAATCGATGTCCTGTTTCGTAACAGAAAGTCATATTTTAATTAGAAACTCCATAACATTTTCCTGAGATGTTGATTTATGACAATTTGAAAATTAATCTGATTTAAATGATAATTACAAAATATGATCATATTTCCATTTTAGCGCATGTTAAATTGGCTATGGATAAAAATGTAGGCTACAGTAAATGTAGATTGTTTAATATGTATATTTTTGTATATCTGATATTTGACTTTTGAGGAGTAGCCTATCTATTGTAAAATACACACATTGGGTAGGCCTATATGTGCATCTCTTAGTGGCAGCTTTAGACTTTTCCAGCTGTGTTTTTTCAAAGTACTACAATATAAAGGCTGCGTTTCAGATTTCGAACAGCAACCTAATCTTTATTTTGGATGCTTAATAACAACAGTGAGAAGTTCTCTTCTAGTTAAACATCTGTTATACTCAGAGATCCATGTATCTGGAATCAATAAGTGGAGTGGACTGATTTCAGGGGTCAACAGTGTTCTGTTAACTGCCCCTTGGCCATTCAGACTCAACAAAACTAACAAAAGGGAGGGTAAAGAAACAATGAGGTGAACCTCAGCTGTGAGAATGTACCTCATCACAGGGACAATAGACTTCTATATTCTGCCCTCACAAACACATTCCTTGGTTTTATTTTTGTTAGTTAATAGTGCAGCACTCTTTTCTTTGCCAGAGGTACTGGTTTAATTGCATAGAGTTACAAAAGCGATCTGTTGGTAAGCATGTTTTGTATAGATTCTTTGGTACAATCTGTTGAACAGGCTCTCTAGGGAATCTTTGGAATCAAATGATGCAGATGGGCAAAAAAAGAGAGAGAGAGAGTGAAAGACAGATAGAGAGACTTGGATCTTCAGTGGCAGTAGTCATTTCCAGTAGCCACATAGCTGGAACTGATGCATTTGTTTCACCTCTGCTTTCAGACCAAGATAAGTTCATCCGATTTGTATTTCAACAGTATATCTTAAATATCTTGGATTTACTTGAATTGATTTATTTTGATGCTAGATTTTTTTTTTTTTAACTGAATACAACTGGGCATTGAAGAATAGAAGACTGAAGCAAAAAGTTTCTTGAAAGATGCTTCTCCATCTACTCAGAGCACTTCTTCAGCTAAACATATATACACAATCCAAAGACACAGATATCACTCCCACCTCAATCACTGCGAAGAGTCTGTCACACCTGGATTTGGAGCAAACCGTTGATGTCATTGGTGAGTTAATTTTCCAAAATGTTTTAGAAAGTGTTTAACAGATTTGATTGTCCGTCTAAAATATAAAATGCACTTAATGATAGATATTTATTATTTATTAAACTGACTGCATTTAGTGTGAAGTATTCAGAAAAACTATCGGCCAACAAATGACTTTTATTCACCTGACTGCTAAAACAGGTGCAGCCTCAAGGGGCTTCTCAGGTGTTGCCATGACAAGAGCTGAGGAGACCCCAAATACAGTTTGTACATTTGCAGAGTACAAGACTTTTCCCTGCATCCTCAACCTTCAACTTCGACTTTGTCTGGTGCTTATAATATCTTGGAGTCTAGAGTTGAAAGATATATATTCATCATTCATTTGTTGAATTATAACAAATGAGTTTTATAGCAAAAGACCTAAACCTCAGTTCAGTTCAGTTCAGTTTTTTGTTTTTGTTTTTTTGAATGACATAAGATTCATTTTAGTCTCTGTATATATTGTTCCTCCCATCCAGATTTTTAGCCTGTACTCTTCACTTTGCATAATTATTCATTAAGAATGAGAATTTAGCCTAAGTATTAGTTGATGTAGGCCCTATGTATTTGATTTACTAAAAAGAACCAAGTCGTTTGTTCGGAAATCACATTACACAGGTTGCAACCAGTCACTATACAGTTAATTCCCTAAAAAGAATCTGATGTGTTTGATTCACTAAAAAGAATTGGTTCATAGGAGTCATTCATTTGGGAGTCGGACTGCACTTGTTGCGCTGTATGTGTTTTACTGCTAAAAAGAAATGGTTCATAGAGGACATTCGTTCAGGAGTCGGACTTCACTGGTTGCGCTGGATTTGTTTATTTACTTAATGGAACCGATTTATAGGGCTATTCGGTCGGGTATCAGACTACACTGGGTCTGTTTCCTGCTGTAAATTCAGTCGATGTTGCGGCCCTGCTGAATAAATACTTAAAGAAACTCTTTTTAGTAATTTTTTTTTTTTTTTTTACGTAGTAAACATATTTTAGTACATCATTCGGTTGCTTTTTTTATGGCTCTAAATGAGAACCGAATGCTTCATTTATAAAATGCATGTATGATTGGATTTGATATCCTACTGAATTCCATGGATTTCATCCTACGTCAAAAGTGAGGAACAAATTGGGATTTATAAAGGCAGCAATTGACATGAAAATGCTTTTTGTGCTTATACAGTAGTGGCTAAAAGTGTGTCCGACTAGGGCTGCATGATTTATCGCGATTAAATAGCACACGATTTGGCAAAGGCTCCAGTTATTTTATGCGCAGCTTGTCAGAGCTGTACGTCTCTGTGATCAGTAGTAGATGCTTCTCCATCTGAACGCCAGAGGGTGCTCTTGCGCAGAAACTCCAAATATGCCCTGCCGCAGAAGAAGATATCAAACGTTATATTGCTGCAGCTGAATAAACAGAAGATTAAAAGGCTTTGATTGATTAAACATGACTAATAAACACACGACTGCCTTATTCTGTGTAAGAAGCCACATCATCTCACAGAAGGATGCTCAACTGTCATTATGAAGTGAGTTTGGAGTAAAAACATGTTATTAAATCTTGTCTTTTGTTGGACAAGATGTTAATAAATGCTTCTCATGTCTGGAAAGATGTCTGACACTTGTTGCTTTTTCAAATGTGCATTATAAGCGACTCAAACTCGCAGTGCTTTCAGATGGATTAGCATTTGGAGCCATACTTCATTGACAAGCTGCGCATAAAAAAATAATCGCAGCGTTTGCACTAAGAATCGAGTTAAAGTTCAATGTTATTTTTCGTATTGTGCGATAAATCGTGCAGCCCTATGTCCGACCTAGGAGGATTGGCTTCTTTGCACTTTTTTCAAACTTTTTATCAAATGTTTATTAAATATTTTGTATGTATGTTGTCAAGGTAGGCCTTTTAGCTATATTATTAGATGTAATTTTGTGGGTTGTAGTAAAAATGGCCAGATGGAAGGAGCTGTCTTCTGCAACCAACGAAGATATTGTTGAAATGGCTAAATTTGGTCGATCGGTTTTGGATATTACTCATATGCAGAATGTGAATGGTCACATCGTCCACAGAATTATTTCAAAGCACACTGAGACCAATACCATGTAGAACATAAAGTGCTGTGGCTGGTCAAAGAATGTAGGACCACCTCAAAACAGCTACTGAAGACCTGGATGAGACCTTCAACCTCCATTTTCATCTTGAACTGTAAACCAACGGCTGTAAGAGGCTGGATTGAGAGGTTGTGTACCAGTAAAGAAACCATTTAGGCTATTAGTTTTATATACTGCAAAAAAAAAAAAAAAACATAAAAGAAACAGCCAAAGAACAAAAGGACGGGATTGTGGAAGATTGGAGCTGTGTTCTGCAGTCTGACAAGTCCAAATTTAACAACCTAGCATTGGATGGTGTCAGGTATTTTCATAGAAAATGACTGGATCTACAAAGTTGCTGGCACTATGAAAATGGACCGATACCTGCTGAACACAATGTAGCCGAGTATGGAGGATCTGTTTGGAGAGCAATTGTGTATTTTCCAACACGATAACGATCCCAAACTCACCATGAATGCAATAAGGTTGCACACAGTGAAAGTGTTCATGCTCAGCAGTGACCTTTGGGAAATTTTAAACCTGAATTTTGATAAGTCATGTAGGTCTTCCATTGAAGCTCAACTTTGGGAAGAACTTAAGGATGATTGGAAAGAAGTTAAGCATGAAATAGATGCAAAGTATGAGTCAATGCCCAGGAGAAAGGCTACTGTAATCAACGACAAGGGAGAAAAATGAATAACTGATTACATTGTAGGCAATATATACTTTATTTCCTGTGAGCTTTTTGCAAAATACAATAAAACCCATATTTAATTATCAGCTAGAGATTGCCTTTCTTGGCATATAATTGCCATTTTAATACCTTAACCAAGTTTAGTGTGTTATTCTTCCCATTATAACATATTCATCATATTTTGATTGTTTAATAGAATTTGACATGTCATTAAAAGCAAATATTGTGCAAATACCCTCTCCGGACATCACTTTTGGACACTACTGTACACTAGTAGCTTAAAATAATACAACATAGGCCTACACACACACTGATGCCTTGATGTACGTGTTCACATTGTGCTTGAATTGAATGAACTGCAATTTAAAGACTTTTTTTGTGCATACGGATGTTGTATAAATCATTCATACTGTAGGAACATTTTCATTCGTTCACATAGGATCATTCTATGCATGTCTTTATAAATGAGGCCCTGATTTTGATTCCCAACCCTTCTATTCACTCAAGTAATTGATATCTCCAGTAGGTGGCAGTAAATACATATATTTGATGAACTACTGTCAACTTTCAGTAACTATCAGTTTCTTAGACCATTTTCATCCCAATTCTGCACAGACAACCTCAAGAGTTTGTACTTTAATGAAAAAACACACCATCCTCAAGTTAATTAATAAACAAAAGCATCTATACCATAACAGTCATGCTATTCCCATGGGTCACAGTTGTGTCTACCAGAGGTCAAACTGTGAAGTTTTATTGATGTTGCCAGGCAGGTGTACGGTCTGCTCTTTTTATCCCAACTGACCCCAGGCCCCCTCCCCAAATCACTCCTCATCACTATATCCTCATCCCAAACCCAAAGATTAACGCCCTCACTTCTGTCACTGAGCTGTTATAGTTGTGCCAGACCACAGGAAATAATCACAAGGCTATTGTGTCCTCACAGTACGCATAACTTGAGCACACGTCCCAGGAGCAAGCCCTTTGTTATGAAAAGCTCACGCCTGCCCCAGAGTGACCCACAGTCTGTGCCTCCGTCCCCCACCTCTCGCCTTTCCTGAATCCGGGAGAAACTCTGAGCCAGGGCCATATGGCACTGCCACGCCATTGACAGGAACTGCAGACAGCAGAAACAGAAACATGGGCTATAGGCCAGCTTAGGCCATCAAGAATCCTAATACATGTCTGTGGTTCGCAGCAATTATGTTATTTTTAGCGTCATGCTGTTGTTGTTTCTTCGCCACGTGTTTACATGGAATACATGGAAACGTATCTGCAGGTGCTTGGCCTAATCAAAAGTACTCAAATGTATTTGCGTCAAGAGTTCTCGTCAAGCATCAGCTACCTTTTTTTGTAAAAGAGCACGGATGAGTCAATGTTTACTATCACGTGCCATTGCGCTGAAAGAACAGGAAGCCACCGGAGGAGGCGAGCGATAACCTGGGTTACCTTTGAGCTTTGCTTTTTCTTTTCTTTCCATTTATTTGTACTATGCGTCATTTTGGTGACAAAAGTGTTGTGTGAATCTAAACAGTATTTACAGCTGAAGAAAATTGGTGATGCGCAGTCTTCCTTTTTCCAAGAGAAAATACTTTGCTGCCTTGCTGAGTGTTCCTTTGAGACAGCATATGGAATAATAGCCAGTTTTTAAAGGGAAAATATACTTTATTTCACTAAGAACTAACAGCTTATGAAGGAAAGCGTATAGAATTGTAGTTCAAAAGGTCTTCTGCAATTTAAATAGACATGTCAATAAAATCCTTTGAGGAGATAAAAATGTAGTAGTTTGTTTGTGCTGTCAAGTTTTTTTTAAATGTGCCACACATTGTTAAGGGACCATAGTTTCTGTGGCAGAAAGAAATTATGAGTCATCCTCTTTGTGATTACAGGATAGCAGGATGATAATTTGTTTGTGGCAGCACTAGTCTGAATATGTCTAAACACATAATTGTGTGTCATCTGCAAGGCAATCATAGCTGACATGCTCCTTTGACATGTAGGTGCATGTTGATGACAAACATGACACTGAGAGTATCAGAAAAGGATGAAAGTAAATGTCATTTCATCTCAGTCTGAGGGAGTTATTATATTAATTAACTTTTTTTATTTAGGGAACCAGATAAAACATTGCTTTTAGAATATTGACAGGGCCGTTGTTTCTGATGTGAGCAAAGAAGCGTGAACCCGCCGTGCTTGGACAGCAAATTCATGCTTTCAAAATACTTGTTATTGATGCACTGAGATCTTGATGAAGGTTTTCATTCGGACCTCTCAGACATTGTTTACTATTACTCAGAGCAATTTCTCAACCGAGGTGAGGAGAATTTCAATTTGTTGCACAGTTGGTTTCCTTAGAGCTCACAACTGTTGTCTGTCCTCTGATTCTCAGCCCATTTTGGGCTTCAAAGAAAGACAAATGTTCGCTTCTCACTTCAATAATGGTGGTCTTTCACAACAGACACAAAGTCAATGCAGTAAAGAAAAACGGCGCATGGCTTAAGGAAAGCCCTGGAGAAGAGCAACAGTAAATCTCAAGAAGGCCGATCAATGAGGGGTCTGATTGCATTGGAAATAAAGTCCACACTTAATGGGTTGCTGTAAAATATAGCTGCATATCTATTCATCAAAATGCATCACTAAAAAGATAGCCAGACAGTCTAAACAAAGATCATTTTTGCTTTAGAAAAACGGACATTTGTTTAAATGTCTCCCTGTTGATGTGAGGTGAAACAAAAGTGCACGGGTTACAATTACATAATATACAATTATATATGTAATTGGTGATAGATATTATATATTATATCTGTAATATTATATCTATTACCTATATATATATATATATATATATATATATATATATATTTATATATATATATACACACACACTACCAGTCAAAAGTTTGGACACGGTAAGATTTTTAATGTTTTTAAAAGAAGGTTTGTCTGCTCACCAAGACTGCATTTATTTAATTAAAAATACAGTAAAAACAGTAATATTGTGAAATATTATTACAATTTAAAATAACAGTTTTCTGTTTGAATATATTTTATAAAGTAATTTATTCCTGTGATGGCAAAGTTGAATTTTCAGCATCATTTCTCCAGTCTTCAGTGTCACATGATCCTTCAGAAATCATTCTAATATGATGATTTGCTGCTCAAGAAACATTTATGATTATTATCAATGTTGAAAACAGTTGTGTACTTTTTTTTTCAGGATTCCTTGATGAATAGAAAGTTCAAAAGAACAGCATTTATCTGAAACACAAAGCTTTTGTAACATTATACACTACTATTCAAAAGTTTAGGGTCAGTAAGAATTTTTATTTTTATTTTTTTGAAAAGAAATTAAATAAATTAATACTTTTATTCAGCAAGGATGCATTAAATAGATCAAAAGTGTCAGTAAAGACATTTATAATGTTACAAAAGATTATATTTCAAATAAATGCTGTTCTTTTGAACTTTCTATTCATCAAAGAATCCTGAAAAAAAAATATATTGTACACAAATATTTTGTACAATTGTACACAATAAATGTTTCTTGAGCAGCAGATCAGCATATTAGAATGATTTCTGAAGGATCATGTGACACTGAAGACTGGAGTAATGATTCTGAAAATTCAGCTTTGATCACAGGAATAAATTACTTTATAAAATATATTCAAACAGAAAACAGTTATTTTAAATTGTAATAATATTTCACAATATTACTGTTTTTACTGTATTTTTAATTAAATAAATGCAGCCTTGGTGAGCAGACGAAACTTCTTTTGACTGGTAGTGTATATGTATATATATATTGTAACTTGAGCATCTTATTCATCTTATACCGGTTCCCGGTTATATATTTATATTATATATAAATTCAATTACTATACATAAATATATAACAATATTTAATATGGGTGTAATTAATTACTAAGTAATCTAATTATCTAATTACTGTAATTTAATTACTTTTCCCTTGAAAGTGTAAAGAGATTACTCTTAATTTCTCTCTAATTTAATTACAGTTACTTCTGATGGTATTGCATTAAGTACTATATAGACTATAGAATAATTGTACATAAAACAATAGTGGATTTAACATCAAAAGTTACTGTTAAAATGTATGTTTTTAATGTAACCTTCTCCATTTACACACTTTGGTCAGTTCAAGAATAATTTATGTAATTGAATTATTTATTTGAAAGAATCAAAAGTGCAGTTTCTTGTCCATCCTTGTATTGTTCAGCGGGTCAAGGTTGATGTGGGATTTACAAAGTAATTAGTAATAAGTAATCAACTACTTTTTAGAGAGAGTAATTAGTACAGTAATCTAATTACACTGTTGAAGATGTAATTAGTAGCTAGTAATTACTTTTTTAGAATAACCTACCCAACGCTGTAACATTTTGGTAACACTTTATTTTAGTGTCATTGTTACACGTTACATGTAATTAGTAATAACTAGAAATTATGCATAATTACATGCAATGAACCCTAAACCAAACCCTCACCCTAAACCTATAGTAAGTACATGAAGTTAATTATTATTACTCAGTACTTAAATATATATTTACACTGTAATACTGACACCTTAAAATAAAGTGTAACCTTTATTTTCAATATAAATATATATATATATATATATATATATATATATATATATATATATATATATATATATATATATATATATATATATATATATGATTTACTAAAAAATCATAAGGCTAAATACCTATGGGCAGGGACAGCGAACAAAGCTGTCGCTTTAAGATTTCTTTGGGAAACGCGCTCGGGTCTCTCGCGGGCGGAATGAAGCTCCACGCGCTTCGTTCTGCAGAGCGCTGCCACACTCGAGCATCTTATTCAAACGCCATGCAGTGAGCTGAACGGACGAACAGCCTGTGAAGTCTGTACCGCATCAGCGCTTCAGCGGTTCAACGGACGGACATTACAGCCAAATGAGTGACAGAGGGAGTGAACAAACTAGTTAGACATCAGAGTCGTCATGCAGTTCCTTATACAAAGATCCGCTCGTTTCAGATGAGGCATCACTCAGACTTTATCGTAATGCGCTGCTGTGAATTTCTTCGAGAGAGCAGCTGAAGTGCTTTTTCCGCGCTCAGTTTATTTCATGAGTTAAAATTGTTTCGCTTGGCATATTCCAGTGAGAATGTATTTTGTTTAGAAACGATACTTATGCCGTAGAGAACAGCGAAAGTCTTGTTGGAAGCCGGACAAATGGCTTTTGTTGTCATAGGAACCCTGTTACTGATGCTCTCCAACATCTACAGCTCTTCAGGTGAGTTAAACACTCGTTTATTGATCTGACTGAAGTCTCTACGACTTTTATGTTAGTATATGGTCACTATAAATACAGCCAGATGGCAGACTTTAAGTTGAATGGATATTTAACTTATTATATGTGAATTCTTTTATACTGTTGAAGCAACAAAAATCAAAACAAATCCTCAAAAATCCATTGCACTAGAAAATCTTCCATTTACTACCAACGTTGAGTAACATTAGGTCACATCTTGTTCTGTCAACTGACTGCACATTGTATAAAATGTACATAAATTCATTAATATTAGTTCATTGCACGATTCTAACCACTTTAAATGTAATTACTGATGAAATGAAATTACTAAATAAATGAAAACAGTAATTTTTTATAACATAATGATGGTTTTTATAGTTAAATGTGAGACAATAATAAGAAAAAGTTTCCATTAAAACATTAAAAAGATCTTAATCACTCTGGATTTAACATAAGACAGCTGTGTTATAAAATATTCATGTTCAGGCACTTATCAAAGCGTATTACAAGAAAGACTACTGTGTTTGATTTCTTCATTTGGTAGCTAATGATACAGCAGTGCAAATCCAAATTTTGTGAAGAAAGGCATTTATTAGAAATGGTGTTTATTTTTCCTTAGCTTTGTTTGATTGTTTCTCGTCCATTATGACAGTACTCGCAGAGGATGTTTCTATGGACATGACACCAACTGTTACGCTACTATATGAGTAAATATTTATACAAGAGCTGTTTCCATGATCTCCTATAGCCTGGAGTATGTTTACTGTGTTTGATTGTGGTGAAATGACCTGTAAGAGACTGACCTAATGTTTGGCAGGTGCAAAGAGAGATGCCACTGCTGTATCATCAGTCTGCAGGGCGGCATGATGTGTCCCCCTGCTGAGGCCAGCTTAATGGCCTTCTGCATTAAAGGAGACAGCGGCTGCTGTACACAGCGAGCCTTAGAAATAGACTTTATGAGTTATGCATCTGTCTAACACATTGTGGGGGTGCCCGAGCTGAAAGGATGCTTAAAATAGAGCAATGCTTGTATTAATATGCAGCGGGTTTATCAATTTGACAGTCAGCTGTGAATATGAAAAGCATTATGTGTAGCCTACTTAGAGAAAGTTAAAGCATACTATGAAAGATGAAATAGTCTGGTTGCTAAGAGACGGCAGATCTGTTCACTAATTGTTTTTGAAGGTATCCTTAGTCTAAACCTGACCAAATATACAAAGTTATTTTTAAAATACACCAATATATTGTCCATTTGTCTCATCTAGTGTATACTTGGATTAACTGAAGGTCTTTTAATCCAATGATTATTTTAAGAAATGTTGACACCATTTACAGTAACAACATCACAGCTTTGCTTAATTTCTCTATAGACCAATGATTCATTCGGCTCGTTGCTTTTCACTTAGCAAATAAGTGTTCCAGGTTTAATTTTCCTAAGTAAATGTGCTTGTTCCTTAAATAGCGGTCATGTGGGTGTGTTTGTGTTTATATTTATTAGCAGAAAACCTGAAAAATGTCATTAATGTAAGAGGTCTGAAGCTTAGAACTGACATAACAAAAGCTGTTCAGTTTGTGTTACTAGCAGTTGCAGTCACGTTAGGGCACGTGCCAGCTACGAGAGGTTGAATGGGGTTGACAGAGATAATGGCGTTTCTGAAACGATGACAAATGGCCTGAGATGGATCACCCAGCAGAGATGTAAGCTGTCACAGTTAGTCGATAAAGAACAGTTTTTGTGATGCTGTGAAAAGCGCTGTGCCTGGCGTAATAATGGGTCTAGGATTCATACCAGCAGATCTCTTTCATGAACGACTACTTTGTTTTGTTCTTTGATCAGTGTACACCAGTACGCACCCATTAGTAACGTCTGTTGAGAAAAGCATTGGATCATTACTGATCCCAGGGAGCCAGGTTAATGCTCATGTTATTTGAAAGTGTTTGAGGCAAACAGCTTTGAAAATTCAACTGGGCACGAGGTCCCCGGTCAACGTTTTTCAAAACGTATTAGCATTAGTGATGGTACATTTAAGCCCTAAGGAAAAAGAGGGTGAAGCATGCATGTCTAATATTTGTAAATATTAATTACTCTAATGCTTTACATAACGCCATAGCTCGTAGCCATACGCCAAATATAACTTTTGTCAACAGAATTCTAAAGAAAGACACTTGATCCTCCTGTGTTCACAATAGCAAATCATCTATCTATCTATCTATCTGTCTGTCTGTCTGTCTGTCTGTTTTTCTTTCTGTTTATTCTTCTATCTATCTATCTATCTATCTATCTATCTGTCTGTCTGTCTATCTATCTGTCTATCTGTCTGTATTTCATTCTGTTTATTGTTCTATCTATCTGTCGTTCTATCTATCTATCGTTCTATCTATCATTCTGTCGTCTATATGTCTGTCTATCTATCTATCTGTTTCTCATCTATCTATCTATCTATCTATCTATCTATCTATCTATCTGTCTGTCTGTCTGTCTGTCTCTGTTTTTCTTTCTGTTTATTCTTCTATCTATCTATCTATCTATCTATCTATCTGTCTGTCTGTCTGTCTGTCTATCTATCTGTCTATCTGTCTGTCTTTCATTCTGTTTATTGTTCTATCTATCTGTCGTTCTATCTATCGTTCTATCTATCATTCTGCCGTCTATATGTCTGTCTATCTAACTATCTGTCTCTCATCTATCTATCTATCTATCTATCTATCTGTCTGTCTGTCTGTCTGTCTGTCTGTCTGTCTTTCATTCTGTTTATTCTTCTATCCATCTATCTATATGTCTGTCTATCTATCTATCTGTCGTTCTATCTATCGTTCTATCTATCATTCTGTCGTCTATATGTCTGTCTATCTATCTATCTGTCTCTATCCATCTATCTGTCTGTCTGTCTATCTATCTATATGTCTGTCTGTCTATCTGTCTATCTGTCTGTCTTTAATTCTGTTTATTGTTCTATCTATCTATTGTTCTATCTATCGTTATGTCATCTATATGTCTGTCTATCTATCTATCTGTTTGTCTGTCTGTCTATCTATCTATCTATCTATCTGTCTGTCTGTCTGTCTGTCTATCTATCGTCGTCTATATGTCTGTCTGCCTTTCATTCTGTTTATTCTTCTATCTATCTATCTATCGTTCTGTCGTCTATATGTCTGTCTATCTATCTATCTGTCTGTCTGTCTGTCTATCTATCTATCTATCTGTCTGTCTTTCTGCCTGTTGTTCATTCTGTTCTATCTATCTATCTATCTATCTATCTATCTATCTGTCTGTCTGTCTGTCTGTCTGCCAGTCTGTCATTCTGTCCGTCCGTCCATCCGTCCGTCCTTATTTCAGTTCATTTTTTTCTTTATTGCTATCGAGATTTCTGTCTTGTTTCATCCTGTCAATTCATCTATTCTGAATGGTGCACACAACTGTGTTGGACAGTTCTGCTCTTCTATAAAGATAAAGCATATTACTTTTCTTCTCTCCCAGCTCTGTTCTGACATGTCAAAATTTCCACGTTTTTATGTTCAAGAACATGTTGTGAATTTGCAGCTAATAAAACGTATCTGAAAACCCATTAAAAATCTATTTTTTCCTCCAGTCAGAGAATAACTGAGAGATTCTGCGAGAATTACAAATTATCTCTCAGATATTTCTCATGTGATTTGCGTGTGTAAATATTTTACAGCTCTATGTGTGACTGCATGGCATCTTCTTCCAGTGCTTTTTCACTTGATTATTTTGTGGGACTAATTTGGTTCACATCTGCCCAAATGTAACCTTCTTTCCTGTAAGATATGAACCTGTTAATGTGGCCTTATACCTCTCATTCACACTTTCCAAAGGAAGCAGCAACTGTGTACATTGTTAAATCACTGACAGATAATTATCCTTTCAAATCAGCATGGCTTTTCATGTGTGATGGGATTGAAAAGCAAAGGCTTTTATTCGTTCCTTTCATTCTCTCACAAGGACCAATTAGCTTGCTATAACTTTAAAAATGATGATGCCTCAGAGTAATCGGGAGTTATAATCTTGAGTGTTAAACAGATGAAAACATACTTATGCTGAGTGTAATGTGCAGCGGGAGGCTGATGAACTGTTTAGGTGTTTTATAACCGAGTTTTTATGAAAGTCATTAGTAACTTCACTGGATTTAGCTTCACCAAGAATAAACATCTTAAGGACTGTTTTCTTCCACTAGAGTGCTTTCAGACAAATTAAAGGGATAGTTCACCCAAAAATGAAATTTACCCCATAATTTACTCACCCTCAAGCCATCCTTAGTGTATATGACTTTCTTCTTTCAGTCCAACACAATCAGTGTTATATTAATATCCTGGCTCATACAAGCTTCATAATGGGAGTGATTGGAGGATGAGTCCAAAAAAGTGCATCCATCGATCATAAAACATACTCCACAATGCTCCGGGGGTTAATAAAGGCCTTCTGAAGCGAATCGATGCGTTTGTGTAAGACAAATATCCTTATTTAAAACTTTACAATGTTAAATAACGAGCTTCTGGCACGACAGCCACACGCAATCGATTTACTTCTAAAAAACGTTAACTTCTGTGACGTTGTGCAAAATGACATGACGTACTACGCGTTATAACGTAGGACATAGCGTAGTACATCATGGCGTAGCGTAGAATGTCATGGCATTGTGTACTACATCACCGAAGTTATCGCTTTTTAGATGTGAGTCGAATGCTTATGGCTGTTGCGCCGGAAGCTCGTTATTTTACTTTTAAATATATTTGTCTTGCACGTTTTTTGATCAATGGATGCACTTTTTTGGACTTCAAAATCTCATCCTCCGATAAATACCATTATGAAGCTTGGACGAGCCAGGATATTATGAAAGAAGAAAGTCATATACACCTATAGGATGGCTTGAGAGTGAGTAAATTATGAGGTAATTTTCATTTTTTGGGCGAACTATCCCTTTAAATATTTATCCTCCATTCCATAGGTGCTATTATTTTATTGCTGCACACACTCACTAACTGTTGAAAATGTCCACCTTTTAACTTCAAGTAAAACCCAACACATGGCCACTGCTGTGCATTGCACTGCAAGTATTCCACCTCTTAAAAGCCCTTGCACATAAAGAAGAAACCCTCTCTGTTAGTTCTGTAAACCCGGCTAGAGCAGAATTCAGCACTAATGGGCGGAGAGGTTTGGAGCCTCATTCAACAGCCGCAGTCATGCTAGACTCAGCCTTAATGTCAGCTTCTTTTAACTTCGCACTGATTTTGTCCGGCTCTCTGGGCTGAAAGCTTAATAGGTGCTGAGTCATCAGCCTTTGAGAGGTTCATCCCCAGATCCCTTTCCCACTGGCCATTAGAAGCCTCTCGCCTCCCTTTCCATCCTTTCACTGATGCTGGTGAAGACTGTAGATATGTGGTTGAATGGTACACCCCAGGCACTCTATTACAAAAGGTTTTTTTCCACAAAATGTTTTGTTAAAAATGTTATTCAAGTAGTTCCACACAAGTGTTAAGCAGTTTCAGCCCTGCCTAGTTTGTACTCAACAAATTCAAGCCAATTAAGTCAGGGTCAAACCTTAGACACTGGTGGACAATATTTAGATAACTAAAACATAATGAAAACTACATCAGATGAAGTAGATTTAATTAACAGACATGCAGTTAGCTAACTCGTCATGCTTGTGTTTAAGGAAAGAAAGCTGATATGGAAATAAACTGAAGTAATGAAGGTTAAGCGCATGAATTAGCACACATTCGTTTAGTAGACATGGTTATTAAAGCAATTTACTCAACCTGGGGTTAAAGGGTTAGTTTACCCAAAAATGAAAATTCTGTCATCATTTACTCACCCTCATGTCGCTCCAAAACTATAAGACTTTCGTTAATCTTCAGAACACAAATTAAGCAATTTCTGTCCCTCCATTGACAGCTACACAACTACCACTTTGACACTTCAAAGTTCATAAAGAGATTGTAAAAAAACTAATGCATATGAATTGAGTGGTTTAGTCCAAACAAAAGCTTAAATGAAATCTGTTCATCATATAAAGTGATCGTGTCTCTTCAGAAAATTTGGACTAAACCGCTCAGTCTTACTGGTTTGAATGAGGGTGAGTAAATAATGACAGAATTTTCATCTGTGGGTGAACTATCCCTTTAAGGGTTAAAACTTTTTCCATAGGGGGATTGAACCAGCAACCATTTCATTAATAACCCTGCGTCAACATTTTATTTTATTATTATTATTATTATTTTTAAATAAAATATTTTGTTTCCTTTTACTTATTTTATATTATATTTTTATATCTTACATTTACTTTTTTAAACAAGAAGTTAGGTTTAACTGTCTGGTTTTGTTCATTAATATAAACTATAAAGGTGCCAAACATTCTTCCTGTATGTCCACAGATAGTTCTGCTATCTAATTTTAGTATATTAAAGACTTTTAAATGAAAATTAGTTTTTTTTTTTCTTTGTCCAGTATTTTATATATACATTTTATTTTATTTTGTGTGTGTGTGTGTTTGTTTGGTTTGTTTGTTTTAAATACATTTTTACCTAGAAGTTATTTTTATCTGCCTTTATCTAACCAGTTTTGTTAATTGACAGTAAAATTGTGTTCATGGAAATGAGTGGGGTTTTTTTGTGTGTGTTTCTTATCCAATATTATATATAATATATATACACTACCAGTCAAAAGTTTGGACAAGATTTTTAATGTTTTTAAAAGAAGGTTTGTCTGCTCACCAATGCTGCATTTATTTAAATAAAAATACAGTAAAAACAGTAATATTGTGAAATATTATTACAATTTAAAATAACTGTTTTCTGTTTGAATATATTTTATAAAGTAATTTATTCCTGTGATCAAAGCTGAATCCAGTCTTCAGTGTCACATGATCCTTCAGAAATCATTCTAATATGATGATCTGCTGCTCAAGAAACATTTATGATTATTATCAATGTTGAAAACAGTTGTGTACTTTTTTTTCAGGATTCCTTGATGAATAGAAAGTTCAAAAGAACAGCATTTATCTGAAATACAAAGCTTTTGTAACATTATACACTACTGTTCAAAAGTTTGGGGTCAGTAAGAATTTTTATTTTTATTTTTTTTAAAAGAAATGAAAGAAATTAATACTTTTATTCAGCAAGGATGCATTAAATCGATCAAAAGTGACATTAAAGATATTTATAATGTTACAAAAGATTATATTTCAAATAAATGCTGTTCTTTTGAACTTTCTATTCATCAAAGAATCCTGAAAAAAAAATATTGTACATAATAAATGTTTCTTGAGCATCATATTAGAATGATTTCTGAAGGATCATGTGACACTGAAGACTGGAGTAATGATGCTGAAAATTCAGCTTTGATCACAGGAATAAATTACTTTATAAAATATATTCAAACAGAAAACAGTTATTTTAAATTGCAATAATATTTCACAATATTACTGTTTTTACTGTATATTTAATTAAATAAATGCAGTCTTGGTGAGCAGACGAACCTTCTTTTAAAAACATTAAAAATCTTACCGTGTCCAAACTTTTGACTGGTAGTATATATATATATATATATATATATATATATATATATATGCTTTTAACTGTCACTGTTAATTCCTTACAGGGTCCCGTCTACGTTTGGAGGATGCTCCCCCCAGGATAGTGGAGGATCCCTCTGATCTGATCGTGTCGAAGGGTGAGCCGGCCACCCTGAACTGCAAGGCGGAGGGTCGGCCCACGCCCACGGTGGAGTGGTATAAAGATGGCGAGCACGTCGAAACTGATAAGGACGACCCTCGTTCCCACCGCATGCTGCTGCCAAGCGGCTCCCTGTTTTTTCTGCGCATCGTCCACGGACGCCGCAGCAAACCCGACGAGGGTGTTTACACTTGCGTTGCCCGCAATTACCTAGGAGAGGCTGTTAGCCGAAATGCCTCGCTGGAAGTAGCCAGTAAGTACTTTCTAATGAATTCCACCTTGTTTTGTGATTCTAGATGGAGCATAGCTGTGCTGAAATAGAAGTAATCTATTGCTCTCAGACATGTCCTGAGGTTTTGTTTGTTGAGTTCTTTGTGGCAGGCTGCTGCTGAGTTTTTTGCCTGTTGTGACAGTGTGTCCTCCTGCTGTGTGACTGAGCTTTGGGCCTTTGGCTCAGCCGTAATCCAGCTCTCTGGCACCGGAACGACACCATATCCTGCTCCTCTGCCAGAAGAAACTGGATTAACAAGTTCATTGATTAAAATAGGAATGCAAGTTTGCTCATTACCAAAACAAACCATCAATTTCTTGGTGCCTGTTTTTCACATGATCTAATTTCCACTTATACAAACTGTATTTTACAGTACACAATTGAATTTCTCGTAGCTCCCTGTTCTGATTTTTGCCAGTTTTGTGTGGCACTTGCTTGGAGATCCGATCTGATGGGTCAATGTCATGTCAAGCCCATTTTGATGCATCTACCGACTTGCCGAAAGAAATGATTAAAGTGTTTCCCCATTCGAAACGGAATGAGATCTTAAAATAGACATCTTTATCTGCTGAGGTAGAGTCGAGCCCTTAGAGCCATTACAGACTTTTGCTTACTGTCCCAGAGGACACTGAATGGCAAAGCATGCTGGGTGAAAATGATTTGCAATCAGGTACTCAGTGGTAGATCCTATCCTGAAGTCTGCATACACTCCCAAATAGCTGTTTGTATTTTAGGCTACCTATAAATAGCATGGAGAGGAAAACTAGCAGACTGTAGTGCAGTATTTTAAGACCTAAATCTTGTTATATCTCACTATTCATTCAAAAATGAAACTGCATTTAGAATGTGGATTTTTTTTCGAGCACAAGATTTGCTGAATGATGCTACGTGGCCTTTAAATCCAAGTCATAATTACCGCATAGAAAAATGTCGTCTAAGCAAGACTTACAAGATGATTTATTATGTACGATTAAAGCCAGAAAGAGAAAGAAATCATAGCTCTCTAGAGTCTGTATAGATCTGCTCTCAGCACTCCTTTGAGCCTCAAATCAGGCTGGATATTAGCTCCTGCTGCACAGTGTTCATGAATTAAGTGTTCGCCCTTGTGGAAGATGAGACTCGGGTCATACACCGGGAGACCCAGCTCACCGCCGGCCGTATCTTCTCCTCAGCAGTGATTAATGTGCTAATTAGAGCTGGACAGTTGCCAGCGCGACCGCGGCATGAGGCCAGAGTGGGTGGTTTATGAAGACGGAGGATCCTGAGGGTTACAACAGGTGAAGGCAAGAGCGAGGGTGAGCAATCCTTCACACATCTTTGAGACCACATGCATGTCCTGCAGCTCAGATTATAGCAGCAAGCGGATTGAAGTGGGAAAAAAAATGATCGTATACATGGGATCAGCCTGTTTGTGATAAGTGAGCAATATTTGCCATGACAAGTCTGATGCGGCCGTGCCCATCTGTTAGATATTTCATCTTATGATACTCATAAACACAGAGAGTTGATGGTTTATGAAATGCTCACTTTG